>CM031240.1:821956246-822556246 GCA_018340775.1 Taxus wallichiana var. yunnanensis
CAATAAAACCCTAGTTGTGCTGGCACATCACTCATCCCGGACTAAGCACTAACTCCGAAACGTGTAAAGGTACTAGGTTCCTCTTTAGGGTTACTGTTGTAGGATGCTAGCATGATGAAGACTTAACACATATAGTTCCATTACTAACACATCATTCTACAGAGCATACTAGATCTATACCTAAGGGAGAACATAATTAAGTATTAACCATGATGAGATCAAAAACATACTAGATTTAGATACACATAGAACTAACACTTAGATTCAACCAATATCCATTGTTATATTAAATATCATAAGTATGAAGCTTCATTATAATAAATAGTAGTATGCACATAATAACATAATCTCTCTATGTATGCACTTATCTATCTATGTGTGTATTCACCATCATACCTCTCTCCATATATCTACTAGATATATATAAGGATGGGGACTTTCCTTTAGCACTTATCTATTCCCAAAATAGGTTGCATGCTATTATTAGCCACGTGCCATCACAAAACTATCCAAACATGCAAATGCACTAATAATAGACTACCGCTATGTAATTAATAAGTAACAGATCTATTTCCAACCTTGTGTAGCCGATGTGTATTAATTCATATCTGATCTTCCAAAAATAGCCAATTCATGGCGTACATGGATTTTCTCATTTGTGTGCTTTGCACACCATCTCTTAAAATAGACCTTCATGAGTGAAAATGGCTAAGTCCTAAAATATAAACTTTTACCCCACACACTTGTTCTCCCTATCCATTCACACCTTTGAATATGACCTGCTTTCCCACACGGACTTCTTGCATGCTTTCTATCAAATTTTTTCTAATCAACATTACCCCACACTAATTTCATTGTCACCCCAACAATGCTCATCTCCAAAACTAAAGTAAAGAATAGAAGAATGGAAAGAATGAAAGAATTTTTTTAACCTGTAGTCTCTTCTTCTTTTACATGAACAACTAATTCAAGATATTGTTGTTTTATTTCATCCTCTAAGGTCTACCACTTAGCAATTTCTTCCTTTACTTTTGCTGGAATGTCCACAACAATGGACTCCAGTTCATCTTTCGCGATCTCTCCCTTCTCATTTTGCAAGACCAACACAATGCTAGACATTGTAGTCATCCTTCCCTCTAGCAGATCCATCTTTTGTGGAATGAATTTCCCAAGCTCTTCCAGCCAATTCTTGTGTGGTTCTTGGGCTGCTTTGCATCGAGTGGCCTTGGGTTTCTGTTTAACCATTTAGAATCTTTCGGTGCAGCCTAATGTTTCTTCCTTCCTCAATTTTTAGACCTCATTGTTTTCCTTCATGGTTTTTATGTTAATGAGTGCCTCTGTAGCTATGCGCAGATGTTCAAGGCTTGGTGTGCCTTCTTCATTTCTTCTTGCAGCACTTTTAGCAGTCCTCCTTCATATGAAGCAATCTTTTGCATCATGAAACCTTCTCCCATTCTACATCTCATGCTAGATCATTTGGCACGGCATTCACATAGGTTCATCTTCAAGAACTAGGTACACCAATGTACCTACATAGTGTATTGCTGAAGGAAATGTGTTTGGTACCTTTGGATCTAAGTGTGCCCTATCTATTATGATATTATCACCAATTTCCTCTATGATGTTGATAATTGCAATGTTCTTGTTTCGCACTAAGTCTCTTTCCTGTGTTAGGCATGCTATTTCCCCATCCTTAGTCTTAGTATCTTCCCCGAGTACCCTAACTATGGTAGCCTTGTCCATATTCCACCTCGCTACCTCTATTAAGACTTTCACCAATGCATTGCTAACCTATTCATCCGACATGACAGTAGGCTTTACTGTCATGTGTGTAATATGACGTGTATTTTTCAACCTCCTCGATATGCATGACTCTTCATACACATAAAAATCAAATTCATCCATGTGTGTTTGCATGGACCATGATAACTAATTCCTTGTGTGCACTTTTTCCATATCTTAATTCATTAATTCATAGCCATATAATTCCTTTTGCATTAGTGTGCTTTGGAAATGGGTGCGTATAATTTTACCTATGTCCTCTGCATAATTCGTGGCTAGTGGAATGTGCTCCCATTTGTTCTTCTTGACCTAGGTGCTTAGGAACTTGAGCCTCCAGATTTAGGACTTATGTCTCTATGTCCCGAGTAGTCTCTATAGTTGTCTCATCTATTCTTTTTTCTCCTCTTCTCCTTCCTTCATTTCTTCATCTTTATTTTCTTCTACGTTCTCTAGTGGTGTAGGAGAATTAGGAGTGCTTTCCTCCGATTCTTGACCTCCTCATTCAACTCGTAGTTTCCTTCTCCTTTTTACGGTTGTCTCTCTTCGTGGAGAGTCTAGGTGATTTGTGCACTATTTGTAGAGTAGCACCTTGGGTCCTTGTTATCCTAAACACTCTTAAATCTGTTCTCTCCTTGGGACCGCATCCAAGTTCTCATCATCCCCTTCTTGTGGCTGAGGTGGTGTAGTGGTTTGCTCAACTTCGTCCTTATTTATGGGATATCTTCTACATCTATGTTCCAAACCACCACTATCCTCGTACTCATCCTTCTCATCCTCTACTTCAATTGGAATTATGGGCTTAGGCACTAGGATGATCTCCATTGTATGCTTTCTTGTTGGTGGTCTTTGGAAGTGTGAAGTCATCTTCCACATACATGTTATTCTCCATCTTGGGATTTAGTTGAAGGTACACTAGTGCTACTCTAAAATATCTCACAGCCAAAATTATTGGTTTAATTCTAAATAAATCTGAAATGAGCCTTTCAATATATGCACCTCATCATAGATAAAGATATTTCTTCCTTAGCTTGTGGTAGTCACAATATACCTTATCCGCATTGAACGTTAGGTGCCACACATCTGAGAACCTATGTACTAACACATGGAAGTACCTTGTTGTGAAGGCATATGGTAACTTACATCAAGGGCTCCATGCTCCATCTTTCATGGTGAACTGCACTATGCAAAAATACTGGTATATAGTGAATCGAATCGCCTTTCAAGCCACCAAAGGCAAGTCCTTAAGGATGTGTCATTCTTCTTTAAATTCCACATGGAGCCTATCGTACCACTTCTCAACCCTTTGCTTGATCTATTCTGTCATGGATCCTTCACACAAGTACTTTTTAAATCATTCTATAAGTGACTTGTGCTCCATGGGATACTCCCATATCTTCTCTTTTGGTCCATCAAGTACTCCTATCTCTATGAACACCAGTGAAAACAGAACAACTCCAAAGTTGATCCTTCCTCCTATGCACACTTCCTCAAAGATAGTTTCGTAATGTAACATGAAATTTTGTAGACCACCCCCTCGGAGATCTTTTTAGCAACGTGCAGCCACATGGTGATCACTTTTGACCACCTTTCCTAGTCATTTAGCTTCATAACAAGATGTGTGGTTGTTTACACAACTAGATACTTATTCAATTTATCTATGTCCATGCCACGTGGACCCTTTGTTATCCCATGCTTCTTTATGGTCTCCAAGATTGTGGCCATGCTTGTTAAATCATATTTCAAATATTATCCTATGGCCTTCAATATGTTACCATAGAGATGAGCACGGCTGAAATTCTGGCTCTGCATCCTACAAAGTAGAAAAAATCTTCATGCACTCTACTCATGAGCCACTAGTACAAGGGCTCATATTTCCCGAAGTAAGGGAGCTCATATAGCTAGTAAACTCCAATCTTATTCAAGATATTCTTTCCAACATTTTCATACTTTGGCATGTCTTACGCCACGAGTTTATTTTTCTTTGTGTTAAGCAAGGCATCAAGATCCTAATTATTTTCTATGGTATGATGGTTGTAATCGCTCACCTTACTTTTCCTTATGTGAAAATCCCACTCTTGGTCTATGATAACCCCCTCTGGATATTACATTTCAAAAAAATTGCTTTTGGGAGCCATATCCTCTTCTTCTTCGACCGCCTTCTTTTTTCCCTTTACTCCTGCTGCAAATGCTTTCTTGGGTGCCATTTCTTCCTTGCAATCCTTTGTAGATCCTTGCCTCTTAAATTATACAATGTGTGAATCAAACCCTATCTCGATTCAGCATGTCCTAGGTGAAATCATGTGTCCTCTCTCCTCTCATTTTCCTTGCTTCACCGAAACCCTTTACCATAAGGGAGGCAAGCTCTTTCTACGCATAGATCTCTTCGTCATCACAACCTGTCTACACACCTCTCGCACCTCAAATACTCTTAATCAAAATGGTAAAAATGAACTCACATCCCATCCCTATATATATTTTCAAATTTATGATGCATTCATTAGTCCTTCACCTACCAAATATCCTCTCATTAATTGACCAATTCCATCCTTTCCATGTATTACATCTTCACGCCCCATCTATAACTTTCTAGCGCACCTTCCTACCCTCTGGTCATAGAAATATCTTCAAGGTGCTTCCTCGTGCTCGCGTACCCTATCACCAACTTCTACTTTGGAATTTGTTATGGCATCTACTTACCTCAAGTTATATTATCCTTTCATTCATCTCCCTCTTTGGTCACTTTTCGAAGCAATCCTTTGACTTGAAGAGCACCCGTAGCAGCTTATTCTTTTCACCTTTCAATTCCCACGATTTTGTAGCTAAATATTGACAATCACCTTACACTAAAATTATGTGTAGTCCTCTTTGCATAAACATGCTTCATATAGTAATTAGCTTCATATGCGTAAGTGCACTTATTACATAACACAAAAACTAAATTGAAAAAGCATAAAGAACAAAGAAGGAAACACATTAAGATAATACAGAATTGAAAACCTAATCTAAATGAGAATACTACCTTATTACAAACACCAAGAAGACTTATTTATAGTAGGGCTTCAGCCTACTCCCATTTAAGTAACCGGGTAGTTGTGTTCCATCAAGGTCTTCTAACTAGAAAGTGCTTGTTTCAAGGATGTAAGTGATAACATACGGCCCCAACCAATGTACCTTAAGTTTTCCTAGATGGCGTAAGAACTTAGAGTCATAGAGAAGCACCATTTGTCCAATCTCTAGCTTCTTGTCCCTTATGTTTCTATCATGCCATGCTTTCTTCCTGGCCTTTTCTTGCTTCTAAATCCAACGTGCTATGGATCGCCATTCATCTAGCTGAATTATATTTTCAATCCATTCTTCTAAAGCTTTCTCATTAGCTAGACCTCTAGCACATGAAATACGTAAAGAAGGTAACATAAATTCCATAAGAAGAATGGTTTCGCACCAAACACTAACTGAAATGGTGTTGCTTTGTTCAACCTTTTATATGTTGTTTGATGTGCCCAAAGTATTGTGGATACTTTATCTTCCCAATTCTTTCTTCCAACATCGTAGATTTTTTTTCAATGTCTAGCCTAAAATTTTGTTGAAATATTCAGCAGTTCAATTTTCCTAAAGATGATAGGGTGTAGTCTTATGGTGTGCAATCATGAACTCATCCAATAAAATTCTGATTATCTCATTAAGAAAATGTGTGCCCCTATCACTGGTCAAACTCAAAGGACATCCATACCTTGTAATAATATTTTCCCATAGAAATTGAGCTGGTGTGTACCATGCGATCCTTTGTAGGTGCTACTTCTACCCATCTTGTCAGATAGTCTATGTAAGTTATAATGTAGCATGATCCAGTTCTGTAAGTAGCTAGTGAAATGGGACCCACAAAATCTATAACCCATTTCTCAAATGGTTTTACATTAGCAATAGGTCTTACGGGCATTTCATCTTACTCGACATGGTCTTCTAGGATGTTGACAATGGTCACATGCCTTACAAAATTCCTTACAATCTTTATAAAGGTTCTCCCACCATAATCCAGTGAGTAGAATCTTGCATGCTATGACATCACCTACATAGTGGCCACCTGTAATTCCACCATGAGCTTCTTCCATAATACTCATGTGCCCAAGTTCTAATACACAATGGTGAAATACTTCATCTCAGCCCAATTTGTATAAGTCACCACTGATTAACATATAAATTGCAACACATATAGAAAGTTATTTCTTCTTTAATGATTATCATTCCTTCTGGTGTCGTCCCCATAGAAAGACAACAATGTCCTCTAGTTCTAATGGCATGCTTTATAACCCGTATAACTATGTATCTCGACATGGTATCCACAATTACATGTGCTTCTTCTCCGATCGTATTCTTGATAGATGGTCAGGTCTAGAATTACTTTTTCCTTTTTTACCACAACTGTGAAATCAAATTCTTGAAATAAGAGCACCCATCATCATATGCACCCTTGTAAAAAGGTTTATTTACCAAATACTTCAATGCCATGTGATATTTATAAAATATGAATGGTGTAGCTAGTAGGTACTACCAGAATTTATGCAATGCATAGATCATTGACAAGGCTTTGCACTCGGTAGTTGTGAAATTATGTTCTCGCATAAGTCAACTTTCTACTAGCAAAACAAATAGGATGATCTACAATACCTTCTCCGGGTTGGGCTAACACCACACTAATGGCCATGCTAAAGGCATCAACATGTACATGAAATTATTTTTCCCACGAAGGAAAATGGAGAATAGGCATGGTATGAAGTTTCTCCTTTAATGTCTCGAATGTGCGCTATTGTGGTTCTCCCCATTAGAACATACCTATCCCTTTCAGTAACTTTTCCAATGGTGTGGAAACTTTAGCATATCCTTTGATAAAATTTCTATAATATCCTATATGACCCAAAAATCCTTGCACCTCACTCTAACAGGTAGGATCACTTAGGTCTATAATGACCGCAACCTTTTCTAGATCAACCAAAAACCCTCTTTGCAGATTATGTGTCTTAAAAGTACTCCAAATGGTGTAGTAAATATGCATTTCTTGATGTTCAAAAATATACTCAACTATGTACACCGTTCAAAAATTAAGTGTATATTGTCACGATGATCCTTAACTAATCCATACACCATCCAATCATCTAAATATGCCCTGTAATTTTTTTGAATGAATTCCTCAAATGCTTGGAAAAATATGCATGAAAATATAGCAGCACATTTTTTCAAACTCGATGAACATTATAGTATAGGAAAAGCTACCCCATTCAGTAGTAAACATAGTCTTTTCTTGATCCTCCCGGGAAATCCTAACCTAATGGTACCTAGAGAACCCATCTCGTAAAAGAATATATTTTTCACCCTCTAACTCCCCGCTAGTATTTCCTTAGTGAATGGCATAGGAATGGATCGAGTTACACATGCAACATTCAACTCCCGTAGTCCACACATATTCTAATATGTCCATCCTTCTTGATATTTATCACCATTAGAATAACTCATTTAGAATCATCAAGGGCGTGATAATTCTAGACTTCAACATGTTATTAATATCTACTTTGACCTTTTCACGTAAATTGGGATTCATTCAGAAAGGTCTCTTTCTAATTGGGTAGGCACCCTCTTTAATATTTATCTTCATCTCCCTCTAGTACTACTCATGCACACCTTTAAGTTCATGGTACCCCTAGGAAATAGGTCCTGGTAAGCCATTAGTAACTCTATGATTTTTGCCACTTGAGTTTGACTAATATTATCCAATTATGACTTCCTTAGGCTCTAGTATATGTTCCAATATTCACCCGCTTTGTCTTCATGGGTTCATGATAAGCGCACGTGGTCTTATCCACACTATTCAATACCTCATGCCTTCTGTTGAATGGTTTACATTCAAATTATCTACTTCTTCATCATCTAACAAGAATACCATTTTTCCTTTCACCTTTTCAAGGAAAGCACGTTGAAGTAATGTTGTTTTGACCTCTGGTTCCTTATCAAGATGCGCTCTTGAGTCTTATTTATCTAATAACTCCTGAAGGAATTATTCAACCTCGCACTATCCCCCATAATTAAGTACCGAAAACTATTAATACTTCTTCCATCGAAGGCTTTTTAGAGAAGAATTCAAACATCTAGGCCATTCCTGTAATTAAATTCTACCAATTTCCTATTTCTCTATGGAGTTTTGCATAGACATACCCAGCATACACGCAACCTTGTAAAGTGGAATAAATTTGGTGCACCCATAGCGAAGGTGGTAAATATTCCCGCCCTTCTATCTAGAGTCTCTCACACTTCTAAACATGGTGCTTAACAGGTTGATTACCATGATAAATACATATTTGAGTAGGTGCATTGCTCCTAAAGAACCTAGTAGTAAGAGAAATTCCAATTTCATTCCATCTAACAAGATTATCCCTATGGCCACCCACCAGCATGTTGTTGTCCCACATAGTGTATATGCTAGTATATTTTTTCTTTCTAGTGGGTCTATCCATTTTTCTTCCATGGTGCGCAGGAATACCATGGGATCTCCTTCTCCTATATAACAAGGTACCGAGTTGTTACCTATCCTCCTAACATAATGTGGTTTTGTGCCTTGAGGGAATATACTCTTTACTTCATGCCCTACCAACTCATAAATGTTGTGAGCCCAATAATCGCAAGCAACACTTGTAGTATCACTAATAGACTATGTACCCTCCCACTAAATTAGTCTATAATTGGTTGGTTCAATCATCTATGGATCTCGAATGGCACTTACATAAATCCTATTCATATAGCCCTTTCCTCTTTATTTTAAAAACTAACATAGCCCTTGTTAAATAGAATATCAACATTATTTGCATAGCACCAAGGATGCCCTAATAGAGTTGGGAAGCTATCTCGACTCTGCTAGCTCTAAAACTTCAAAGTCCCCAGTGAAATTGACTCCTTGTATGGTAATGGATGCATCTTTTGAAAATTCTATGGGAGTGGCCTTAGTCCGATTAGCCATTAATAATACATTAGAGGATGGATACAGTGAGGGTCTTCCCATTTGTACCCATGCATCCAAAGTAAGAACATTGACCTTCCTGCATATATCAATCAATAAATTACTCAATAGCCACCCATCCACAACAACATTTAGAGTGATTTCCTTGTCATAATTTAGGCTATGAGGAGGGATATTTACATGCAAGATCTATCCTCCATTATCAGTAGTTGCATGTGGAGTGTTTCCTTTTAATAAATTCCCTAAAAGTTGAATGACGTTTTTATAGTGCAACATTTTACACACTTCCCTCAAGTCATCTATATCAGTTTGGACCATCTCTGATACTTTATTTTTTTTCCTTCAAGTACTGGATCTCACCCTGAAGATTCCTTACAACTTCCATGGTTTCCTGATAAACCTCCTTCTAATAGGTAGGATCTGGTAACTTCTCACGAAGAACCTCATCTTTAGTGATGGTTGGATTTTTCAGCAATACTTTCCTAGCATGTGTCATCTCAATGTGGGTCATGATCTTCACTTGTAGTGCCTTAGATCTCGCTTCCATCTTTGACATCCATTGATTTTCCACAATGTATTGTATCTTAACCATCCTTACACCTTTATTTTCTTGTTTATTTTTCTTACTCGAGATGCTCATATGAGTCCAGGAACTCTTCATAGCTATGGTTCTTTCTACAAAAAGAACATGTAATATTTTGAGGACATTCGCTCCTATAGTGGTCAAGAGATCTGCATGTATAACATGTTTGACGAGGAAACTCAATTCTTCCACCACCACATCCTCATCCTCTAAATCCACCACGGTATCCTCAACCTCTCGCCATGACTACCTTCAAAACACCCTCATTCTAATCATAACACACCTCGTTGTGCTCCCGATCCCGATGCTCATTCTTGCCCTTAGATTTATCTAGAACTCCTATTTTCCCTACCCCAATATTATATGGAGACCTTATAGAGGTCATCACCCCCACGGAGGAGCCCGAGCACAGTTGCAGTGGATCCAGTATACATTCTGGATAGCGGGACGGAGGCTGGGAGAGTACGAGCGGATACCCCTGGAGAGGGTACGACGACAGCTGGGGCTATGACAGGATGAGCCACCTCCCTTCCCTCAGTAACGGAGGGATGATGTAGAGGCTCCACTACCTGCACCACAGCCTATGGACCCAGATTGGGTAGCCGAGCGGCAGGCAGACGATACAGTGGATGACGCCGGGTGTACAGGATCATTTTTGGTATGGTGGGCAGGGGAGAGAGCCGCGAGGAGAGCACAGCCCACACAGCCAGACTTAGCAGCTGTTAGAGCAGAGAGGGACCAGCTCAGAGGGTAGGTACAGTTGTTACAGGGGCAGCTTGCTACTGCACAGGCACAGATAGGTGTCTTACAGGGGCAGTTAGCCCAAGCACAGGTACAGGTAGCACCACAGGTACCACCATAGGTACAGTACCGCCACAGGCACCACCAGCGGCACCAGCACAGCATAGGTACCAGCACCACCACCGGCGCAGCCACAGGCACCACCAGCGGCACCAGCACAGGGGGCACTATTATTAGGAGTCGGGGGACCAGCCCCAGCAGTGATGGTGGCACGGGCCCGCTATATGGAGGCGAGAGCGGAGGCTCGGTATTATCAGGATGTTCTTGATGGTACCGGGGCTGACTATCAGCCATATGTGGTGCATAGAGCGGAGACCTCGTGTAGCTAAAGATCCCAGGGTGGTGCAGCCATAGCCAATGGGTCTCATTACAGGAGGAGACAAGAGGCGAACAGGGGACCCGTAGGAGACAGTAGCAGAGGCGGTGGGGAGA
Source organism: Taxus wallichiana var. yunnanensis (assembly GCA_018340775.1). NCBI lineage: Eukaryota > Viridiplantae > Streptophyta > Pinopsida > Cupressales > Taxaceae > Taxus > Taxus wallichiana. Next base: position 821,966,848 of record CM031240.1, read on the forward strand.
GGCGAGGGATCTCTCGGGTCGACAGAGATGTTTTGTTTATAGATGGATATTAGATAGAGGCACCAGTCTGCGAACTGGCTATGTATAGAGAGGCCTGCGTGCCCACATATGATTCTTTCATTTATTTATTCATTTATTGTATATACCGGCTCATGAGTGAGTACAAAGTTGACTGGGTTGATACCGGCCTGCGAGCTGAGTATATTTTTGATATGAGAGACCGGCCTGTGAGCCGAGTCGATATTTGGACAGTTGTTGCGGCCTGCGTGCCGGCTTTGTATGATGCTGAGATCACAGAGGCCCCTATGCAGGGCACATTGTATATTTGAAACTTTTGATATATAGATATGATGATTTTGACCTACATGCTGTGTTTAAAATGTGTTAAGTGTTTTGTCGATGGTTTGTGATATTTAATGTATGATGAGTTTGATCCACATGGTTTATATATTGATGGTGTTGATGTCTTTTGTTGATGGGATGTATGTATATATAGATGATGAGTTTAATTGACATGTTGTGTTTATGAAATGTTGGATGTGTTTTGTCGCTGGTTTGTGAAATTGAACGTATGTAGCTACTGAATTGGATCCAAATGGTGTATAGATTGATGGTTTTTGATATCGTTTGTTGATGGCTTGGTTGTTTTTGTAATATGGATAGATGATGTTGATGAAATTGTGATGAGATATGGATTTGATGAAAAATTATAGATAATGGTGTTGTTTATGCAGGAAAAAGGGACGGGCGCCACAAAAATTTGCAAAAATGAAGAAACGGCTTAGGTTTAAGCAACAAGGGGTACATGACCGACATCGGTTGTGTAACCGATGTCGGTAGCTATATGACCGATATCGGTTACGTAACCGATATCGGTTATGGAAGAATTATTTCCCTAAAAATAGAACTGCTGGGTTGGCAACTTAAGTTCTTATTTTTAGCATTCTTATTTTTAGAGTCATGCAACAAGTTAAATATGTGAATGCGACGCTGTTTGATGACTGCTACAGGTAATTGCATGAAAGAATTTTGAGTGACAAGGAGGAAAGAGACAGGTGAAGTGAGCGTGGGCTGAGATTCAGAAGGCAGAAAGACAAGTTATATTTGAAAAGGGTGGTGAACATGGCTGAACGAGGAGAAGCATCCAGCAGTAGGGACGAGGGGGAAGACATGTTCCGCCCCAAGCTGCTACATCCCGAGAGGTAAACTGTTTGGTTGTAATTTGATTCTTGCATGTTTTGTGAATAGGATGAAAGAAGTGTAAGTGGGGAAAGATGAGAAAGAAAAGGTGATAGGAAAGGGTTGGGGATGGGGTGAGTGCTATTGGGGTAGGTAAACAGAGTGGTCACGTGTGTTTTTAGGTATAAATAGGAGTAAACGGGCAAAATAATTATCGTAGGTGTATGTTTTTAAGCAGGGTAGGTATATTTTTACAGTGACCGGTATCGTTTAGAAGGAACCGGTATCGGTTAGCATACCGGTATCGGTTATTCATAACCGATATCGATCACTGTAAGAGTTTCCAGAACTTGAGAAAAAACCCATAGAGATTTGTTCTTTCGAATAATTATGTGTCATTTTGATGTATGCAGGCAGAAGCAGGGTTAAGGATGAATGATACTGTGCCAGCGTTGTTGTCACGAATCCGAGCGGATGTAACACCAGCTGAATGGGCATTGATAAATCATTTGGGGTTAAGTGGAATCGCTATTATTCAAGAATCACACGTAACCATGCTATGTTGCAGGCATTGATTGAGAGATGGAATCCAGAAAAGAATACCTTCTATCTACCAAAAGGGGAGATGACAGTGACTTTGGAAGATGTGTTCCGTATTTTGAGACTCCCAATGATAGGAAAAATAGTGTATCGGCGCGCCTTGCAGCTAGCGCGGGCGGCAGAGATAATAACAGTATTTGGGTCAGCTGCACGAGATTTGACACAGCGAGGTTTATCATTTACATATGGTACAATGTATGCAACACACCCTGAGGAAACAAGGTTGGTCATGCTATTAATGATAGTGGTGGGGTATTATGCATTGCCGAGGGTGGAGGGTGGAAGATTTCCCAAAGCATTGATGAGTGTTATTTGGGAAATGATAGAAATGAGCGTGACTTTCGCATGGGCACCCGCATATCTGGCAGAGTTATATAGGGGTTTATGGGCCTGCAAGCGAAAACACAGGACGACACTAGATTGTTCATACTTATTACATTGTTGGGCCTATGAGCATATTGTTTGTGTGTGTCCAATAGGCCGACCCATCGAGTTGGGAGAGGCAGGAGTGCAAAGGTTGGGATTCAGACGATGGGTCCAAACAGAACAAGAAGCGAGATCCCAGGCCGTGATAGATGACATCGAGTATTATAGACAGGTATGGGAGATGGTGACGATTGCAGATATTTGTTGGAGGCCTTACGGGAACTATATGGTGATGGAGCACATAGCTGAGGAGTTGAGGGGTGTAGAGCGATTGAGATGGATCGCAGGGCACAGGCCGGGTGAGTACGAGAGAATTCCTCTAGATCACGTGCGGCGACAATTTGGGTTCGTTCAGGATATACCGATGACATATAGACCATACATGAGGATCGATGCCGAGGAAGCATTCTCACCTCCCCGGCCTACACCTCCAGAAGGGCCAGAAGAGATAGCAGCTGATCATAGGGTAATGGATGTGGGAACGACAGAGGCCTATAGAGTATGGTGGGTAGTAGAGCTGCAAGGTGCACGTGAGCGCCTACATAGCTGTGATTACAGCAGAGAGAGATCGTCTACAGGAGTTGGCTCACCAGCTTCAAACACAGGTGAATGAGACAATGGGATTGTTAGAAGTTTCTTAGTTATGAGTGGAGAGACTGGAGGCAAGATTCCTCCATGCGAGAGGACGTATTCGTATGTTACAGGAGATGTTGGCGGATCAATGGGAGGAACCAATGGCAGTGGCACCTTTGAGGATGGAGAGGCCAACTGAGGGGCATCGACGATCACGATCACCACCTGATTCGGGAGGAGGTGCAAGGGTCTAAGTGAATTTCATAGGAATATAAGAATAAATAAGGATGCCGACCTGCGAGTCGATGATAGAGAAGATGCATTTGTTTAACATCTAAAATAAAACTAAAGATGTATGTGGTTTTGAGTGATGATAATAATAAGAATTGTTGTGTTTTGAATGTTGTTTTTGTTTTGTTTGAAAAAGGATAAAGATGAATGTTGGCAAATAGAAATACACAAAAAATATTTATATTTACAACACATGATAGGGTATGGTAGGGAATGGTCGAGCTAACCTTGGGAGACTCCATGTCTCCTAAGTGCTGCCTACATAGCCCATTGCACAAAGCAAGGAGGGGCCTCAGACCGATGTAGTTCTCCCTTAGAACCAGGGAGAGGTGAATTCAGGCAATTTAGGTATGGTTAGGCAATTTGTTGGTTGGTAAAAATATTGATATTGGTAGGGTAATGTTGTTGGTGTTGGTAAGGAATTGGTGATGTTGGTATAGGTATAGGTGAAGCGAAAGTTAGCCTACCCAAGTGGTAGGGAACCGTATCCTGATTAAGGTCAACACATAATCCTAGAGTCGAGCAAAAGAGGCAAAAGTGTCCCGTAGTTGAGAAGAGCCAAACAAACCACATAATAACGTAGAATGAAGTTGAACCCCTAGGTACCTTGCATAGACGAGAAGTCGATAGGTGAAAAGAGTGGTATAATCACAATATATCGGATATACGTCACGTCCCTTGAGTTTTGTTGCTTTGACAAATGGTGCGGTGAGGTGGTTGATGTGGGCGAGGATGCAGAGAACTTATTATAAGATGATTATTCTGACAAAAGAGAACCAAACCTAAATAGACAAGTCCATGACTCAAAAGTGTTCAAACACTGCTTTTATTTTTATTTTATTTTTGGATATAGACTGATCGATGCGGGAAGTCTACATGGGATATGTATTTTGTTGTTCTTGAGGTCTTCACAAAGCTGATCAATGCGAGAAGCTTCTGATAAAGGCTGACTGTGTATAGTTGTCCTTCAAGGGAGCAGTCTATTTATAGTAGCAGATGCGGTATTTATGTATAGCTTTCCTTCGGGGGAGCAGTCTATATATAATAGCAGTAATAGTTTGACATATATTTGTCCTTCAAGGAGAAGTCTATTGTATAATTTAGAGGTCTAGATGTTCATTGGGCATAAAGCATCTAGTTTTTGTAGGAAGTTTGACTCAAGAAAATCCCATAAGTGTTTTAATTAAGAATGTGTTATTTTGATACTTTGAAGTCATGGACTAGACTAAAAAGGGGAGGTGATAATCAAACCATGTGAGCTTGATTTGATTTTGCGATGTAAGAAACAAAGTGTATGCGGTGGTAAATGAGCTCAAGGGACGAGCGTAAGGTAGATAAGAAGTGATATAACACTAATTTCAACAGTAGAATGGTCAAAGATGCAAGGCATTAAGGGGCTCAGGCTCAGGTTTACCATTAAGCAAAGCTAAACGATAAGTGCCTGATCCATAAGTGTGAGTGATAATGTAAGGCCCAATCCAATTAGGAGCAAATTTTCCACGTTTACTCTTTTCTAGTTTGGTTACATGTTGATTCTCTTTGAGGACAAGATCACCAACCTTAAAGGTACGCTCATGAAGTCATTTATCATAAGCACGCTTGATGCGTTTTTGGTAGATTTGAAGGTGATCAAGAGCCGTAAGATGATGCTCATCAAGAAGCTCTAATTGGGCTAACCGCTCTTGGCGGAAATCATCATTGGTGAGAATATCCTGAAGAGATATTCTGAGGGAGGGTATTTGTATTTCGAGAGGCAAGACCGCCTCGGTACCATATACCAAAGAAAATGGTGTGGCATTAGTGGAAGTACGAATGCTAGTACGATAAGCCCAAAGGGCAAAGGGAATGTGATCGTGCCAATTTCTTCCGGACTCATTGACAACTTTCATGAGGATTTTGGTTAGGGTTTTATTAGAAGATTCAGCTTGACCATTGGCCTGTGGATAGTAAGGTGATGAGAAACTAAGTTTGATACCAAAGTTGTCACAAAGGTCTTGTAACAACTTATTTTTAAAAGATTTACCATTATCTGTTATTAGGCGATGAGGAATACCAAAACGACAGATAATGTGATGGTTAACGAATTCAACAATTTTTTCTTTTTTGATTGAAATGAGTGGAATGGCCTCCACCCATTTTGTGTAATATTCGGTTGCTGTGATTATCCAACGGTGACGTTGCGAAGAGGGTGGGTGGATCTCACCAATAAGGTCTAAACCCCATTGTGAGAAAGGCCAAAGATCTCGTGCGACCTGTAGCGGATGGCTAGGAGTATGTTGAAGGTTGGCATGTTGTTGACACATAACACAACGCTTAACATATTCGTAGCAGTCGTTATTAAGAGTAGGCCAATAATAACCTAGGCGAAGGATTCGTTTAGCCACGGCAAGGCCACTAAAATGTCCGCCACAAATACCGTCATGGACCTGTTGGATGGTATAGGTGACCTCTGCGCCGGTTAGACATCGAAGGAGGATACCATCAAAGCCACGTTTATAAAGGAGTCCCCCCATGACGACATAACGAGAAACATGTTTAAGAAAAGTGCATTTTCCGGTACTAGTTAGGTCAGGTGGGAGAACAGAGGTTGTAAGGTAGTCGTGAAATTGGTGGTACCAGGTATCCTGCGAATTAGCAGACACATTATTTATCATACAAACAACCGGTGCTGAGTAAGATGGGGCAAAGAGTTGTTGGACCAAGACGAATATGTCAGAGTCAGTTGGTGAGGTAGGAATTTGTGAGGCTAAGCAAGCCATAGTATCCGTAAATTTGTTAGTGGAGCGGGGAATGGTCTGGATAGAATAACGAGTAAATGAGGTCAAAAGTGAATCCACATAATGTTTGTACTTTTGAAGTTCCTCATTCTTACATTGGTAGATGCCCATAACTTGATTGACTACCAATTGAGAGTCACCAAAAATATTAATAGATTTGACACCTAAGTGTAACGCAACCTGGAGACCCAAAACAAGGGCCTCGTATTCCAGCTGTATTATTAGTGCAGGGGAAATCGAGCTAGAATGAAAGAGGCATAGGCTCAGCGTCAAGAGGAATGAGAACAACACCGGCCCCTCCACCGTGCTGGCATTTGGATCCATCGAAGAAGAGGGTCATTGGATACGACTCTTCCCTGAGTGAAAGAGTGGCGATGAGTTCGTCGGGGAAATAAAAATTGGTAAATTGTTCCCCAGGTAAAGGGGCCTCCGCAAGTTGGTCCACAATAGTTTGTCCTTTGATTGACTTCTGTTGTATAAACTCAAGGTCGAGGTCAGCGAGGAGCATAAGCCATCGGGTGATGCGTTGGTTTAGATGTGGTTTGGCATACATATAATGAATGGGGTCCGTGTTGGTGATGACAAAAGTTTTGTGATTCAGGAGGTAATGTCAGAGTTTGGTGGCTACAAATGATAGGGCTAGGCACAATTTTTCTACATGTGTATACCTAGTCTCGTAATCCATGAGAGTATGACTTATATAATAAACAGCTTGTTCTCGACGTGCGAGTCCCAATGTGTGAGCATGGCTCCTATAGCATGGTCGGTGGCGAGAAAGGTAAAGGTAGAAAGGGTGATCATCCCGAGGTGGAATAAGCACGGGTGGCTGCAAGAGATAGGCTTTAAGAGCTTCAAAGGCTTGGTGACACTCTTCATTCCATTGAAAGGAAATGTCCTTTTTAAGAAGGTGATGGAAAGGTTGACATCGATCCGAGAGTTGGGAGATGAAACACCGGATGGATTGAAGTTTACCCTGCAAACTACATAATTGTTTGAGGTTTTTGGGTGGGGGCATTTCTAGGATAGCTTTGACTTTAGATGGATCAACCTCAATGCCACACAAAGAGACGATAAAGCCAAGAAGTTTTCCCGGAAGAACACCAAAGACACATTTCTTTGGTTGAAGCCAGACCGAATATTGCAACAGGTGATCGAAAATAATGGTTAAAACATCGAGATGTTCACTGCGATGTTTAGATTTTCCAAGAAAGATCATCGACATAATCCTCAAGGATAGTGTGCATAATGTCATGGAAAATGTAATTCATAGCCCGCTAATAGGTGGCACCAACATTCTTAAGGCCAAATGGCATGACACGACACGATATGAAGGTTCCCAAGGAGTTATGAAGGTAGTTTTATGTTGATCGGCGGGGCTACCAAAATTTGATTGTATCTCGAAAAGCCATCCATGAGAGAAAGCATTTCATGGCCGTGAGTGAGATCAACAAGTTGATCAATACTTGGGGGGAAGTCATCCTTGGGATAAGCGAGGTTAAGATCTTAGAAATGCTGTGCATATCTCAAGTCCCCTCGTCGCTTTAGTGAAAGGTACGATGTTAGAAATCCATTGAGGATAGTTAATAGGCAAGATGAAGGAAACAAAAAGAAGTCGTTGAAGCTCTTCTTTGACCAAGAGGTCAATGCGTGGATGCATTTTTTACGAGTTTTTGTTTGACTGGTTTGGAATCGGGGTTTAGGGTGATGTTATGGACAGAATTGGTAGGATCAATTCCTGGCATGTCGGCGTAAGACCAAGCGAAAGCTTGGTTGCAGTACGGAGAAAGGTAGTAAAGGCGGCTTGTTCTCGATGTGCTAAGGGATTGTAAATGTTTCACGTGGAATGTTTCAGCGGTGAGGAATAGACTTGCTTCTATCCTTTCATTCCTTTGAGAAATAGATAAGGGTTAGGGATAGGAGGAATACCTGTTGAATGTTGAGATGGTGTGCGCGTACCGTAGAGAAAGATCAGATCGACTGCAAAGAAATCCTTTTTGTCTTGGAAGGACTACCTGCAAGTAAGAATACAAGACCACCAGATTTTAATTAGACAATAAATGAGGGAGCTGCCTTAGGCCCAGGAAATATAAAACTTCCTTTTGAAGGTGGTCAGTTCCCCTTTTAATACGAATTAACACAAATGATAACAAGGAAAGCTATTGCAAAATCATGATTTAGGTATCTCGTTACAAAGCAATAGAAGCTAAACTATCAATAATAAAGCGTCACGTTGTTTGTTCGGTTACTGGTCGTTGATACATTTAGGTTGAGTTATAGGGATAAACCAAACTGGATCTGGGGTTGTTAGGTGACAAATAGGTGAGAAAAGGGTTTTGGGGTATAAGTCACAGTGACCGATGTCGGTCACTGGATAACCAACCGCGGTTAGAGAACCGCCACGGTGGGGGATAAACGACACCGGTAGGGGAAGCAATCTAAGTGCTTCTAGATAGATGTTGGTTGCAAGGTGATCGTGGGGTTATTACGATTAGTGGATGGTGAGGGGAATAATAGAAGGACAGGGAAGGCTCAGAGTGTGATAAAATGGTCTTCTGGGCAATACAAAGATGTATGGATGAAGGTTCTGTGCAGGGTGCTGGTAGGTGGTAGATCTAGGAATGAGCTTATAATTACTATTAATCCACAGGCTCAAGAAATGGTGCTTAGAAACATACGAGACACTACTTACTCATTCCTGATGGAGATGTAGGTTCCAGGACTGTGATGACAAAGACAGGGCTCAAGTGGGATGATCTGACAATCCAAGATGAGAAATCTCCTCTTCTGATGCTCGGATGAGTGTCACTGGGGGCCTGGTTATTCCGTTGCAGTCTTGGGCTTGATGTCCTTGTCTGCAAACTCTTCTCGTTTCTTCACTTGTCTCTGCTCGGCCAAGCAAATCCCGATCCTTTCAATGATTTCTCCTCTTTTTGATCAAATGAAAATCTGATCCTCTGTTTTTGGTTGGAGGTGGTCATTTATAGGAAACCGATGGCGGTTACACAACCGACGGCGGTCGAGTAGGAACCGATGTCGGGCACGTTAAAGCGGGATATTTTTGGTAAAATAGCCGATTTCCCTCCTTTTCTCCCGAGGGATTAGTTGAGGGCTTGGTCAAGTCATTATGAGGTTGGTTTTAGGTGCGGGTGAGGAGTAATTAGTCATGGGTGTGGATGTGGACCAAGTTATAGGTCTTAATTAGGTTAGTTTAGGGTTAAGACTAGGTTATGATGAGGTGGCAGGTATGGCGATGTGGATTTATTAATTATAAGGTAATTAATAAATAATTATGTAAGTTTTAGGTGATGAGGTTAGGTTTCGAAATGAGATACGGGGCACGGGGGTCGTAAGACACAAATTTGGTGTCTACACCTTGAGACGGAGTTCGGGGTGAGGCCACAAGTTCACAAAGGCTAGAGCTAGCTGGGCTGGACGAGAAAGAGATGAGACCTAAGTGAGGTGGAAAGATGTTGGGAGGGCATTAGGATGGAGGAGAGGAGGAGAGAAATGAGACTGGAATGGACATCATATGGTTGATGATTGATGTATTTGTATATTATTATTATATTAATTTTTTGATATATATCCAGCCTGCGTGCCGATGATAGTAAGGTTGTACATGAGAGTTTTTGTGAGTTGATTATTATACCAGTATGCATGTCAAAGATTTTGAGGCTATACTTGATAGATAATTGTATTATTTTCTATTAGTGTATATTTGATGGATACACAGACTTTCATTTATAGATGATGAGATTGATGGTATGGATGATGTATTTGTGTTTTGAAATTTCTACTATTATTTGTGTATGGATGGAAACTAGGTGGATTAGGCATGGTAGAATCAAGTTAGTTTAGGCATGATGGAGTCAGATATAGGCATGGTTGAGTTAGGTTAGTTAGGCATGGTTGAGTTAGGTCAGTTAGACATGGTTGATCGTGTTTTCAGTTTTGATGTAATTTTTGAGTTATTGGTAACATGGGAAATAAATGATGAGTTATACGTATTTTATGGTGTAAATTTCTAAAATCTTTGATTTCATGGAAATGTGAAATGATTGATTGGATGTTTTGATGATGTGATAAAATGGTAGATATGTATGTGTGGTAAATTTCCAAGTGTTATGAAAAATCAAAACTAATTACGGTAGAATGTTAATAGAAAAACATGTGGGAAAAAATGGGTTAAGGTAAAGAGTTTCTGAGCTAACCTCCAAGGTCCCTATGCCCTTGGAGTGATGTGTACATAGCCCCGATGTGAAGCGGCCACAAGCTAATGTAGTTCTCACATAAGCTAGGTAAGAATATGATGAGGTAGAGGAATGGGTTTGTAAGTTTCAAGCATGATAGAGTCTAGGTCATAGGCATGGTTGAGTCTTAAATTATAGGTATGGTTGAGTCTTAGATGAAAGTGGAAATATTTAAAATGTAGATATCGATGGTCTGGTCCTATATAGGGTAATCAATAAGTAATGAAGAAGGTTAATGGTAAGAGGTGAAAAAAAGAGCCACCTAATTGATAAGAACCATAACAATCCTACCATACAAAAGATTGACCTATGAAAGTAAGACCCTAAAGGTGTTGCATGATTGACTATTCTAAGGATGAATAAGGTCATGTGATCATGAAATGGTGTGTTTTGTAGAAAGTCCCTTGAGAAGATAAGAAATTAGGGTGAAAAGGCAATGAGGTGAAAAAGGGTGGTTTTAGCGTAACTTAGTGTACGATGGCATGTTTACCTAGCAAGAAACCCATGATCAAAACTAGGAAAGTACATGACGAAAAATTTATCATTTTCACTTTTTGTTTTTGTTTTTGATAGATTGATTGATGCGGGTAGTCTATGTGGGATGATTATATTATCTCCTTGAGGTCTTTGTGAAGTTGATCAATGTGGGAAGCTTCTGATTATTTTATTTTATTTTTGTAAGGATAGTCCCTTTTTATGATAGACTATGTGTAGTATGGTAATCTTTGTATAGTTTTCCTTTAAGGGAGAAGTCTATTTATAGTAGAGAGATAGAGAGAAGAGATGTCCCTTTTGAGGGAGTCATATTTTTTGCTGGAAGTTTGACTCAAGGAGTTGAATCCCTTTTTTTTTACGTTTAAGTCATGGACAAGTGTTGATCAGTTAGACCCTAGCACTTAGTAAATAAAATACAAAAGGTTCACGTGGGAGAGGAGAGCACATTCAAAGGCACAGACATATCAGAAAGGCTCACACGTGAAGAATAGAAACATGTTTAGGAATTAGCCATTTTCACGATAAGGATCTATTTTTGGAGATAGCGTGTGGAGCACTCAAACCAATTCAAGACTTGTGCGTCACACATTCACAATTTTTGGAGGATCAGATATGAAGTGCTTTGCATGGACACAAGCCAGAAATAGATCTACATTATCACTTAACTAATAATAGTCTATTATTAGCACACTGACATGTGTGTCTATTTTTGTAATGACTCATGGCTAGTAATAGAATGAGACCTATTTTGGGATTAGATAAGTAGTGAAGGGAAATTACCCACCCTTATAATTATGTAGTAAACTATATAGTAGAGATATATAGAGAGATAAGTGTGCATACATAGGGAGATTATGTTGCTAAATCTGTTATATGCATACTATTGTTGTTGTAATGAAGCTTTTGTATCTTTATTACATTTAATATAATGGAGGATATTGGCTAAATCTAAGTGTTAGTTCTACGTGTATCTAAATCTAGTATGTTATTGATCTCATCATGGTTAATATTTAATTTTGTTCTCCCTTAGGTATAGATCTGGTATGCTCTGTAGAATGATGTATTAGTAATGGAATTTCATGTGTTAAGTCTTCATCATGCTAACAACCTACAACAACAACTTTAAAAAGGGACCTCGTACCTTTGTGCACTTCGGTGAGAGCTCAGTCTGGGCTGAGTGATGTGTCAACACGTCTAGGGTTTTATTGGGCTTGTATTACTGAATTCTAGGCGGCATCATTGGTTCCATTTCCGGGACCCTTTTTCAGTTATTTTCAGGATGGTTTGCAATGAAGACATACTAGTTGACCTTAGCAAGTGTTGAAGAGTGGATAAACAATCTGGAATAAGAAAATGCACAACGGTTCAGCACTGGATCTAAGTTTAGTGCATGCATATGGGTGGAATAGAACCTGTATGACAATTTATATGATACCTTATTTATTATTTTTCTAGTATAATTGTATGAGTGGCTGATTGCTTACGCATCTAAATGGAATTGGAGGTATCACACACTTTTTGGAAACAAGATGAATTTCTAGCCCTTTAGGATCTTTGATCCGATTTGGACTTTTGTGGATAAATGATTCTATGGTGTTTTGAATAGTTATATCTTGGTGTGCTCAATTTCCACTTATTCGTATTCAGAGGTAGATAAATTTTATCTTTTAAGATATCTAAGGGAAACTTACCTGCAAGGAATTCCACTAACAATCAAGATTCTAATGGTAACTTTGAATTTGGAGAGTAAACCGATGGCCAACTGAACCTAACCATGCGTAGGAGAAGTAGTAGGTTTTGAGAAGGATGACAGAATTAACATCAGATAGGTAGAGAGAGGAAAGGAAACTTAAGTATAATGAGGCATGTGAGAGGGAGATAGAGAAGCAAGGAGAGGTTGTACAGAAAATGATGTTGTGGAGAAACCTAGTTTGAGAAGGAGTTAAAGTTCACATTGAAGACGTGGAACCTAAGCCTTACGAACTCCCCCATTTGGGAAAAAATGATAGGGAACCCTCATTGGCCTCACGTAGTAGTGCACCAAAGTAGAGATGACTGGGCCATGGGTGCACATCCGAACCCACCGGAAATCTTAACCTTGTGCTTGGTTTACTAGAATTTAGTATAAAAGTAGTCGAACTCTAATTCCAGTAGTGGAAGAGTAGGAGAAAGTATTATAAGATGCATAGTAATGGTAGTAAAAAAGGCTTCGTTGTTCTATGGGAGTAATTTTTGGATGCATCCTCAACACAAAATATAGGCGCACCAATTTTGGACTAACTTCTGGGAGTATTAATGCTTCACTGATCGTCAGGGTATAGTTCAGTTCTACTATTGCGACATAGGAAGTATATCTTCTATTCCGACCTCAGCTACAGGTTTATGATCATGAGGCATAGGTAGCTCTTGTTCAGGTGGATCTGGAAGTTTTGGAGGTAAGGGAAACATAGGAGGTGGGAAAAGTCCACACCAACCCCAAAATATTTACATGGAAATGTCTCTTCATCTTCCAAAGTATAGGGGAATACAAGATGTTTTTGAACATGTGCATATGTGTGAAATATTGTGGTGCGCAAAAGGAATCATGGCTTCTGAGCGTAGGGAAAGCCAATTTGCTACTACATTACAAGGGCACGCACACAGCTGGTTGATGTAGCCTAGTATTCAATGATACAAATCCAATAAAACCCTAGTTGTGTTGGCACATCACTCATCCTGGACTAAGCACTAACCTGAAACGTGTAAAGGTACTAGGTCCCTCTTTAGGGTTGTTGTTGTAGGATGCTAGCATGATGAAGACTTAACACATATAGTTCCATTACTAACACATCATTCTACAGAGCATACTAGATCTATACCTAAGGGAGAACATAATTAAGTATTAACCATGATGAGATCAAAAACATACTAGATTCAGATACACATAGAACTAACACTTAGATTCAACCAATATCCTTCATTATATTAAATATCATAAGTATATAGAAGCTTCATTATAATAATAGTAGTATGCACATAATAACATAATCTCTCTATGTATGCAATTATCTATCTATGTGTGTATTCACCATCATACCTCTCTCCATATATCTACTAGATATATATAAGGATGTGGACTTTCCCTTTAGCACTCATCTATTCCCAAAATAGGTTGCATGCTATTATTAGCCACGTGCCATCACAAAACTATCCAAACATGAAAATGCACTAATAATAGACTACTGCTATGTAATTAATAGTAACAGATCTATTTCCAACTTTGTGTCGATGTGTATTACTTCATATCGATCTTCCAAAATAGCCAATTCATGGCGTACATGGATTTTCCTCATTTGTGTGCTTTACACACCATCTCTAAAAATAGACCTTCATGAGTGAAAATGGCTAAGTCCTAAAATATAAACTTCTACCCCACACACTTGTTCTCCCTATCCATTCACACCTTTGAATATGACCTACTTTCCCACAGACTTCTTGCATGCTTTCTATCAAGTTTTTTCTAATCAACATTACGCCACACTAATTTCATTGTCACCCCAACAATGGTCATCTCCAAAACTGAAGTAAAGAATAGAAGAATGGAAAGAATGAAAGAATGTTTTTAACCTGTAGTCTCTTCTTCTGTAACCTGAACAACTAATTCAAGATATTCTTGTTTTATTTCAGCCTCTAAGGTCTACCACTTAGCGAGTGCTTCCTTTACTTTTTCTAGAATGTCCACAACAATGGACTCCAGTTCATCTTTCGCGATCTCTCCTTTCTCATTCTGCAAGACCAACACAATGCTAGACATTGTAGTCATCCTTCCCTCTAGCAGATCCATCTTTTGTGTAATGAGTTTCCCAAGCTCTTCCAGCCAATTCTTGTGTGGTTCTTGGGCTCTTTGTCGAGGCCTCGGGCTTCTGTTTAACCATTTAGAATCTTTCAAGACGGCCTAATGTTTCTTCCTTCCTCAATTTTTAGACCTCATTGTTCTCCTTCAAGGTTTTTATGTTAATGAGTGCCTCTGGAGCTATGCAGATGTTCAAGGCTTGGTGTGCCTTCTTCATTTCTTCTTGCGGTACTTTTAGCACTCCTTCATATGAAGTAATCTTTTGCATCTTTGAAACCTTCTCCCATTCTACATCTCATGCTAGATCATTTGGCACCGGCATTCACATAGGTTCATCTTCAAGCACTAGGTACACCAATGTACCTACATAGTGTATTGCTAAAGGAAATGTCTTTGGTACCTTTGGATCTAAGTGTGCCCTATCTATTATGATATTATCACCAATTTCCTCCATGATGTTGATAATTGCAATGTTCTTGTTCTGCACTAAGTCTCTTTCTGTGTTAGGCATGATATTTCCCCATCCTTAGTCTTAGTATCTTCCTGAGTACCCTAACTATGGTAGCCTTGTCCATATTCCACCTCGCTACCTCTATTAAGACTTTCACCAATGCATTGCTAACCTATTCATCTGACATGACAGTAGGATTTATTGTCATGTGTCTAATATGACGTGTATTTTTCAACCTCCTCGATATGGATGACTCTTCACACACATAAAAATCAAATTCATCCATGTGTGTTTGCATGGACCATGATAACTAATTCCTTGTGTGCACTTTTGCCATATCTTAAACCATTAATTCATAGCCATATATTTCCTTTTGCATTAGTGTGCTTTGGAAATGGGTGCAGATAATTTTACCTATGTCCTCTGCATAATTCGTGGCTAGTGGAATGTGCTCCCCATTTGTTCTTCTTAACCTAGGCTGCTTAGGAACTTGAGCCTCCAGATTTAGGACTTATGTCTCTATGTCCTGAGTAGTCTCTATAGTTGTCTCATCTATTCCTTTTTCCTCCTCTTCTCCTTCCTTCATTTCCTCATCTTTATTTTCTTCTACGTTCTCTAGTGGTGTAGGAGAATTAGGAGTGCTTTCCTCCGATTCTTGAGCCTCCTCATTCAAGCGCAGTTTTCTTCTCCTTTTTACGGTTGTCTCCTTCGTGGAGAGAGTCTAGGTGATTTGCGCACTTGTTTGTAGAGTAGCACCTTGGGTCCTTGTTATCCTAAACACTCTTAAATCTGTTCTCTCCTTAGACTGCATCCAAGTTCTCATCATCCCCTCTTGTGGCTGAGGTGGTGTAGTGGTGTGCTCAACTTCATCCTTATTTATGGGATATCTTCTACCTCTATGTTCCAAACCACCACCATCCTCGCACTCATCCTTCTCATCCTCTACTTCAATTGGAATTATGGGCTTAGGCACTAGGATGATCTCCATTGTATGCTTTCTGTTGGTGGTACTGGAAGTGCGAAGTCATCTTCCTCATTTAATACCTTAGAACAAGTAATTTTTTTTTTTGATAAATGCATCCTGGTTCTAAATACATAATTTAGAACACACAAATCAAATAACCATTCATATAACAGACAACCATATGCAGCTGTAATGACTCGGAGTACTTCCGATCTATTCATTCCATGACTCGGTAATCTACCGATCTATTCATGAGTAATAAGAGTTGGTGTTTTTAGTTAACACTTTACTCTTACGGTTCTCTTCCCTACTCTGGGATTCAGAATGCTCTGTCCAAGGAACCTAACTGAATAATTGTTACTATTATTCATCGGCATCTCATCCCTTAGACTAGGTGAATTAGGACAACGCAATCAGCAGCTTGTGATACTTTGGCCAAAGATTTGAAACATACTGTTTATGTCTCGTATTCCTTAACGGCATACTCGTCAATCTGGAATACGTCCTTCACCCCATTCTTATGTTATATAGAATGTCCTACACTGACTACTGTCAGTCCTTCCTTTCACAACTGAATCACTCGGAGGTAGATTATCAAGGTGATAATGTTATATGGATGCCCACGAGGATTAGGGATATGGTGACATACTGGTTCAACCTTGCAGTTCAACCAGTGTGTCATGATACCCCGAATCTCCTAGGCAGCCTTATAACATGACCACGTTCATAATCGGACCCTGAGTAACTCGTGCGAGATCAAAGTGTAAATCTTAGCGATCAATGCAAAGGGTGTCGCCATAAGTCTCCTGCATTGTTGTAACTTCGAGAAGATCCTAATCTTCTCGGAGGTACAACCCTGCAGTTGACTTGTGTCGTCAACCTTTAAATCCACCTCGAAAAGATCTACTTAACAACATGCGTTACGCACTTGAGTTTAAATTACTTTAAAGACTTTTCCCTAAGGTTAGCCTTTCCCGATCCCTGGATTCTTCGTCTTAAGACGACCCTCCTCTATAAAACCCATTACATGGTAGAGGTATTAAGGTCAAGCTCTCATCAAGGAGTCATTAGAATACACCTGATTCTAAACAACAGAATTGGACAATATCTCATAACCTTCACATGAGATTGCCATCCGAACTTCATTTGATTTATATCAGTTCTCTTAACTGAATTTATATCATACTTATTAGTATAAGGATATAAATGATTAAGAATCCAATTTAATATTGTCCTGTCATACTCAGGACTAGGGATTAGTAATTTAATCCAGCTTGTTTAGCGTTCTGCTTAGGTTCATTTTTAACCTATCTTTTAGAAAGACAATTATTTAAATTCAATATTGCTTTCGCTAGAACAATAAGATCTGCTAAACACTCATATGAATTCAACCACATTTTCTTGTAGGCTTTCATTGTCAATCACAAAAGCATCCATATTACACAAAGATAACCTTGCCACTCTGGTATATAAACCGACGAAGGTCAATTATCAGAATAAGAATACAACACATAAGTATCAAACACTTATTTCCATTACTTTCAAAATTATACAATTACATTTTATGCAAGCAGCATACTTGATACAATGCTTAACGGAAAAGAAACATCTTTCCACATACAGTACATTTATATAATCAAGCTGTAATTCATTATGAAACAAATTAAATAATCTGATCATCCTGTCAGATCTGCATTGCTTTTACCACTTACGGAAACCATCTACAAAAATAGTCAACATGAGTCAGTTCGATGAACTGAGCATGATAAGCACTAACTTTTAAAACAATTGCAATCCATCAATTGTTTTCATTAAACACCCTGTTTAAATGAGATCAATTATCCAAACAAATAAACATATTCAGACTATGCCTTTGTAATACAAAATGTCTACAAATGTGTAACTCTATCATCGTTACAAAATAGTCTTAATCACTTCTCTAATATTTCATCAAATATTAAGAATCAAAGAACGAAAGTATTCAGAACAATTATCTTGAATCCAAGATCAGCAATATTGAACAAATCGTCACTTTCATCAGAAATGGAATATCATAGAAAATCGTGATTCCACCAATATGTTACAAAAGCAATACCAACTGTTAGACAGATCTCTACCAGTATTATAATAATAGAAGAGAAAGAACATATCATTCATACCCCCTTTCATATAAGTTCACTACTGTACCGTCTCCACATATGGAAAACATTCACCCAGTATGTATACCAACAAGTCCGACAAGCCACAAGAAGGATCGTTGTTTTAAATAAAAGAACACAGCAAAAACTCCTGTACAGTAGCTAACACGTCATCAATCCCATATATCAACCTATAGCTCAATACTAGTTCCTTTTAAACACAGCAAGGTTTTCGATCCAAGTTCGAAATCAAAGAACCTCTGGCATATCGCTGTCAACAACAGACTTCATTGCTTTAAGCAATTGAAGTTTCCTAAGGACTATGCCAAGATGACCACACAGAATCTCCGATACATGACCAGTCTCAATCGGACTGAAATAAACAGGAAGGAACATAGCATAACTATACTCACCTGGGCGCATTCAAATCTAAGTATGGTATTCGCGACTCACTTCAACAGAGCCAGGACACAAGATAATTATCCATACTCAAGGAACAGTGACAAAATGACAGTGTCCCAAAAATCAGGTTCAATATGGTACAAAGCAATACAGGTTACCTTCCAAGAATTCATATGAATCCGAACAACAGTAACAAGTCAAATAATTGCATACGATTCCATCTAAGCCCATCAACGGAGCTTATTAAAAATCAGGCAAGCAAATCCAATTACTGATTTCAAAACAAGGAATCCGACTGAACCCTTGCCAATCTTTTACACAAATTTGCACAGACTGAAGACGTAAAAATATACCAAGAGAATCTGTACCACAAAATCCTTGCGACACGAAGGTACTCTTACAGAATAACAGTGATTGAAATACAAGTTATTCCCTTAGGTCATTGGTACAACATTTCCCAATATTCATTTATATTCAACTTGAACAGTGGATCAAATATATATACAAATCATTCCATCGACTCCACAGAGTCGTTCAGATTAAAACAAACATAAATATATATATATATACATTGCATACTGTAAACGGGTTTATACCAATAACCGCGGAACCCAACAACAGTATAGATAAAAACAAATAGTTAATGAATCCTTCTATGCCAACTAAGGCAAGCATTCAGAACAAATCAAGTGTAAGCAAATCAAATACCGATTTCATTCCGAGGACTCCACAAAGTTGTTTAAATAAAAATACATATATCCATATTGTATACTGTCAACGGGTTAAATCCCGTTACCACAATATCAAGGAAAAACAACTTCCCCTGGGTCGTAATGACTACGGTAACACAATAGTTACCTGTTCCCAAACAAATTTACAAGACAGAACGAAACCCACAAAGTATCAATAACTACCATCATCAAAACCCACGACAGAGCTTACAAAGGTTTCATAACACTGAACAAACAAACAGTTCCATCAATGTTTCCTCCAACTGTTTCCAAAACAAGATACAACGACCAAGACTCGACAGACAATCAATGGCCTATACCCATCACAGGAACGATTCATGGGCTTACGCCGAACAGGCCGAGCATTCACACATTTCTCATGTTTCGCATAATTAAGCCAGAATGCAAACACAAGAAAATAATGCCACAGCTCGAATTTAATAAACACCCAACAAAGGATAAATGAAGATTCGAACCAGAAGAGATACTGTACCAAGAAAAATCACACAAGACATCCATAGATAAACATCTAATTCCTTAAATCATTTGAACAGAGTTGTTCTAATGAAATCACTTGAAAGACAACAAGATTTTTAAAGGTTAGGGCCTAACATGCCTGGATTTTTGCTCAAATTTCCGAAGCAGACCACTGGAAGAGCTCCGACTTCCTTTTCCTTTTCCAAGTTAGAGCGACCAACAAAATTTTGCTATCTCCAAAACATATATACTCTCCTTGCCAGAGAAAAGAGCTAGATAACCTCATGCTCGCCATGCAACACAAAGAAGACTGGTGCGAAGAACCAGTGAACAGGCAGAAGAAAAACCGAAAATCGCGATAAGCCAAACAAACCAACAAACTTCCTGTTTGCATGCCTTCTCGCGAGTTCCGAGCTCATCTACCGAGAGCATTGAATGCAATTACACCAACTTTCCCGCTCAAACTCCACTTCCACCGACCGCCAAAGTTGGCGACAGTCAAATAAAATCCCAAGTTCATTTCCAGTTTTGGCGATCGCCACGTCGGCACAAGTTAGCCATTCCCAAAACCTCCACCAAGACCTGTCCTTCATCCTTATCCCATGCATTTAATAACATAGAAAACGCCGCCCATGGTTCGCACCCCTCCATAGGCCCCTTTACATTCTTGATCATAGTTAGGTTAGTATCATAGGTTAGAATTTAGGATAATACAAATTCTAACCACATTACACATAGATACTAACTTAGGACATTAGCACTTAGCCTAGGTCTAGGTTAGATTAACACTAATCTAACCCCTAGGTTAGATTTAGTGTTAGGTTACTAATCACTTAATAATTCCAGTTAGGTCTACATTCTGTACACTCAGAAAAGACCTACCTCATACCTTCTTGAACAGGGTTAGCTCCTGTTCTGCTGCAGAATCGTATGTAACCGAATTATTACCTGGTCCACGATCGAGACCTTCCAGATATACTTCCATATCGGGAACCAATTCATTTTACTCGATCAGCCTGAGTCATACTCCTGACTAGCTTATTAAATGCTTCTAGACCTTGCAACCTGTTCAAGGTCTGTGATTTTAATTCATCATGAACAAACTTTAAGCATTACTTGGATCAATTCCACTGATCCAAGACTAGATCTTATAGATGGATAACTCTATAATTCATTCCGAGATCAGACTAAACTCGGATGCAAAATGAAATAAATAAAAGAGTCTAATCACATTCTGACTCAGTCAAGATCTGCAATCTGCAAAGAAATTACAGTACATATCAAGCATGATTTCTAAATCGAGGAACAAGAAATCACATATCAACACTTGTATGCTTTCAGGAGAAAGTAACTTGTGATTCAGGGTGTTACATGACCGATATCAGTTATGTAACCGATGTCGGTAGCTATATGACCGATATCGAGTTATGTAATCGATATTGGTTATGTCTCCTAAAAATAGAACTGCTTGGTTGGCAACTTAAGTTCTTATTTTTAGCATTCTTATTTTTAGAGTCATGCAACAAGTTAAATTCGAATGTGATCTTTGTTTGATCGATACAGTAATTGCATGAAAGAATTTGAGTGATAAGGAGGAAAGAGACAGATGAAGTGAGTGTGGGCTGAGATTCAGAAGGCAGAAAGACAAGTTATATTTGAAGAGGGTGGTGAACATGGCTGAACAAGGAGAAGCATCCCGCAGGCAGGGACGAGGGGGAAGACAAGTTCCACCTCAAGCTGCTGCAGCCCAAGAGGTAAATGTTTTAGTTGTAATTTGATTCTTGCATGTTTTGTGTGAATAGGATGAGAGAGAGTAAGTGGGTAAAGATGAGAAAGAAAAGGTGATAGGCAAGGGTTTGGGATGGGGTGAGTGCTATGGGGTAGGTAAGTAGGGTGGTCACGTATGTTTTTAGGTATAGATAGGAGTAAACGGGCAAAATAATTATCGTAGGTGTATGTTTTTAAGCAGGTGTATATTTTGTGTGACCGATAGGTATCGTTAGAGAATGCCATTAGGTATCGGTTAGCAATAACGATACCGATCCAACGTAGGAGTTTCAGTAATTTGAGAAAAACACGTGGAGATTTGTTTTATTGAATAATTATGTGTCGTTTTGATGTATGCAGCGGAAGGGGTTAAGGATGAATGATACCTGCCGCTTGGCGTTGTTGTCACGAATCCGAGCGGATGTAACACCATTTGAATGGGCATTGATAAATCATTTGGGGTTAAGTGGAATCCGCTATTATTCACTTAATCACGCATAACCATGCTATATTGCAGTGTTGATTGAGAGATGGAATCAGAAAAAGAATACCTTCTATCCGCCAACGACGGGGAGATGATAGTGACTTTGGAAGATGTGTTCCATATTTTGAGACCCCAACGATAGGAAAAAGCAGTGTATCGAGGCATTACCTAAAGACACGGGGTGGGCAGCGATAACAAAAGATTTGGTTGGTTCAATTTGCACGAGATTTGACACTGAGAGGTTTAACATTTACGTATGGTACAATGTATGCAACACACCGAGGAAACAAGGTTAGCCGTGCTATTAATGATAAGCGGTGGGGTATTATGCATTATCAAGGGTGGAGGGTGGAAGATTTCCAAAAGCATTGTTGAGTGTTATTTGGGAAATGATAGAAATGAGTGTGACTTTCGCATGGGCACCCATATCGGCGCAGAGTTATATAGGGGTTTATGGGCCTGCGAAAACACGGTGACGACACTGGATTGTTCGTACTTATTACATTGTTGGGCCTATGAGCACATTATTTGTGTGCATCCACAGGCCGACCCATTGAGTCGGGAGAGGTAGGAGTGCAGAGGTTGGGATTCAGATGATGGGTCCAGATAGAACAAGAAGCGAGATCCCAGGCCGTGATAGATGACATCGAGTATTATAGACGGAATGTATAAGAGATGGTGACGATTGCGGATATTTGTTGGAGGCC
Source organism: Taxus wallichiana var. yunnanensis (assembly GCA_018340775.1). Taxonomy (NCBI): domain Eukaryota; kingdom Viridiplantae; phylum Streptophyta; class Pinopsida; order Cupressales; family Taxaceae; genus Taxus; species Taxus wallichiana. Next base: position 821,989,392 of record CM031240.1, read on the forward strand.
TTACGGGAACTATATGGTGACAAAGAACATAGTTGAGGAGTTAAGAGGTGTGGAGTGATTGAGGTGGATGCTTGGCGCTTGCATGTGTCGGGTGAGTACGAGAGGATTCCTCTAGATCACGTGCGGCGACAATTTGGGTTCGTTCAGGATATACCTATGACATATAGACCATACATGAGGATCGATGCCGAGGCAGCATTCTCACCTCCCGGCCTACACCTTCGAAGGGCCAAGAGATAAATCGATCGTAGGGTAATGGATGCGGGAATGACAGAGGCCTATAGAGTATGGTGGGTAGCAGAGTACGTGAGGTGCCCGTGAGTGCCTCGACATAGCATTTGTGATTACAAGCGGAGAGAGATCGTTGCAGGATTTAGTTCACCACCTTCAAACACAGTGAATGAGACAATGGGATTGTTAGAGGTTTCACGATTCATGAGTGGAGAGATCGAGGCAAGATTCCTCCACGCGAGAGGACGTATTCGTATGTTACAGGAGATGTTGGTGGATCAGTGGGCGGAACCAATGGTAGTGGCACCTTTGAGGATGGAGAGGCCAACTGCGGGGCATCGACGATCATGATCACCACCTGATTCGGGAGGAGGTGCAAGGGTCTAAGTGAATTTCATAGGAATATAAGAATAAATAAGGATGCCGACCTGTGAGTCGATGATAGAGAAGATGTATTTGTTTAACATCTAAAATAAAACTAAATATGTATGTGGTTTTGAGTGATGATAATAATAAGAATGGTTGTGTTTTAAATGTTTTTTTGTTTGTTTTGAAAAAAAAAGGATAAAGATGAATGTTGGCAAATAGAAATACACAAAAAATATTTATATTTACAACACATGATAGGGTATGGTAGGGGATGGTCGAGCTAACCTTGGGAGACCCCATGTCTCCTAAGTGTCGCCTACATAGTCCATCGCACAAAGCAAGGAGGGGCCTCGGATCGATGTAGTTCTCCCTTAGGACAAGGGAGGTGAATTCAAGCAATTTAGTTGTGGTTAAGCAAGTTGTCAGTTGGAAAAAATAGTGATATTGGTAGGGTAATGTTGTTGGTGTTGGTAAGGAATGTTGTTGGTGTAGGTATAGGTGAAGCGAAAGTTAGCTTACCCAAGTAGTAGGGAATCGTGTCCTGATTAAGGTCAACACACAATCCTAGAGTCGAGCAAAAGAGGCAAGAGTGTCCCATAGTTGAGAAGAGCTAAACAAACCACATATTAATGTAGGATGAGCTTGAATCCCTAGGTACCTTGCATAGGCGAGAAGTCGATAGGTGAAAAGAGTTGTATAATCACAATATATCGGATATACGTCACGTCCCTTGAGTTTTGTTGTTTTGACGAATGGTGAGGTGAGGTGGCCGGTATAGCTGGGGTGTAGAGAACTTATTATAAGATGATTATTCTGACGAAAGAGAACCAAACCTAAATAGACAAGTCCATGACTCAAAAGTACTTTTGAATGCGGCTTTTTTTTTATTTTATTTTTCTGGATATAGACTGATCGATGCGGGAAGTCTACATGGGATATGTATTTTGTTGTTTTTGAGGTCTTCACGAAGCTGACCAATGCGAGAAGCTTCTGATAAAGGCTGACTGTGTATAGTTGTCCTTCAAGGGAGCAGTCTATTTATAGTAGCAGATGCGGTGTTTATGTATAGCTGTCCTTCGGGGGAGCAGTCTATATATAAGAGCAGCAATAGTTTGGCATATAGCTGTCCTTCAAGGGAGCAGTCTATGTATAATTTTAGAGGTCTAGATGTCCGTTGGGCATAAAGCATCTAGTGTTGTAGGAAGTTTGACTCAAGAAAATCCCATAAGTGTTTAATTAAGAAGGTGTCATTTTGATACTTTGAAGTCATGGACTAGACTAAAAAAGGGGAAGGCATCTTTAAGGGGAGGTGATAATCAAACCATGTGAGCTTGATTTGATTTTGAGATGTAGGAAACAAAGTGTATGCGGTGGTAAAGGAGCTCAAGGGACGAGCGCAAGGTAGATAAGAAGTGATATAACACTAATTTCAACAATAGAATGGTCGGAGATGCAAGGCATTAAGGGGCTCAGGCTCCGGTTTACCATTAAGCGAAGCTAAACGATAAGTGCCTGATCCATAAGTGTGAGTGATAATGTAAGGCCCAATCCAATTAGGAGCAAATTTTCCATGTTTGCTCTTTTCTAGTTTGGTTACATGTTGATTCTCTTTGAGGACAAGATCACCAACCTTAAAGGTACGCTCATGAAGTCGCTTATCATAAGCACGCTTGATGCGTTTTTGGTAGATTTGAAGGTGGTCAAGAGCCGTAAGACGTCACTCATCAAGAATCTCTAATTGGGCTAACCGCTCTTGGCGGAAATCATCGTTGGTGAGAATATCCTGAAGAGATATTCTGAGGGAGGGTATTTGTATTTCGAGAGGCAAGACAACCTCGGTACCATATACCAAATAAAATGGTGTGGCATTAGTAGAGGTACTAATGCTAGTACGATAAGCCCAAAGGGCAAAGGGAATGTGATCATGCCAATTTCTTCCAGAATCATTAACAACTTTCATGAGGATTTTGGTTAGGGTTTTATTAGAAGATTCAGCCTGACCATTGGCTTGTGGATAGTAAGGTGATGAGAAACTAATTTTGATACCAAAGTTGTCACAAAGGTCTTGTAACAACTTATTTTTGAAAGATTTACCATTATCTGTTATTAGGCGATGAGGAATACCAAAACGACAGATAATGTGATGGTTAACAAATTCGACAATTTTTTCTTTTTTGGTTGAAATGAGTGGAATGGCCTCCACCCATTTTGTGTAATATTTTGTTGCTGTGATTATCCAACGGTGACATTGCGAAGAGGGTGGGTGAATCTCACCAATAAGGTCTAAACCCCATTGTGAGAAAGGCCAAAGATCTCGTGCGACCTGTAGCGGATGGCTAGGAGTATGTTGAAGGTTGGCATGTTGTTGACACATAACACAACGCTTAACATATTCGTAGTAATCGTTATTAAGAGTAGGCCAATAATAACCTAGGCAAAGGATTCGTTTAGCCATGGCAAGGCCACTAAAATGTCTGCCACAAATACCGTCGTGAATTTGTTGGATGGTATAGGTGACCTCCGCACCGGTTAGACATCGAAGGAGGATGCCATCAAAGCCACGTTTATAGAGGAGTCCCCCCATGATGACATAACGAGAAACACTTTTAAGAAAAGCACGTTTTCCGGTACTAGTTAGGTCAGGTGGGAGAATAGAGGTTGTAAGGTAGTCGTGAAATTGGTGGTACCAGGTATCCTGCGAATTAGCAGACACATTATTTATCATACAAACAATCAATCTGAGTAAGATGGGGCAAAGAGTTGTTGGACCAAGACGAATATGTCAGAGTCAGTTGGTGAGGCAGGAATTTGCGAGGCTAAGCAAGCCATAGTATCCGCAAATTTGTTAGTGGAGCGGGGAATGGTTTGGATAGAATAACGAGTAAATGAGGTCAAAAGTGAATCCATGTAATGTTTGTACTTTTGAAGTTCCTCATTTTTACATTGGTAGATGCCCATAACTTGATTGACTACCAATTGAGAGTCACCGAAAATATTAATAGATTTGACACCTAAGTGTAACGCAACCTGGAGACCCAAAACAAGGGCCTCGTATTCCACTGTATTATTAGTGCAGGGGAAATCGAGCCAGAATGAAAGAGGCATAGGCTCAGCATCAAGAGGAATGAGAACAACACCAGCCCCTCCGCCGCACTGGCATTTGGATCCATCGAAGAAGAGGGTCATTGGATACGACTCTTCCCTGAGTGAAAGAGTGGCGATGAGTTCGTCAGGGAAATTAAAATTGGTAAATTGTTCCCCAGGTAAAGGGGCATCCGCGAGTTGGTCGGCAATGGTTTGTCCTTTGATTGACTTCTGGTGTATAAATTCAAGGTCGAGGTCAGCAAGGAGCATAAGCCATCGAGCGATGCGTTGGTTTAGATGTGGTTTGGTATACATATAATGAATGGGGTCCGTGTTGGTGATGACGAAAGTTTTGTGATTCAGGAGGTAGTGTCGGAGTTTGGTGGCTACGAATGATAGGGCTAGGCACAGTTTTTCTACATGTGTATACCTAGTCTCGTAATCCACGAGAGTACGACTTATATAATAAACGGCTTGTTCTCGATGCTCAGAGTCACGATGTGCGAGCATGGCTCCTACGGCGTGGTCGGTGGCGGAAAGGTAAAGGTAGAAAGGGCGATCGTCCTGTGGTGGGATAAGCATGGGTGGCTGCAAGAGATAGGCTTTGAGAGCTTCAAAGGCTTGGTGACACTCTTTGCTCCATTGAAAGGCAATGTCCTTTTTAAGAAGGTGATGGAAAGGCTGACATCGATCCAAGAGTTGGGAAATGAAACGCCGGATAGATTGAAGTTTACCTTGCAAACTACGTAATTGTTTGAGGTTTTTGGGTGGGGGCATTTCTAGGATAGCTTTGACTTTAGATGGATCGACCTCAATGCCACGCAAAGAGACGATAAAGCCAAGAAGTTTTCCTGAAAGAACACCAAAGACACATTTCTTTGGTTAAAGCCGGACCGAATATTGTAACAGGTGATCGAAAATAATGGTTAAAACATCGAGATGTTCATTGCAATGTTTAGATTTGCCAAGAAGATCATCGACATAATCCTCAAGGATAATGTGCATAATGTCATGAAAATGTAAGTCATAGCCTTCGATAGGTCGCACCAAAGCATTCTTAAGGCCAAACGACATGACACAATAACATAAGGTTCCCTAAGGAGTTATGAAGGCGTTTTATGTTGATGGTGGGGCTACTAAAATTTGATTATATCCCGAAAAGCCATCCATGAGAGAAAGCATTTCATGGCCATGCAGTGAGATCAACAAGTTGATCAATACTTGGGAGGAAGTCATCCTTGGGGCAAGCGAGGTTAAGGTCTCGAAATCCGTGCATATCCGAAGTCCCCCATCGCTTTAGTGATGGGACGATGTTAGAAATCCATTGAGGATAGTCAATAGGCAAGATGAAGGAAACAGAAAGAAGTCGTTGAAGCTCTTCTTTGACTAAGAGGGCAATGCATGGATGCATTTTTCTCAATTTTTGTTTGACTGGTTTGGAATCGGGGTTTAGGGTGATGTTATGGACAGCAATGTCAGGATCAATTCCTGGCATGTCAGCGTAGGACCAAGCAAAAGCTTGGTTGCGGGTACGGAGAAAGGTAGTAAAGGTGACTTGTTCTGATGCGTTAAGGGATTGTCCGATCTTCACAATGTGAGGATCCTCCTCTGTGTGGATGTTAATTTCTATAGTAGACTCATTCAACATGGTTTGAGTTTCAGATGGTAATGCGCGTTGAATATAGGAGTCGTCTGCACCAAGGTAAGTGAGGATGGAGTCGTCATCCTGGCACTCAACAACATTAATCGAAGGCGAATCCTCTTCAATCATGTCGGGATACAGAAGGGGAAGAGAAGATGGGTCCTCATTATCATGTTGATAAGTGAGAGGACCTAGGAAGATAGCATTTATGAAAAAAAGTTAGGAGGGATAGATTCAGTGGTCTATCGACTGTGGGGTGACGATGGCAAAATGGGTGATGATGGTTTGGTAGGGGTGACATCGTCATCTTCCAGGATACAACTGACACGAGGTTTCTCCGGTGTAAGTGTTTCAGGAAAACTGAGACCACTACGATCATTGTGTTTGCGTGTAGTCACGGGAATGAGTGTATGTCGGCCTTGTTCATAAAGACCAAAACCAAAGCCTTTCCAAGCACAATGAGTCAAGAAGGTGAGGGCGAAACGACGATTTGTCAGGTATTGAAAATCGGATTGGAAGGGAACCACCCCAAAAGGAGGTTCAGGGGTAACAGAGGATGTGTCGACACCCCCATACGTTAGGTTGGTGCGGCAATGAGGTGGTCCGTAGGGGATTACCTCCCCCACGCGATGGTCGTAGGTAGGATGCGCATGTAACTGTCCGTACTCCTGTGGGGTATGGAAAGAACTAATGTTATATAGGCGGTATTCCCCAGCGTAAGGCATTGAAAAACATCTACTAAGGGGTCGGAGGTTGGGATGTTATCTGTGGGAAAGGAAGTGGTATTTGCGACGGCGGTTTCATTGGTTGAAGGCGTGGGTGCGGTTGAGGTAGATGGTTGAGGTGCGGTTGAAGTGGATGGTTGGGTTGGATGAATGGGTGTCTTGACTGGTACAAGCACATCATTAGGGTGATACAACATATTGCAGGTTTTGAAGGGGGGAGGATCAACTTTTACAGTGTAGGACTTCCCCTCGTACTCAAATTTTATGCATCTATGTAAGGTGGAGGGAACGCATCCCATAGCCCGGATCCAAGGGCGGCCTAACAACATATTGTATTGGAACTCTCCCTCAAGGACATAGAAGAGTTTGGGTAAAGTACGTGGTCCTACATGAATGTTAAGGATCACGGTGCCTAAGGTAGAAGTAATAGCATCATTGAATGACCGCAACATGATGGGGTTGGCACACATGCAGCTAGAAGGGATATTCATTTGTTGGAAGGCTTTTGAAGAGATGATGTTTAGGCTAGCGCCCCCGTCGATCATAACATGACGCACCCAAATGTCCCGGACATAAGCTGAGATGAAAAGAGCAGGGTCAGGATCTTCAGCACCAAAGTCGATAATTTCATCTTCGGAGAAACTGACAGCAGCGGCTTGCTGTACAGAGACAGAAGTGGTCGGGGAGATAGGTTGTTTGGTGAGCGAAGCAACATGATTGGGTGTTAGAATGGAAGTAACAGGAAAGGTTTCATTAGGTAAGACCTCTATCCCTTGAAGGATTTCAACGAGAGCTTGTCGATGAGATTCAGAAGTCTGAATGAGATCATACAGTGTCATTTTTACAGGTGATTGGTGAAGCTGTTTGATCATGGTTCGGTGGGCAATTCCATTAGAGACGGGGTAGGCGGGTCCACGAATAACCACTTTAGGTGGTGGTGCGATCGGGATGGTGGATGGAGAAAGAGATGCCGCAGGTGTGTTTTCTTTCGCTTTCCCATTGTTTTTCTGCCCTCGAGTAGCAACACTAATCATATTGATCTCGTGAATACGAGAGGAGGAAGACGGTAGGGATAGGTCATGGTCTTCGAGAGGTGGGGCTGTAATAATGATAGATCTTGGTGAGGCGGGGACAGGTGGTATAGGAGAGGGAATTGAAGCTAAAGGTCTCTCTCTTCGTAAGTTGTCTTTCTTAACTTTTCTATCTAAGAGAGGTGACTGACGAAGTATGGCTTTCAACGCTTTGCATCCCTCTACGTCATGTCCTAGTGTGCGGTGGTAAGCGCAGATTTTAGACTCATCATAACCTATAGGTCGAGGTTTAGATGGATCATAAGGTCTAAGTGGGGGTAGGGAAATGGTCGCATTCTCCACCAACATAGCAAGGATTTTGGCATAAGACCCTTTGAGTGGGTCAAAGTCAGAGGAAGATGAGGTTATTGACGGGGTAGATTCTGGTGATGACATGGTATGGTTGGTTTGTATGGGTGGTGGTTTAGCCAAGGAGTTTTGATAATGGGTTTTAACTAAACGTGGCTTCTTTGGCACAGAAGCTATGTTTAGCTGGTTAGATGATGAGGCCATAGATGATGTGGTATCAGAAAACAACCACAGAGAAATAGGAGTGACAACAAACAAATCTTTTGATGATGGAATTTGTTTAGGGTTAGTAGGTGGATAGGATACGCGGGGTGACGGTGTTGATGTACCCTTGGATCGCTGTATGGGTGCAGAAGGCGTAGGTCGTTTTAAAGAAAATGTAGGAGGTATGATATATTGATGCAAGGTGGAGGGATGAGGTCCCAATATGGAAGGTAGGTGTGACGACGATGGTTTTAGTTGTAATAGAGACATAGGTTGAGGAGATTGAGTCTGTCTCCTAAGTGGATGAACGGCTTTATTTTTAGATAAATCAAGCCGCTTAGGTGGGTGTGTTAGACTGGGTATTGGTGAGGTCCCAAGCGTAGGGGAAGATTGGGTTAGGTTAATAGAGGTGGATGAGGTATTTGGTAGAGATGAGGGGGGTGAAGATGAGAACATAGGCATTTTAAGCTTCTGTAAACACTTTGGGTATATGGTAGAGGCATCTGGGTTGGTCATCTGCATTTGAGTAGAATATGGCGTACTCAAACGTTCCCATAGGACCTTTCTATCTTCTGGGGAATGACAGTCCTCACATGTGAATAGGAACTTTTGTATGGAAGAAAGGTGGGTTGTGATTCCGGTCCATTGTGGGTGTGATACAGGGGGTAGATGAGGCACTGTATCAATAGGCATTAAGAGGTCAACCGGTCGCTGAAAAGATTTAGGCGATGAAGAACTAATAGGTAGGAGGGCATGTTTGAGAGGATCCGTCATGTTTAAAGAATGTGGTGATGTCGGTTCAAGAGGTTTCTCATCTAAGGATGACAAAAGAAGTGGCGAGCCTTCCTCTTGTACAACCATAATGGTAGAAGGAGACGTTTGGGAAATAGATAAATTAGATAACATCCGCTCACAGTCTTGCAAGGATGTGGTATAAGAAGGCTCATTTGTGAGAAGGGAACTCTGGGTGGTTAATTCTTTGATGGGTAAAGGAACGGCAAGGATTTCATCTTGTCTTGATGGTGATGAAGGGGGTTCGGGTTCCTGCATTAGTGAAGAAGCTTGATTCAGAATTTTTCGATAGAGGCTTTTGGTTGGGGTCAAAGATCGCATGGATCTCATGAACACTCTCCTCGGCTAAGATATCTTGGTTTATATTATCGTTAGGAGAGTGATTCGGAAATGGTTTGTTGAAAATTTTCAAATTTCGGTTAGCTAAGAAGAGCGTTAGGATTATCGAGGGCTATATCCCCGCATCAACCATTTCTGCACTATGTTTTTCAACATCTTGCAGTTTTCATGACCGTGTCCTTCCTTCACGCGTGGAAGTTACTGAAGTCATTTTCTTTGTACCAGAAGGTATGGCACGAGCGGAATCAAACCCGGAGTGAGGTTTAATAGAGGTAAGGTAATGACTCTGCTTTAAGCAATTTGTCCAATATCACACCATAAGTTTCTCCCAAGGGGGTGTAATTGATGGGCTCAGCTTTATACTTATAGGTGGTTTTTGGCGGGGTATTAGACGGTGGTTGGGATTTGACCATCACCGCGTGCACAGCTCCTTTTGATTTTGAAGCAGTCGATGGGTGAGGATTGGTGGTGTTAGGTTTATTGGTGGAGTCTTGGGTTCAGAAATTGGGGTTTTTGTTGCGCAACCGCAATTTCTCTTCCTCTAAGGCTCGAATCTCTAGTTTTCGAGCCATAGTAAAGGCTTCGTCAAATGTGCGGAAAGTTTGAATTTGGAGGGTAGGAGAGATGTGTTTAGCGTCAGGCCCGCGTAAAAAGTTTGATAAGTTCGGCTTGAGGCAAGGCATATGTAAGTTGGTTGATAAGGCCCCGCCATCGTCCAACGAAATCTACGATAGATTCGTCTTCAAATTGTCGGATGGCATAGAGGTCGGTGATAGATACTTTCTTGGCAATGTTAATGGAGAAATGATCCAAGAAAGATTGGGCTAGTTGGTTAAAAGAGAAAATTGAGTGCTTGAGTTGAAACCTTTGTACCACTCAAGGCGGGTCCGATAAGGACATGGGAAAGGTGCGGAGTAGTAAGGCATCGTCGTGAGCAATTAGATAGCAGGCATGTCTAAATGAGCGCAAGTGTTAGGTTTGAGGATCCTCCTTACTATTAAAACGAGTAAATTTTGGTAATTCCCATTAAGGAGGATATGAATGAAGGGGGACAGAAGGAGTAAATGTTTTGCACGGAATGTTTCAACTTTTGGGAATAGAGTTGCTTCTATCCTTTCATTCCTTTGAGAAAGCAGATAAGGGTTAGGGCTAGGAGGAATACTGTTGAATGTCGAGAGGGTGTGCGCGTCACCGTAGAGAAAGAAAAGGTGACAGGCGCAAGGGTTTGGGATGGGGTGAGTGCTATGGGGTAGGTAAGCGGGGTGGTCACGTATGTTTTTAGGTATAGATAGGAGTAAACGGGCAAAATAATTATCGTAGGTGTATGTTTTTAAGCAGGTGTATATTTTTGATAGTGACCAGATCGGTATCGTTTAGAGTAATCGGTATCGGTTAGCAAACCGGTATCGAGTTATCTATAACCGATACCTGGTCACCGTAGGAGTTTCAGAATTTGAGAAAAAACCCGTGGAGATTTGTTTTATTGAATAATTATGTGTTGTTTTGATGTATACGCAGGCAAGGGTTAAGGATGAATGATACGTGCAATGCATTGTTGTCACTTAATACGAGCGGATGTAACACCAATTTGAATGGGCATTGATAAATCGTTTGGGGTTAAGTGGAATCCGCTATTATTCACGAATCACGCGTAACCATGCTATGTTGTAGGCGTTGATTGAGAGATGGAATCCGAGAAAAGAATACCTTCTATCTCTGGCCAACCGGCGTGCCAAAATGTTTCACACGGAATGTTTCAACTTTTGGGAATAGAGTTGCTTCTATCCTTTCATTCCTTTGAGAAACAGATAAGGGTTAGGGCTAGGAGGAATACCTATTGAATGTCGAGAGGGTGTGCGCATACCGTAGAGAAAGATCAGATCGACTGCGAAGAACTCCTTTTTGTCTGGGAAGGACTACCTGCAAGTAAGAATACAAGACCACCAGATTTTAATTAGACAATAAATGAGGGAACTGCCTTGGGCCCAGGAAATATAAAACTTCCTTTCGAAGGTGGTGAGTTCAGCTAATATGAATTAACACAAATTCTAACAAATAAGCTATTGTCCAATTACAATTTTTTACCTTGTTAGAACAATAGAGAAAGGGATGGTCTTGGTTTAGAATCAAGGTGATCGATGCCTGGTCAGCCATGTAACCTGAGTCTTGGTTGGTGCTAGCCGATATCGGGTAGGGGCAATGTTTTAGGGCTTTTGGTGAAGGTTGGTTGTAAGGTGGTTGTGTTGTTTTATAAGGTGATAAATGGGTGGGGTTGGGTAATGGGGTGATGAGAAGGACTCAGAGAATATGGGGGTGTTCTTGGGGTAATGTAAGGGTGGAGGAATGACAGTTAGATGTAGTGTGTTGCTGGGTAGTAGATCTAGGAATAGACTTATGATGGCTATGATTCAGAAGTTCAAGAAATGTTATTAAAAGAACGTATAAGACTTACTTACTAGTTCCTGATGGAAAATACAGGTTCTGGGATTGTGATGATGAAGACAGGGCTCAAGTAGGATGATCTGAAAATCCAAGATGAGCTATCTCCTCTCCTGATACTCGGATGAGTGTCACTGGACTCTGGTTATTCAGTTGCAGTCTTGGGCTTGATGTCCTTCTCTGTAAACTCTTCTTGTTTCTTCACTTGTCTCGCTCATTCGGCCAAGCAAATGGCTCCTCTAAATGATTTCTCCTTTTTGATCAAATGAAAATCCGATCCTTTGTTTTGGTTGGGAGTGGTCATTTACAGGGAACCGATGGCGGTTACACAACCGACGGCGGTCGAGTAGAAACCGGTATCGGTCAAGTCAAAGTGGGCTATTTTTGGTAAAATAGCCAGCTTTCCCTCCTTTTCTCCCAAGGGATTAGTTGCGGGATTGGTCAAGTCATTATGAGGTTGGAAAAATGTGCGGGTGAGGAGTAATTAGTCATGGGTGTGGATGTGGACCAAATTATAGGTCTTAATTAGGTTAGTTTAGGGTTAAGACTAGGTCATGATGAGGTGGCGAAATGAGGTGGCAGGTATGGCGATGTGGATTTATTAATTATAAGGTAATTAATAAATAATTGTGTAAGGTTTAGGTGATGAGGTTAGGTTGCGAAATGAGATGCGGGGCATAGGGGGTCGTAAGACACAAATTTGGTGTTTACACTATAAAATATAGAATAATCAATAGTTATTGTTTCCACAATCCATAAAAACCCTACATCATAATATTCATTCAATTTCATTTAAAATACTAAACTCGAGTTACGAAGTTCAATAATAAAGTGTCTTATGACTACCATCAATTTCCTGAGCATTCCATGCATAGGTGTTTTTGTGTTGCATTATAAGATCCAAGAGCTAATTGAAACATCAAATATTTATGCAAGAATTATAGATGCCCCTCAACACAAAATAGTGCCAACCTAATGCTCAATTAAAATTATTCAGCAATCAATTGCCATATCATATGAAAAATTGCAAGATCAATGAAGTACATATGGACTATCATCGCAACACTTCCTCTACCAACCTATACGGTTGATCTACATCTCATTAATAACATAGTTTTTTCAACTAAATAGATATCATAGGACACACCACTTGTCACATTTTATGATTCATATATTCCTTCGATGATGAGGAAAAGTCTAGACATATATTCATTACACAATTTTTTAATCTTTTCTAATATTAAGGTTTATGGTAGACAATTGATCTATCCAAAACTTTGCATTATAGAACTTCTTACATCTCTAAGATATACCACGCAACCTTTTTGACACCATAAAGACAAAGCTCATGGCTACAAAAACCAAAAAAAACCCTATTTGGGGGTATAATATTATCTTTATATGTTGGGATAAAGAGGATGGAAATTTCATTCCTTGTAGTCCCTTCCAATGAAATATTCAATATGTTACCCATATTCCCATGGATTTGTGAGATGCACACTACTCCATACACCTTACATAGATGTTTAAAGTATGTATACAAAAATATTGTGGTGGCCATTCCTAGTATCCCTTATGAGTGCCTATTCATCTTATCCTAATACCCACTTTGTATCCAACACAAGAAAAAAGTGTCCCATGCTAGGACACAACCTTTGAAACCCATTATTTAGAGTATTGACAATATTCCTAAACATATTAACCAACACACATTGATGTAGCCTCAAGCATGATAATTTTGTGATATCTACTCCTCGTATGCACCATGTCCCATCTAGCCATGTCTAACACATAGTATTTAGGAAGAAACCTTATGAGTGTGACCAACATTGACACCAATGCACTCTCCTTATATATATATATATATATATATATATATATATATATATATATATATATATATATAGAGAGAGAGAGAGAGAGAGACTAACATTTCCATGACTACTTGTGACTAGCAGAGTAGATTCACATAAGCTACCAAGGATAATATCATGAAATATTGCATTATAAGTGCATATATCTTAAATTTAAATGTTCATTACGTTATCATAATCACTTTCCATTTTAATCCCACACACCCTTTACCACTTGACATAGGACATCTATATGATCATCCCCTTGACAAGATCACATGATTGCTTCCTATATTTTCCACACTCGATTTTGAGTACAATCACTGTACATAGCTCTTTGCACACTCATGTCCTTATCATATCCTACCACCAATGGCATATTATCTTATTACAATTATAAACCATTTGAAATTTCTTACCATAGTCTAATAATATGGCACCACCTAACAATGCAACAAATGTTAAGGGTTGAATGTGATTTTTTAGGGAATGATTATCAACTAGGACTCCACCTCATGTTTTATATTATTTACATCCTATGACCTAGGGCCACTAGTATATTTTCCAAGTTTGTGTTCTCTCTTTATCATTATCTTATTGTAGACACCAAAATTTGGTTCCACTACCCTTGATTGCCCGCATGCGCATTTTTCACCATGGTCATAGCTAAACCCCCTTAATTTGATTCATTTTTTAAATGACCATATATTATCCCATAACCTTTAATTAATTATTTTAAATTAACCTAATTTTTTTTTATTAAGGGAAAATAGTTTTGAAGGGACTATACCCTGTATACAAAAGGGCTCAAAAGCCAGATAGTAAAGATGAGAGAAGCAGCCCAGAGAAGGGCAAAACAGCCAACCAAGGAAGGCTCAACAGCCAAATATTACAATACAGGTGAAAAAAGGATCTAAACGTACAAAGATCCAGAAAAAAGAAGGCAAGATCAAAAAGGAACCAAAAGAGAAACAAGCATAAAGAGCCCCGCCACAAAACAGCTCCAGAACCGCCCGATGACAGCCACATCGCAGCCAAAAAATAGCATCACAACAGCCCTTTACTTGATGGCTCTGTCAATTTTGGTCTTGATAGCCTGCAGTGACATGAAGAAGGCAATGGCAGTGGCCTGAGAGGAGTCTTGTAAATCTGCTTGGGCAATTGCAATGTCCCTTTTCTCTTTAGGGCCCCATATGTCCTCATTGATCCCACTTAACCTAAATTAGATAATTACCTGTAATTGGATTTCTTTGGGATGATTTTATCCCTAACCACCTAAATCCACATCCCTACACTTTTTCTAGCTTTTATCCTACCCATCTTTATCTCCTATCCACCCATAGCACTTCCTTAAACAACCCTTACCTGCCTACATGATTTAAAGAAACTATCACAATCTCTAAAACTCCCTATATCTTGAGTAAATCAAGTGATTTCACCATCAAGGAATGGTTTCCCGTAGTCGGCAAGTGGCCTATCGGTCATCTGTTAACCCTATAAGACTAATTTCACCCCCTTCCAAAATGAGACACAACCCGAGATTTCTTGCACTATGTGAGCTTATCTTCGAGCATCCTTGCAGCTGTGTCAACCCTCTAAGAGTCCATTGAAGCTTGTCTTTCATCACTTGTGGACCTTTGGAAGGTTTATTTTATTTTTGTTTATCTATGTTATCATATATATTTTCATTATTATCTTGTAGAATCTAACTTCTTGCCAAGTCCTATTGTCAAAATTCCACTATAAACCTATTTTTCCATTTTGTTTTTCTTGTAGGTTTCTCATTCATCCCATCTACCTTCAGATTTTTTTTACACTATCTAGGTCACCATTTTCCTCCCCGATTGTCATTGACCTATCCTATGTCACCATAATTTTTGTTTCTACATTCCTTCCAAAGTGTATGCTTTCTACTCTGTTATTGTTCATAATTCTCAAATATGTCTTCCTGCTCCTCTATCATCCCAAATTATTTTGTTTGCACTCCAATCACTGCCAACCCAACCTAGTCACCTTAGATCCAAGTCTGCTTTCCATCCAATCCATCTTAATATTTGTTTTCTTACATTATCCCTATTTTGTGTTTCATATCCAAATATTCTTACATTTGGAGTTATAAGGCTTCTATGATCACCTTCTTGCAATCATAATTTGCATTCATATCCATTTTCATATTTTTTCATCTTGTTTTCCACCTTCATCTAATCAAGTCACCATGACCTTCCCTGGGTCACCAGGTCATCATCGACCTAGTATAATTTTCTTTATGTTTATTTAGATTAGATCAATGATTTTCATCTACCTCTATCATTTCAATATTCTATTATTTATCGGGCCGCATGATATCCAACCATCTATCATTTATATCATTTTATTTTATCAAATAGGGGTTGACATCCATGAAAGGAAGGTAACACTTCTTGGAACCGACTTCGTCGGGCAGCCCCGCATATACCATCTAATCAATTTTCTTTCTAGTATTTCTTGTTTTTCAGTTCATTAATTTGCAAAGTGAGGTCATTCACTTTATGCCCATCCATTTACATTCATCACACATTTGAGGTACCTTAAACCCTCACATTTTGGATTTATTTTATTTTCTTTAGTACTAATTCATTAACTGAAAAAAAAAAAAAATAGATCAACATTTCCTCACACCAAAGTGGGACACCCTTTTAGGTGATTCCTTGAATTTCTTGTTATTTTATGTGTTTCTTCCATCTTCTACTAAAACTATAGAGGTAAATGCTTTGATTTTCACTTGTTCATGTTGTGCTTGGTTGCTTGGATTGCTCTTCGTGTATTCTAAAGATCGGAGATAAAAAGGAAAATTGTTCTCTGTATTCTTCTTTTTCCTTATTTTCTCTTTTTACATCACATTTTCCCTTTCTTGTGTGTTTTTTCTCATCAAAATTTCACATTTGGATTTGGCTTAAAATGAACCTTTGAATCCTTTTTCGACAATCATAGCTTAGTAGGGGTTAATTGGTTGCATCTCACATTCTATCACACACAACCAAATTCACACATCAATCTACACATCTAGACATCTTCCTACCAGGTGGACTGATTGGGATTTCATCACCCAACAGGAAGTCATCATGGTGTTTTGGATGCATTAGAAATCCTGCACAGACTGGGCCTCACGTACCTTTGGGTATATCGAGGACTCCCAGCCATAACTACCAAAACCAACTCTAGATTTCCATTTCCTAGGTACCTTTGTTATCCACCCCATTTTTATTTTTCACACTTTTTTAATAAATAAAAAAAAGAAAAAAAATTTGTGCTTGACTTGCTTGATCTAGTTAGTATAAAAAAAACCTTTGTTTTCATTTCATGCACATAGTTACTTATTTGTTATCCAAGAAAATGGAACAAACATTTTCCTCAAACAGTTTTATCATCTCATCTCAACCAACATCTACCATGGTCATTGTCTCATTTGTGCCCTTAGGTACCCAACCTTTGATCATCAATGTCCCTCATCATGAGACCCATTCTTTCTTATATCATCATCCCATCCCATCTAGACCACCCACACCACCATCTCCTCTTCCTTCGAGGAATTTTTGGGCCTCCTTCTAGCCCCATACGTGACTTCATATTTTGTATATTTCCCACAACCTCTCAATCCTACCCATCCACTCAATCAAGTGAGTCCTCTTCCACCCCCATCACCCTATATCAACACTATCCCTACTTCATCCAATATTATCACTAGCATTCCTATTCAACCATCGCAACCTACTAACATTCACATTTCTACCCTCATGTACCTCAACAACCAAATATTCCCATCCAATCCCAACCATCTTATTACATTCCTACTTCCAACATCACACATTCCCCAACCAATGCAATCTCCACCCCTTAACATCTTCAAACAACCCTTTCCTAATTCACCACCAAAAATCAATCTCCACCTTCCACATCTTACAAATCTAATCCTTATGCAATTAATACTATACATCAAATATCTTCATCTTCACCCATCTCATCCACTTCGTCATCTACTTCCACCCTAGACATTATGCCTACGACTTCTTCAATATCTCCCCCTACATCTACATCTATTCCTACCTTTAACACATCCACATCGACTTTGACTATACCTACCATTTTATCCACATCTACATCAAACACATCTATCATTACATCACTTGTATCCCCAAACATCCCAATTGTACCCATCTCTCCATCAATCCCAACTCCCCCTATATCTACCACATCATCAAATTCACTCACGACTACCTTGACATCTTCATCACACATTCCTACATCTTTCCTATGGCCACATCACCTATTTCACCCCAATCATCTATACTTAATCCTCCACCATCAACCATTTCTACATCTATACCCACTACCACACCAATCACATCTTCCGATTTGCAAACATATCAATGGTACCTCTTGAAACATTCATGAAACAAACACCCCCACCTAAGAAAAACACCAAGGAAATTCATGCCTCCTCTACAAAACCACCCATTCCTACACCTACACCACCCCCATCTCACATAGACCTCATCAATTACATCATTCAAACACCTCTTTCTCCATCAATATCCACATCTACACCCACCATTGATTCTACACCTTCATCTACTCCACCACTTGTCACATCTACTCCATCAGATTTGATCATACCATTACTTCACCCACATCTATTCCACACTTACCTATTATACCATCCTTAGAATCAATCCTAGTTCCTCTTTCCATGTTTCTACCTCCACCCACTACATCAATATTGTGACCACACCTACACCATCTCCTCCCCACATCACTCTCATCATTTGAAGAATTTTGGAAAGCACTTCAACTTACTAGAAACTTCAAATGATCCTCCCATCTCATCTACACAATCAAACACTCCCACATCAAACCAATATTCACCTTCCTTAGATTCCATCAAACAAAATTACTTCCTCCACCCACAATGTAATCTTTAGACCCTCTAGTTGAGATTTTGGTCATCCCTCCCAAGGGTGCTTCTTCACAAACCAAATCTAGAACCCTTGGCACATTTCCTCAACATTCTCTTTCACATCCTCACAATAAAATGACATTCCCCCACCTAAGACTAAACAATCCAATGCCACATCATCTATCTTAGGACCACATCCATCTCTTATAGGACCAGCCCCTTCATAAAAACATTTCAACCAACCAATCAACCTAAGCCAAAACCATCCAACACTTCTTCTTCTAGAACATCAATCATCATCAAAAATGAATCCAAAACATCAAAACCTCAAACTCCACCCTCAACATCCAAATCATCTCAAACATCTACCTCTTCTTCCAAGACCAAGACATCTCACAAAGACAAGTCACCTCCTAAATATTTGATTGAATCATATGTAGAGGTCCTCCAACACTTACTTCAAATTTCCGCCATCATGCTTCCACCTATTAAGGCCTTTGATCCAAATAGTAAAAATCCATCATGGTTTGACTCAAATTATATTTGCACTTATCATCATACCCTAGGTCATGACACCAAAAGCATTATAAGGCCCTTCAAACCATCATCCATGATTTTATTGAGAGAGATGACCTTCTCAAAGATTTTCCTTCTCCATCTACCATTTTATCCATAACCAATCCAAATCCTATTTCTACATCTCCATCCATTCTTTTCTCTTCATCCACATCCTCCATTTTCATCACTCCCCCATGCATCATTCCTCCTAAAGAGGGTCCTCCTTATTCATCGATACCATTTTCCTTGCCAAATCACCCCTATGATCCCCAATCATCCATCCAATCTAATGAACGATCCCATCTAATATCCTTTCGACATCCATCACTGGGGAGCATCCTCCCCTTATTATTGATCTTTTGCATCCTCTTCCTCATCCACACATCTTATCCACATCAATTCATCCCCTATCCATCAAATAGCTCCCTTGACACTAGGGGACTTCATTCTAGGATCGATCTCTACTTACGGACTAATTCCTTTTCATCCTTGACATTGTCTTATCTTATCCAACCCATCTCATCCGATCTTATCCAGTTTACTCTAAGCCAACCTATCTATCCACCATATTTTCATCCTAAGTCCACTTTTTGTGGCCATATCTATGCTTCCCCTGGGGCACCATGGTCTTGCCTAAAGTCCACTTTTGTGGCCATATTTTGTGTCTCTCCTAGGGGCACCATATTGTATTCATCCTAAGCCCACTTTTGTGGCCATTTTCTCATCTCCTAAGATGCATATTTCTCGCTTCCTCATTTCGAGGTGTTGTGCATATTTTATGATCTTTATTCAACTCATTCCATCCAAAGTGCACTTTTGTGGCCATATTTTTGCCTCTTTTACGACACCTTTTTCATAAAAGTCCACTTTTGTGGCCATATTTGTGCCTCTTTTGGGGCACCATATTTTTCATCAAAGTCCACCTTTGTGGCCATATTTGTGCCTTGGGAGCACCATATTTTTTCAAACCATTGTGGACATCTCATCTCTAAGTCCATTTCTCTTGTGTCCACATCATCTCTTCATCTCATTAGAGACACATATTTTCTTCACTTCCTCTAAAGGTAGTACATAGCTTTTATCTTTACACGTCTATCCTATCTAAATTCAATGTTGGTGACCTCATCCTTAAAGAAAATCATAATGTTACTACTCTAGAAAGGAGCCAACGTGGAAATTTTTCCCCCAACTGGATTGGACCATACATTATCACACATAAGTATGGGTCGGGAGCCTATCGTTTGGCCTCCCTTGATGGTAAACCAGAAGTGGAACCACTTAACACATTGCACTTGTAACCATTATATTGTTAGCATGTCTACCAATGAGCACTTAGTCATATCCTTAGATCATTCCTCCATCATTATCCTCTTCCATCTATCATTGTAATGATTTGGAACTATGTGGTATACCATTACTTTCCTCGGCATGACCTTAAATATGGGCACCATGGCTCTGTCCATAGCATTTTTCCTTATGGATAGGTTATCCCTTTTGGTGAGAACTTTGTGATCATTACATCCATCACCCTCTTATTTACCTCTTGAAACCATGCAAAAGGGTCACGGGTGTCTCTTGTACATTCATTATCCCCTCCTAAGTGGTCTACCTAGCTAGTCCCAAATCTTCCCCATGTTAAAATCAAAATTCATGGATGTTTCTTATAAAAATTAAAAGTTATAAAAATATATTACTCCTCAAGGACAACTATTCATGTAAAAAAAAATCAAAATCAATAGAATGATCCCTCGAAGGACAACTATCATGTATATTATCCTTTTCATTCAAATCATATATGTATAAAGTAGACCATACCCTCAAAGGATGGCTACTACTCTTTTGATCATGACATATATCGAAGGCTTCCTACATAGGGAATAGATTTAGGAAAACTTCCCACATTGAAGAGCTTTTCTTTCCCCTTCCCAGAGTTGGGGCATAGATTTAGGGAACACCACTTATGGAGAGCCCTATTCATACAAGTTGCATCACAAACCCTTTGTCGTGTTGACATTAGGTTTATGATTCCATTTCATCCATGTTTCCTTATGATCTTTTGATATAACTAACTATCATTGGTTATATGCTAACATCTATGTTTGGTCACATGTGCCTTGCATTACCTAGATCCCTTCTTGTTTACCTCCAATGTAATTAGAGGCATATTTTCCTCGTGCATTCCTCGATATGATGTAGCATCATTCGTACCCATGGGTTACCATAGTTAAGTTGTGTTTTATTCTAAAATTTTCCACATCTATATTTTATCTCTCCTTTTTTTTATTACAAACATCTTCCTTTATGTAAATCCCCTTTATGCTACCCATCTATGATATCACATCAACTTTCCTACCCTTATCAATACCCATCATTCATCACATCTATTTTCAAACATCCTACATTATATATTAAACCATCCAACCATGCATATATATTCATCATCATAATAAAATCCAAAGTAAACACATAATCATCACCATCATCAATATAAAACATATTATTATCATAATCATCATTAAACATCATCATCAAATAAAACATATCATCCTAAAACTTTTACCATCATCATCAAATATAAGTAAAACATCTACATCACATCATCATGAATCAAATAATCAACATCACACAATATACACATGCTAAACCATGAAAAAATCATATATCATATATATATCACCAAAATAAAGTGTATCAATACATCATCGACCTCTAAGGGTCCTCTCTCAAAGTAGGGAGATATATGGAAATCTAGTAAAATGTACATCAGAAATCCTAAACTCTTTACCCATGTGAGGCAAGTATCATTTGTCTATCTATCGGCCTCATCACCTCCACCCCTATGGCCCTATCCTCGATGCAGATAAGCCACACTCACTATGCTCCTAGATGGCCCCATCCAACTTCCGCTCTCCTCTGTAGATGTTCCCAATATTGCAGTGTCTTGGTAGCTTGTTGATCATGATACCCTCATAATACTTAGCCTCTACAAAGCTAAGGATTTGTATCTATCTATCGAAATCATGTCGGGAGGTTCCATCTCTCCTCCTCCCTATGATGTTTTTAGTGTACCACCCATAGCCTTGGTAGCTAAGATCATCGTAAGATCTCCAAAACATACCTTGTAAGCCTCCCTCTATCCATGCGTGCACCAATCCTGTCCCCGAGTGACCAATCCTCTCTCTGTGTCACTACATATCTCTCTGCTAGATGGAAGTGTCTCTCTCAACATGCATCTGATCTAGCTCCACATGTAATCGTGCCATCTCTGTGGACTCACCTCCATCCCCATCTCTCGCCGCCTTCCAGAGCCACCTCTACCTCCATCTCCTCCATCTCCTCCTCCTCCTCATCTCCTCTCTCTCCCAAGCCACTGATCTTCCCAAGCCGTGTTCATCTAATCATAGAATCCCACTCCAACTCCTATGTCATATCCTCAACCCAATACATTGCCCTCTCTATGGATTTTCATGTCAAGAATTGGCAGATCCCTATCAATCTCCTCTCCTATATGAGATAGGATCCTAGGCACCGTCTACACGAATCCAAACTGTCGTTGCACTCTATCAAACTATGGAATACTCGATCATCTCTCGATCCATAACCCTATATCCATCTCATCCTCTGCATACCAACTAACTTTGCATCCATCCCCAAGACCATGTAGGGAAACCCCAATATGGGCAACAATTTTATCTGATCCATATCAAGCTCTATAAACCTATCCACATACCAATCTACACCCATATCTCCCATCTCTCCATGGGCCTGATCGGGCTCTCCATCTCAAAAACCCCACTACAAGCTCTATATGGTCCCTAGTGACCCATGGTAACCCTGGTGGCCAGATAACTACAATATGCTCGTAGGCCCAACAATGTAGCAGGAAACCTACATCTAATCCTAATCTCCTCTATGTTCTGTACATGTATAGCTCATGGTACACTTGTGCTAGCAAAATAGTGCCAAATGAAAACATTGTCTGATGCTCAAATATATTTGCTACGAAACTTGTTAGTGTCCATGGAAACCTATATCCTCCCAAGTCAAGTAATGCATAAATTAAATAACCATCATAATAGATAAATCAATCGGCTATGTGGCACCCTAGCCTCATACCTCATCTCATATGAAAAATCCCTTAAAGAGAATCTGATGTGGGGCACATCAGCTCCAAACAACCATATAACACTACAAATATGCTATCCAATGTGATGCGAACTATCTTCTCCCTGTATAGGAAATCTCAAGATGTGATACACATCCTCTAGGGTGATGGTCATCTCACCCATCCTAAACCAAAAAGTGCATGTCTACTTGTCCCATCTCTCAACCAAATCTATCATCAACCCTACATCCCATGGGATCCATTGATAATGTCTAAATCCTCCTAACCCCATGGCTTAAGTGATCCACTCATCATCGGGCCATATCCTATCATCTTCTCATATAGAGTTGGGACTTGGGTCTCTCAAATATAAGGCATCTCGGGCATATAATCACAAATAAAATAACAAACATTAGATCCTTTAACCATTAAACTTCATCAAAAGAAATTTAATCTATTTAACAATAATATAATATAGTCAAAATCGACCCATGTCAAGTTGATGCATCTAGGGTCAATTGACATGCCTTAGGGTTGGGTCGATGGTGACCATTTCAGTCACCGCTAACCACCCCGATGACATCATCCATTTTTAAAAAAAGTAAAAAATAAATAAAACATAAAATAAATTAAAATACAAGTGTGGGTTTTGTTACTCACCATCCTACGCACTAGTCTATCGATACCAAGTCAATGTCGACCCCCCTTAGATCACCTTTGATCGGTCTTATTCATCCCCGAATCACCTTGGCAACCCTTGTTTTGGCTTGCCCTCCTCCTTTTTTATATCCTTTGCTAAGGCATCATCTATTTATCCATGTTTTCTCTCAAATTCCACTTTTGTGGCCATATTTACTCCCCCTTCAGGAATTTTATTTCATTACCTTTTCATATTTTTTCCTTTCTTGGCCATTTATGTGCCCATTGTCAGGTACCATTATTCCCATCCTCATCCTTTATGGATATACTTTTTTATCGATTCCTCATCTACAAAGGATTTCACATTATTTTTTCATTTGGTTGAGCATAGTTTTATGTCTCCCTATGACCCATTGGTCCTCATTTCTCACATCCATTTGAGAGGTTTCCCATTGGATTCCCTCCATTTTGTACTATTATTTTTCCCACTCAATGTGTAACATCCTCATTTTATACAT
This sequence comes from Taxus wallichiana var. yunnanensis, assembly GCA_018340775.1. Classification (NCBI taxonomy): domain Eukaryota; kingdom Viridiplantae; phylum Streptophyta; class Pinopsida; order Cupressales; family Taxaceae; genus Taxus; species Taxus wallichiana. The sequence continues at coordinate 822,013,202 of CM031240.1, forward strand.
TAGAACAAGTCAATTTTTTTTTGATAAATGCATCACGGTTCTAAATATGTAATTTAGAACTCACAAATCAAATAACCATTCTTATAACGAGATAACCATATGCATCGTAATGACTCGGAGTACCTCCGATCTATTCATTCCATGACTCGGTAATCTACCGATCTATTCATGAGTAATAAGAGTTGTGTAACACCCCGAATGTTGTTACTTCCTCCCGAGCATACAAGTGTTGATATGTGATTTCTTTTGTAAAAAGGATGTGTTCCTTTGATTGAGAAGTCATGCTTGATATGGACTGTATCTTCCTTGAGATTGCAGATCTTTGACTAAGTCAGAATATGATTGGACTCTTTTATTTCTTTCATTTTTACCGAGTTTAATCTGATCTTGGAACGAATTATGGAGTTATCCATCTATAAGACCTAGCCTTGGATCAGTGGTATTGATCCAAGTGGTGCTTTAAGTTTATTCGTGAAGAATTAAAATTATAGACCTTACGCAGGTTGCAAGGTCTGGATGCATTGAATAAGCTAGTCCGGAGTATAACTCAGGCTGATCGTGTTAAATGAATTGGTTCCCGATATCATAATATATCTGGAAGGTCTTGATCATGGACCAGGTAATAATTCAGTTACATATAATTCAATAGCCATTTGGCAGTGCAGGAGTGAACCCTGTTCGTGAATGTATGTTGTAGGTTCTTTTTCTGAGCATATGAAATGTTAGACCTAACTGGATTTATTAAGGTTAGTAACCTAAAACTAAACTTAACCTAGGGGTTAGATTAGTGTTAATCTAACCTAGACCTAGGCTAAGAGCTAATGTTCTAAGTTAGTATCTATGTGCTAAGAGGTTAGACTAGGTGTTATCCTAAATCCTAACCTAAGTTACTAACCTAACTATTGAACAAGGAAGAAGGGGACCTATGGAAGGGTGCGAACCATGGGCGGCAGTTTCTATGTCATTAAATGTATGGATAAGTATGAAGGACAGGTAAATTGGTAGAAGTTTTTAAACGGCTAGCTAGAGCCGACGTGGCAGGTCGCCAAAGTTAGAAATGGTCTTTGATGTGCATTTGTCCATCGCCAACTATGGCGGTCGGTGGCAATGGAAATTTAGCGGGAAATTTGGAGTAAATGTCATTTATGAACTCGGTCTTCGAGCTCGGGTTTCACGGGAAGGCATGCAAAATGGAAAGTTAATGGTTTGTTTGGTTTTCATGCGCTCCGGTTTCCCTCTGTCGATCACTTGGTTCTTGCACTTTGATCTTCTTGGAGTTGCATGGCAAAATGAGTGTAACTCACTCTTTTCTTTGTCAAGGAAAGTTTATAAGTCATGGTAATAGAAAATTTTTGTTGGTGGATCTAACTTGGAAAAGGAGGAGAAGGTTCGAGCTCTTTCAGTGGTCTGCTTCGAAATTTTAAGCAAATAACCAGGCATGTTAGGCCCTAACCTTTAAAAATCTTGCTTTCTTTCAAGTGATTTCATTAGAACAACTCTGTTCAGATGATTTTTGGATTCAGTTGGTTTTTATGATAAGCTGTGCGTGATTTTGTTGCTATATCTTCTTACTGGCTCGATTTTTCAATAAAACCCTTAACGGGTGTGTGTTGTGTTTAACTATTTGCACTATCTTGTTGGGTTTTACATTTCGGTTAGAATTAAAGAAATGCTTGCAAGGAAAAATACACGAATTCGGCTTGTGGGAGTTCATGCATTGTTTTCTTGTTTGATTCAGTCGATACCTTGTTGTTTTCACTTGTTGAGAAGGATACTGTTGAAACTCTTGAAGGTGCATGATATATCAACTTCTGTATATGATATGTCAGTGGGTAATATACGTTATTGATGCTGTTGAACTTCATTAAACAAAATTACGTCTTGTTTTCTGAGGAAGTACAGTTGTGAATGCATCTTGTTATTGAATACTTGAGTTGATAGTATTTTGACTTCTGAAGGAGTTTTGATGGAGAATATTACTTGGGTTCGACTTATTTTAAACCATTGATGCGTATGTTATGTTTTCCTCTCTGTGTAACTTAGAGTGGATATTGTTTTTTTGGGCTCAGTTGGAATCCTTGTTACTTAACCAGTATTTTGCTTCTGTATAGGCCTGAACAGTGAATATTATCATTAAAATGCATTCATCTTGTATAGCGGCTTCTGTAGAAGTTTAGTTGTAAAATACCACATGGGTAAGACCTCTTTTTATCACGGGAGGCGTTTATTATGTTTTCCTTGAATTTTCTCAGTTGTGAATACTGTTGTGAAATTCTTGAGTCGTGGTCTCATGAAATCAATTTCAGTATAAACCTGTTTAGAGCATTAGTGGTATGGATACAGTTAGAGAATTGAAATGATGCGAAGTGGCTTGATTTTCGATTTAACCTTCGCTATACATGTATAACGTTCGGACTCTTATTTTAATTTCTCGTGTTCCTTCTGTCTGTCGTTGTGGAAAGTAAAGGAAGAGTTTTCTTTTCATAACTTACTTGGTTGAGACCTTGTTGAAATTGTTTCCTGAAAAACGACTCCTTTGTTAGTCATGGCTGTGTTATTTTAAATTTTGTTCCAGTTATTGAGGTTGTGCGTGTTGTGTGGATTCAGTACGAATATCTCTACATAGGCATAGGGAAAACATCATTTGTTTTAATGTTGTTGAGCCTCTCGGTTGACTGTGATAAAAAGGTTTTTTTTTTTTATTACGGCCTTGGAAACTAAGTCCTCGCAGAGTTTTAGTTGGGATGAGATTGAGTTGTACGTTGCTGGGTGGAATTGTAGTCGTGCTTGTGCATAGTTACGTCTTCTAATAGTATGAATATCCAGTCTTGAGCTTGACTGAACTCAAGAGCTGATTTTGTACCTCGACAAGCGATGACATTGGATACTCTTCTCATTTGTTGATTGTATGGAAGGTTATGTGGGTACATAATAGATTCTCATTACTTGTCTTGGCGCGAAATCTACTGTATTTCTTGGAGGCTACAGGAAGTTGTTATAATCCAATTCTAACAAAACTGTGGTTCTTCTTATGGTCTCGTTTGACTTATTCGCATGCGTATAAGGTGAGTGCTTACTCTTAAGGAGACGGTACAGTCATGAGCATGATTGGAAGGGAAATATGAATGACTCGTTTTCTTTCTCTTCTATTGTAAAGTATATGTTGATATATTTTTATCTAACTGTTGGAACTGTTTTAACTACTACTGGAATCATGGGTTGTTATGATATTCATTTTACTATGATGAATGTAATGATCTGTCTGATGTTTGCTGTCCTGGGGATTCAGATGGATAGTTGTCTTAGATACTTTCGTTCTTCTTGATCCCTAATATTTTGATGAAATATGTTTACTTGTTGGGTGAATTGATCTCATTTAAACAGGGTGTTTAATGAAAACAATTGATGGATTGCAATTGTTTTAAGAGTTAGTGCTTATCATGCTCAGTTCATCGAACTGACCCATGTTGACAATTTTTGCCAGATGGATGCCATAAGTGGTAAAGCACGCAGATCGATGGGATGATCAGATTGTTTAATTTGATTTTATGTTGAAATACTGACTTGATTTTCTAAAGCGTACTATATGAGGAAAGATGTTCTTTTTCCGTAGAGTATTATATCAAGTATCTTTGAATGCATAAAATGTATTTGATTAGTTCTGAAAGGAATGGAAATTGATATTTGTTACTTATGTGTTTGTATTCTTATCTTGATAGTTTGACTTTCTTCGGTTCAAATATCTTGAGAGCATTGTTATTATTGTATAATTTGGAGACTTTTGTGATTATCAATGTAAGCTTGCAAGAATATGTGACTGAATACTTATGATTGTTTAGCAATTCTAGTATGTTCTATCTAAAGCTAAATTGAAATTTAGATCACTGTCTTTCTGAAAGATAGGGTTAAAATAAACCTAAGCAGAATGCTAAACAAGCTGAATTAAATTATTAATTCCTAGTCTTGATTAAGCCAGGACAACATTTAATTGGATTCTTAATCATTATATCTTGATACTTATAAGTACGATATAAATTCAAGAATGAGAACCTGAAATAAACCAAAAAGGGGTTACATGGCAATCACATGTGAAGATTATGGGTTATTGCCCAATTTCATGATTTAGAATTATGTATATTCTATGAACTCCTTGATGGAACCTTAGTCTTAATAACTTCTCTGTGTAAAGGGTTTTATTAAGAAAGGTCATTCTAAGGTGAGGAACCTAGGGATCGGGAAAGGCTAACCTTAGGGGAACGTCTTTTAATATAATTTAACTCAGCGTATGTAACACTTTTTAATAAGTAGATCTTTTCGAGGTGGATTTAAAGGTTGATGGCACAAGTCAACTGCAGGGTTGTACCTCCGAGAAGGTTAGGATCTTCTCGAAGATACAACAATGTAGGTGTCTTGTGATGACACCCTTTGCATTGATCGATAAGATTTACACCTTAACTCGAACAAGTTACTCTGGGACCGATTAGAAATGTGGTCATGTTATAAGGCTGCCTAGGAGACTCGGGGTATCTTGACACACTAGTTTAACTAGGGTTGACCCAGTATGTCATCGTATCCCTAGTCCTCAAGAGCGTCCATATAACGTTGTCACCTTACTAATCCGTTTAAGTGAATAACTTGGGATAGGAGGATCGACAAAAGTCGGTATAAGACATTCTACATAACATAAGAATGGGGTGAAGGACGTATTCAGTGATTGACGAGTATGTCGTTAAGGAATACGAGACATAAGTAGTATGTTTCAAATCTTTGGCCAAAGTATCATGTTTCTTGATTACGTTGTCCGAGTCACACTGGTCTAGGGGATGAGATGCCGATGAATAATGGTAACAATTATTCGGTTAGGTTCCTGGGAATGAGCATTCGAATCCCTGGAATAGGGAAGAGAACTGCGAGAGTGAAGTGTTAAATGAAAACTCCAACTCTTATTACTCATGAATAGATCGGTAGATTATCGAGTCATGGAATGAATAGATCGGAGGTACTCCGAGTCATTACTGTTACATATGGTTATCTACGTTATAAGAATGGTTATTTGATTTGTAAGTTCTAAATTATGTATTTAGAACACAGGAAGCATTTATCAAAAAAAAATTGACTTGTTCTAATGTATAAAATGAGGATGTTACAAGTTGGAGTTTTTATTTAACACTTCACTCTCGCGGTTCTCTTCCTATTTTGGGATTCGAGAATGCTCTGTCAAGGAACCTGGCGAATAATTTTTACCATTATTCATCGGCATCTCATCCCTTAGACTAGGTGACTCATGACAATGCAATCAAGCACTTGCGATACTTTGGCCAAAGATTTGAAACATACGCTTATGTCTCGTATTCCTTAACGGCATACTCGCGTCAATCTGAATACGTCCTTCACCCCATTCTTATGTTATGTAGAATTTCTTATACCGACTTGTCACCCCCTTATCCAAGTTATTCACTCAGAAACGTATTAGTAAGGTGACAACGTTATATGGATGCTCCCGAGGACTAGGGATAAGATGACATACTGGGTCAACCCTAGTTAAACCAGTGTGTCAAGATACCCCAAGTCTCCTAGGCAGCCTTATAATGTGACCACATTCCTAATCGGTCCCAGAGTAACTTGTTCGAGTTAAAGGTGTAAATCTTAACGATCAATGCAAAGGGTGTCGTCATAAGTCACCTGCATTGTTGTATCTTCGAGAAGACCCTAATCTTCTCAAGGTACAGACCCTCGCGATTGACTTGTGCCGTCAACCTTTAAATCCACCTCAAAAAGATCTACTTATTAATAAGCGTTACGCACATTGAGTTTAAATTATATTAAAATATGTTCCCTAAGGTTAGCCTTTCTCGATCCTCGGGTTCCTCACCTTAGAATGACCTTTCTTAATAAAACCCTTTTTAGGTTTATCTCAGTTCTCATAACTGAATTTATGTCTTACTTATTAGTATCGAGACATAATGATTAAGAGTCCAATTAAACGTTGTCCTGGCTTAATCAAGACTAGGAATTGATAATTTAATCCAGCTTGTTTAGTGTCTTGCTTAGGTTTATTTTTACCCTAGCCTCTAGAAAGACAGTGATCTAAATTTCAATTTAGCTTTGGATAGAACATATAAGAACTGCTAAACAATCATAAATAATCAGTCACATATTCTTGCAAGCTTACATTGATAATCACAAAAGTCTCCAATATAAACAATAATAACAATGCTCTTTAGATCATTTGAACCGAAGAAGGTCAAACTATCAAGATACGGATGCAAACACATAAGTATCAAATATCTATTTCCATTCCTTCGAACTAATCAAATACATTTATGCATTCAAGCATACTTGATACAATGCTCAACGGAAAAGAACATCTTTCCTCATTTAGTACATTTAGAGAATCAAACCTGTAATTCATCATAAACTAAGTTAAACAATCTAAACATCCTATCAAATCATTTACTTTTACCACTTACGTGCAACCATCTCTGCAAAATTGTCAACATGGGTCGGATTCGATGAACCGAGGCATGATAAGCACTAACTCTTAAAACAATTGCAATCCACCAACTGTTTTCATTAAACAACCTGTTTAAATGAGATCATTTCACCAAACAAGTATACATGTTTCAGACTATGCTTTTGTAATACAAAAATGACTACAAACGCGTAACTCTAATTATCGTTACAGAATAGTCCTAAATACTTCTCAAATATTTCATCAAAATATTAGGGATCAAGAAGAACGAAAGTATCCAAAACAACTATCCATCTGAATTCCAAGGACAAGCAAACATCAGACAGATCATTACATTCAACAGTAAAAGGAATATCATAACAAATCATGATTCCATCAATATGTTAAAACAGTTCTAACGGTTAGATAAAAATATCAACATATACTCTACAACAGAAGAGAAAGAAAACAAGTCATTCATATTTCCCTTCAACAAGTTCATGACTGTACCATCTCCTCAAAAGGAAAGCATTCACCTTACATGCATACGAATAAGTCAGACGAGCCACAAGAAGAACCACAGTTTTGTTAAAATCAAATATAACAAAACTCCTGTAGCTTACTAACAGTACAGTAGCTCTCACGCCAAAACAAGTGATGAATATCAACCAAACAGACTCCACATGACCTTCCACACGAAGCGACATACAAGAGGATATTCACTGACATCACCTGTCGAGGTGCAGTCGACAGCTCCTTAGTTCATTCAGGCTCAAGACTAGATATACATGCAACAGAAGACGTAATCATGTTTAAACACGACAACTATCCCTCTCAGCAACATACAACTCATTCTAATCCCTACTAAACACTGTAAGGCTTTAGATTCAAGGTCGAAATCAAAGAACTTCTCTTTTATCGCAGTCAACAAGAGACTCCTTGACATCAAAGCAAATGATGCTTCCCTAAGACTATGCAGAGATATTCATACAAAATCCACGCGCATGCACAGCTTCATTAAACTGGAATTATTCAGAAAGAAACATAACATACTGTATTCACATCTGAACTCATTCAAAGTCTGAAAAGTATGGTAATCACGACCCACTTTTACAGAAGCCAAGATACATGATAACTATCTAACTTAAGGAACCCAACAGAGCCAAAAGCAACAAGCATCAAAACAGGCTTATAAAGAGGCAGATACACTGGTTACCTATCAAGGATTTCAACTGAATCCGAACAACAGTATACACAATAAAGCTCCAACAGAAGCCGATATACAAGAATAATTATCAGTTAATGATTCCAACCGAGCCAACAATGGTAAATTACAAAATCAGGCTTATACAAAGGCTAATTGCTGATTTCGTAGCAAGGAATCCAACTGAGCCTCTAAAACATTATACGCTCAAGCTTAACAGATAGGAAACGTAAAAAGTACAACAACTGAGTCTGTACCAAAATTTCATTACTTAAATGAAGGTATACATTACAAGATAACAGAAGTCGTATTACCATTTACCCCTCCAGGACTCCGACGGAATCAAGCTACCAGTATACACATACGTAACTTATACAGTAATCCAATATACGAACCAATCCAAGGACTCCACAAAGTCATCTTGTAAGTAAAATAAATATAATGCAAACCATCAACGGTTTAAATTCCGTATTTGCAACACAAGGAGGGAAAAACAACTTCTACAGGGTCGCATCAAATACTGAAACACAGTCAGTTATCCGTTCTACATAACCTAAGTATCATAGCGAACCCAACAATATTCCAGTAACCACCACCTATGCTAACCACGATGGAACTTACAAAGAAGTCCAATAAAACTGAACATTCAAACAAAAGTCCATCAGTATCCTTTCTAACAAGTATCAACAACAAGCATCAATCAACAAGTATCAATTGTAGCCTGAACCCAACAAGGGAACAATTCATGGGCTCTCACATAGCAGGTCTAATATTCTTTCTTGCATACATTTCACAAACTTAAGCCGGAATGCAAAACACAACAAAATAGAGCAACAGTTCGAAACACAATACACACCCATCAAGGGTTAAACTTGAAAAATCGAACCAGCAAGAAGATACAGTAACAAAATCACACAAAGCTACCATAAAAACCATCTAAACCCATAAATCATCTGAACAGAGTTGTTCTAATGAAATCACTTGAAAGAAAGCAAGATTTTTAAAGGTTAGGGCCTAACATGCCTGGTTATTTGCTTAAAAATCCGAAGAAGACCACTGAAAGAGCTCGAGCCTTCTCCTCTTTTTCCAAGTTAGATTCACCAACAAAAATTTGTTATTTCCATGACTTATAAATTTTCCTTGCCAGAGAAAAGAGCTAGTTACGCTCATACTTGCCATGCAACACCAAGAAGACTGGTGCGAAGAACCAGTGATCAGACAGAGGGAAAACCGGAGCGCATGAAAAACCAAACAAACTACTAACTTTCCATTTTGCATGCCTTCCCGTGAAACCCGAGCTCGAAGACCGAGTTCATAAATGGCATTTACTCCAAATTTCCCGCTAAATTTCCATTGCCACCGACCGCCATAGTTGGCGATGGATAAAACCAGTTCGAAGACCATTTCCAACTTTGGCGACCTGCCACGTCGGCTCTAGCTAGCCGTTTAAAAACTTCTACCAAATTACCTGTCCTTCATACTTATCCCTCCATTTAATGCCATAGAAACTGCCGCCCATGGTTCGCACCCTTCCATAGGTCCCCTTCTTCCTTGTTCAATAGTTAGGTTAGTAACTTAGGTTAGGATTTAGGATAACACTTAGTCTAACCTCATAACACATAGATACTAACTTAGAACATTAGCTTATAGCCTAGGCCTAGGTTATAGTTTAGTTTTAGGTTACTAACCTTAATAAATCCAGTTAGGTCTAACATTTCAAATGCTCAGAAAAAGAATCTACAACATACATTCACGAACAGGGTTCACTCCTGTACTGCCAATAGGCTAGTGAATTAAATGTAACTGAATTATTACCTGGTCCACGATCAAGACCTTCCTGATATTACGATATCGGGAACCAATTCATTTAACACGATCAGCCTGAGTTATACTCCGTACTAGCTTATTCAATGCATCCAGACCTTGCAACCCGCGTAAGGTCTATAATTTTAATTCATCACGAATAAACTTAAAGCATCACTTGGATCAATACCACTGATCCAAGGCTAGGTCTTATAGATGGATAACTCCATAATTCATTCCGAGATCAGATTAAACTCAGGTGTAAAATGAAAGAAATAAAAGAGTCCAATCATATTCTGACTCAGTCAAAGATCTGCAATCTCAAAGAAGATACAGTCCATATCAAGCATGACTTCTCAAAGGAACACATCCTTTTTACAAAAGAAATCACGTATCAACACTTGTATGCTCAGGAGGAAGTAACAACAGTTCAGGGTGTTACACAATGGTCCATAGAACATTATCATCCTCTCCATTGAGACCACCCTTCGTTCCCTACCGATGTGATATTGGAATCACCGCCATAGGTTCTATTGTTGTTTAAATCCTTCTTGCTTGGGGCATCTTGCCTCGCCTTATCATTTTACTCATCTTTCTTCTCTCACCCACCCCTTCACCATCTACCTCTTTCAAACTCATCATCGATTCCCCTTTGTTTGAGGGGGAGCTCATCATCAACCTTCCATTAGTATTCATCCTACTCTTTATCTCTCATCATTTTTGTCTCATGGCTTGCTAGCATAAACCACTTGACAAAAAGGGGAAAATGTAGACACCAAAATTTGGTTTCACTACCCTTGATTTCCTGGTGCACATTTTTCACCATGGTCCTAGCTAGACCCCCTTAATTTGATTCATTTATTTAAATGACCATCTATTATCCCATCACCTTTAATTAATTCTTATTAATTAACCTAAATTATCTAATTACCTCTAATTATATTTCTTTGGGATGATTTTATCCCTAACCACCTAAATCCACATCCCTACACTTTTTCTAGCTTTTATCTAACCCATCTTTATCTCCTATCCACCCATGACACTTCCCTAAACAACCCTTACCCACCTACATGCTTTAAAACACTTATCCCAATCTCTAAAATCCCCATATCTTGAGTAAATAAGTGATTTTACCATCCAAGGAATGGTTTCCTATAGTCGGAGGCAACCAGTCTCGGGTTGTAAGTCGATCATATAAGACTAATTTCACCCCCCTTCCAAAATGAGACACAACCCAATATTTCTTGCACTATGTGAACTTATCTTCAAATCTGAGCATCCTTTCATTGTGTCAACCCTCTTGGAGTCCATTGAAGCTTGTCTTTCATCACTTATGGAGCTTTGGGAGGTTTACTTTGATTTTGTTCTTATTTATGCTATCATATACTATTTTCATTATTATCTTTTAGAATCTAACTTCTTTCAGTCCATCTACTTTGGAATTCCACTCTTATCCTATTTTTCCAATTATTTTACTCTTAGGTTTCTCAATCATCCCATCTACCATCGGATTTGTGTTACTTTGTCCAAGTTTTTGTTACTTGACTGATCGTCATCGACTACCCCTGTGTCACTATACTTTCTATTTCTAGATTCCTTCCAGTGTCTACTTTTTCTTTGTTATTGTTCCTAATTCTCATATCTTTCTTCCTACTCCTCTGTCATCCCAAATTGTTGTTTTTGCACTCTAGTCACCGCCAACCCAACCTAATCATTGTTGAACAAAGTCATGTTTCCATCCAACCCATCCCAATCTTCATTTTCTTGCATACTTTTTTGTTTTTGTATTTCAGATCCTCCCCTGTAGGTTATAGTCAAAGTTCTGGGCCTCGTGATCACCTTTCTTGCACTCAGATCCTTACAAATCTACATTTTCATATTGTTGTTCAGCTTTATCTACTTAGGTCATCATTAACCCGATCGTATGCACACTGGTTATCGTTGATTTCAAAGTACAATTTTCTTGGTGTTCATTTAGATTAGATAAATGCTTTTAATCTACCTTTGTCATTTCCAAATTCTTTTATTATCATTTTCTAAATTTTATCCATCCATATTTCATTTATATCATTTTATTTTATCAAACAGGGGTTGACATCCATGAAAGGAAGGTAACACTTCTTAGAACCAGCTTTTTTGGGTAGCCCCCGTATATACCATCTAATCAATTTTCTTTCTAGTCTTTCTTGTTTTGCAAGTTCATCAAGCTTGCAGTGAGATCATTCACTTTGTGCCCATTCATTTGCATCTAGCACACATTCGAGGTACCTTAAACCCTCAAATTTTGGATTTATTTGATTTTCTTTAGTACTAATTCATTAACTTAAAAAGGAAAAAAATGGATCATGTAGTAATTTTTAATCCCTTATCAAAGAACAAGGAAATCCCATGCGCATTAGCCTATCACCTAACGAGTGTTGGGTACTCACCGAGGCACGCGTAGGTGCCAATTCCCTCCTTTATGTGAGTTGTGTGAGAATGCATTACTTGCAACAGAAACTTAAGTGAACAGATTGGAAAGGAACCATACATTCATCTTAGAGCTCAGAACGGCTTCTAGACCAATGTTTTCATTCATATAAGATAAGCATTACATAACATAGATCTGAATCATAACAAAAATAAATGCACAGGGGTTTACACCCACTCATATGAAATATACATATAACCATGTAGTATAACTGGAACCACACATATATTCATCTTAAGCATGTTTATAACCACATTACAATAACTTAGGAAATCACATATTTATATGATAATGTAGATCAATGTCATGCATCGAATCTGGACTTAGGCCCTTTATAGTACAAAGAAAAATGTTCAAACCCATCCCATTAGTACAGTATTCCTACATATCCTCTAAACCCTACCTATGGAGCTCTCACAGTATTCTTGCATGGCTTTGCCTCTTTCTCCTTCTATATATTTTCCTTTGGTGGGTGCTTGTATTTATAGCCTTCCTCAACATCTTCAACCCTTCGCAGAAGTTGTAGATCCATTACCAAGTTTCCAAGTTCATCCTCCATGGGGAATGTTTCTCAGTGCTTGAGCTCTCCACTCTTTGCAATGATGTCCTTCTAAAATATTCCATCTCAAGGTATATTCCTTCCGTGGGCACTAAGTCCGTCAGTTGGCACCTTATCCATTCTCGCATGCACAGTCAAGGTCATGCTTTTCTCATGTTCTATTTGACATGAAAGATATGGCTAAGTCCTAACACCTTTGTTCGCCTTCATGCGCTTTCTCCTTGTGTGCCCATCTTCAAATAGGCCTTGTGTGCCCATGCACCTTCTTGTACTTAGCCAATATTTTAAGGGCCCAACATTACCCCACACTATGCATGTTCTCCATCCGTAGGAACATTTTCCCAAATAATACAGAATGACCATTCTTAAATGGCTTGGGGAAAGAATAAAGGAATGAAGAATTTTAGGGAAGAAATAAATAATGAGGAACTTTAATTATTTCGTAAGAGGAGAGGGAAATATTTTGTTAAGTCAGCCTCCAACTTATTCCAGGTATTGATCTCACTCTGTGCCTGGTGACAAATTTCGTCGACTAAGGTGCTCACCTCTTCAAAGCTTAGCCCTTCTCTTTGGGTATTCATTATTTCCATGATACCCTCCAACTGTTTTCCCAAATCCTCGAGCGCGTCCATCCTACGAGTGATCTAGGGATACAACTCCTTCAGCTGGTTCTTAATTGAGCCCGCAAGGTCTCAATAGCCTCTAACTTTTTCTCAACCTCGGCTAGAATTTTGTCACATTCCGCTCTATTCCCCTTATTTTTCTCCTGGAATTCCTTGAGCTCTGCTTCATGGGTGGCGACCAAAATGCTCACCACTCTATCTCTATCGGTGTAGTTGTGATGCGGCCTAGAATTTACAAGATAACACCCTAGCCACCTTTGGCACATCACTCAACCTAGACTGAGCACTCACCCGAAGTGCACAAAGGTACCAAGTCCCCTTTAGGGTTGCTATAACATGATGTTAACATGATGAAGATAGAAACATATAGATTCATAACTAATCCATCATTCTACAGTGCATGCTACCCACAAATCTATGAAAGAACAAGCTTAAATAGTAATCATCATTGAATTAATAACATGCACTACTCAATTACACAGAATGATACTTAGTTTCAGCCAATATCTTCCATCTAGTATTAAATATAGAAGCTCCTTATAGTACTGTCAATTTATATCAAAGCGCGTATGGATCTGATACACATACATACCGCTCTCTATGTTACATGTCCTATTTATCTATATTATGCACCTAACATCATATATATAGGGTGGGGACTTGCCCTTCACCGCTTAACTATTCCAGAAATAGGTCGCATGTTATTGATAGCCACACGTCATTTACAATTATAGCCACACATGCAAGTGTGCTATCTATAGTCCTCTTGTAGTTAACTAAAGTGTTAATTCTATTCTTAACTTGTCTCCATGAATAGACACTTTGAACCACTTCTCTAAATATAGACAATGCATGGTGCGCGTGTCTCTACTTCATTAGTGTGTTATGCATGCCATCTTCTAAAAATAGATCTATATGCTCAAAATTGGTTAAGTTCCAAAATCTAAACTTGCCTTCTACACGTGGCTCCTTCCAGTCCTTCCGTGCCTTTGACCTTGGCCTTCTATCCCACGTAGACTCCTTATGTGATCTTTGCAAGTATTCTTTGATCAACATTACCCCACACTAATCTCATTGTCATCCCACAATGGATATCTCCAAAAATTTGAAGTAAATAATATCAATGAAAGAATAAGAATGAAGAATGTGGACCAATAAATAATTTATATGAGGTTATTTAAGAAACCTCCTCTGTATCAGTTGGTAGCATCAACTCTGGGTACTCCTCTTTTATTTCAGCCTCCAAAACCTGTCATTCAGTGAGTGCCTGTCCTACTTTCTCTGGGATGTCCACTAACTATGGATTCCAACTCATCCGTGTAATTTCCCCTTTCTCATTTTGCAGAACCAACACAACACTAGACATAGATGTCATCCTCCCTTCTAAAAGGTCCATCTCTCATGCAATCAGCTTTCCAAGCTCTTCCATCCTAGTCTTATGCGGCTCTTGTGTTCTTTGTTAGTAGGCCTCACATTTTTGTTTAACTATAGACAACCTTTCTGCACGGCCCAATGTCTCATCTTTTGTGGCCTTCTGGACCTCATTGTTGTCTTCCAAGGTATTAATGTTGATGAGCGCCTCTAGAGCTATGCATATATTTAAAGCTTGATCTGCTTTCTTCAAGACTTCCTATAGTGCTCTGCAACATCCCTTAATAAGATGTGATTTTTCTCATCACTGAGGCTTTCTCCCATTTGGCATCTTGTTTTGATAGTTTCAGCACTTGCACACGCATAGTTTCATCTTCGAGCACAAGTCCACCAACATTTCCACATAGTGTATCATTTGAAGGAAATGTCGTGGTACCTTGTGTTCTAACTGTGGCCTTGCTCTAATTACAGTGTCCCCAATCTCCTCTGTGATGTTTATAAACACTTCATTCTTCTTCTGTGTGAATTCCCTTTCCTAAGTTATGTGTGTTATCTCCACGTCCTTCATCTTCACTCTTCGCGCAGCGCTTTGATTGTGGTAGATTTGTCCATGTTCCTTCTAGCCACCTCCATAGAAACTTTCACAGTGCATTGCTGACCTACTCGTATGACATGATAGTAGGCTTTATTGTCATGTGTCTAGCCTAAGGCACCTTCTTCAACCACCTTGAAACATGTGACTCTTCACACACATCAAATTCAGGCTCATCCATGTGGGTGTGCATTGACCACGATAGTTGCTTTCTTGTGCACATGTCACCATATCCTCGTCCATCAACTCCCAGCCAAATAGATCCTTTTGTACTATTATGCTCTAGAAGTAGGTGTGGATAATATTTCCTGCATCCTCTACATACCCCATTGCTAGTGGAATGTGCTCTCCACTCACCCTTCTAGACCTCTGCTACGCTAGGGACTCTAGCCTCTAAATTTGGAGCTTACGTCTCCATGTCCTGAGTATCTTCTGTAGCTATTTCTTCTAGTCTTTCCTCTTCTTCTTCCTTCTCCTTTGATGCCTCATCCTTTTCTTCTAGGTGCTCTAGGAGTGTAGGAGATGTAGGCGCGCTCTCCTCGAGACTCTTCCACCTCCTCATTCAACTTCAACTTCCTCCTTCTTTGTGCGATCACTTCCTTTTATGGGAGATCTAGGGTGATTTGCACACAATGGTTAGGGTAACACCTTGGGTCCTTGTTCTCCTGAATACTCTTTTAAACTTGTGCTCCCCTTGGACCGCATTCAAGTCCTCTTCATCCCCTTCTTGTGGCTGAGGTGGTGTAACAAAGCATGCTCAGATTCACCCGACGTGTAGGATGTCGCCTACCCCTATGCTCCAAGCCACCACTATCTTCGCGCTCCTCCTCCTCATCCTGTACTTCGATTTGCTTTGTGGGCTTAGGTGTTGGGACATTCTCCATTGTATGCTTTCCTTTTGGTGTGCTGGAAGTGCAAACTCACCTTCCACATATTTTTTGTTCTCCATCTTTGGCTTCAACTAGAGATACACCAATGTTGCCCCCAAATCTACTACACCAAACTTATTGGCTTGATATTCAACACCTCTGAAATAATTCTCTCTATGTGTAGGCACTTCTTCAGGATATACATACTTCTTCCGCAATGTATGGTAGTCGCAGTCTACCTTGTCTGCATTGAAGTTTAGTCTGCACATGTCGGTAAACCTATGAAACTGACTCCTAAAAATACCTTGCAGTGAATGCATAGGGTAACTTGCACCAAGGGCTCCAGACTCCATCCTTCATTGGAAAATGTGTGATGCAAAAATGCTAGTATACAACAAATGAACTTGTTTTCCTACCACTATTGGTAGGTCCTTTGGAATGCACCATTCTTCCCCAAATGCCACACAGAGCCTGTCATACCACTTCTCTGCCCTTTGCTTCACTTCATCTGTCATGGCCCCCTTGCATAGGTATTTGCTTGAATCTTTCAGCTAGGGATTTTTTCTCCATGGGGTATTCCCATATTTTCTCCTTTGGTCTATCTGGTACCCCAATCTCCATGAACACTAGTGATAGTAGAATAGCCCCAAAGCTGATCTTCCCTCCTGTGCGTGCTTCTTCGACTATTTTCTCTACAATATAGCCTGTAATGTTGTAGATCGTCCCTTCCAACATTTTTCGCACCACATGCAACCACATAGTGTTTACCTGCGACCACCACTCCTGATCATTCAACTTGGTAACCAAGTGTGTTGTAGCTTGTACAACTAGATAGTTCTTAAATTTATCTATGTCCATTCCATGTGGACCCTTCAGGTATCCCAACTCTGTTTGGTCTTCAAAATTGTGGCTTTATCTATAAGGTCACTTTTTATATCTTCTCCTATGGCCTTCAGACCTATCACTGATGAAACAAGTGCAGAAGAAATTCTAACTCTACGTCCTACAAAGTAGAAGAAGTCTTCGTGTACCCTGCTCATGAGCCACTGGTACAAGGGCTCATACTTCCCAAAATATGTAAGCTCATACAACTGATATACCCCAATCCTCTTCAAAATTTTCTCACCCGCATTGTCATACACTGGCATGTCATCTTTTGTGCACTTATTTGTTCTAGAAGTGAGCAAGGAATCAAGCTCCTTTTTGTTCTCTAAGGTCCTGTGATTATATTCACTTACTTTACTTTTTCTAATGGGTGAATCCCACTCTTGGCCGACAATGACTCCTTTTGGGTATTGCATCTCTGAAAAATGACTTTCAGGTGCCATCTCTTCTTCCTCGATGACCACCTTCTTCTTTTCTTTTGTTATTGCTACAGATGCCTTCTTTGGTGCCATTTCTACCTTGCAAATGTCTCTTCTTCAACCCTGCAACTCTGTAAATCAAACCCTAGCTTGATTCAATTATGCCCTAGGTGGAAACCTTGTAACCTAATTCTTTTCTATCTTCCTAATTTTCTCAAACCCTTCACCACCGGGGACGCAAGCTTCTTATAGCATAGATCTGGTTGTCACTCTTGGTTTCACACCCTTCGCACCTTAACTCGATCACTCGGCTCTTCGCACTTGGCTCTTCTCGTGAATACTCTTAGTTGCAATGGTAAAAATGAATCCGCATCCCTTCCTTATATAATTTTTTCAAATTTGATGCATTTATTGCTCCTCACCTACCAAATGTCCCTTCATTTATTGACCAAATACATTCATTCCACATGGTACATCTTCGCACCTAGCTATAACCTTCTAGTGCACCTTCCTACCCTCTGGTCATAGAATTCTCTTTAGCATGCGCTCACGTGCCCGAGTACCTCTGCCACGCGCCTTCTCCCGATAGCTAACATGGCCTCCACTTACCTCGCGTTATATTGTTCCTTCATCCATCTCCTTTCAGACACCTAAAATTGGTTATCCAATTTAGTGTCCCTCGTGCGTGTTTGCTCTCTCAGGTAACCTGGGGCACGTTTATATCACCACTATCCCCTTGGGGTATTATTCAATTTGTGATTTAAACACCTATCCTAAGTTTAATTCACCCCATTATGTTTTACCCGTGAGTAATTAAATATTAACTATTTAATTACACCTTTTTACATGTATCCTAACCACTTATCTACCCCATATCTATTCTATCCATATATCCCCCCTATTTCTCCTCCTCCCAAACCAAGCGTTGGAATATTTACCGTATTTGAGGTGGAGGGATCACTCTTATCTTTCCGTAAATTGCTCCTTTTGGCCATCTCGAGTCTGTTCCATGATCGGCGCCGACTCAGCATTACTCGGTCGATGCCGATTTTTCAGAATGGCGCCAATTACAAATAGAGGCCCGTAACTCGCCTTGGGGGCACAGATTGTAAGAGAGAGAACGAGAGAGTTTTGAGCATCAAGTGTGAACATTATCTATCGAATGAGAGCGAATCTTGTCCAAATCAATCCTCGAGAGGAGCATCACATGTTACGCTGCTCTTATCACATCAACATCGCACGTCTCCATTGATTTTCTCGGTGACTCGTTTCTCGCATCCAAGTGGAGCTCTGCCAATATCTCTCCAGCTTCGCGAGATCAAGGGACATTGATGATCTTGCCTTCATTTTCTGATTCCCAAATCTTCTCGCACTTTGTCTCGGATCGACGCCGATCTATATCAGTCGACACCGATCTGAACCAGTCGACGCCGATCTATATCAGTCGACACCGATCTGATCCAGTCGACGCCGATTCTACATAATCGACGTCGATCATCCTACAGACAGGTAAAAGGACATAGGTAACACAAATCTAGCTTTGTTTTCACAGTTCCCTATTTTCTGTTGCTTTCTGTCTGCTGTTTAGATTCTGTTTATTACTTTGATCAGAAAATCTAGTCCTGTACGTACATCTTTTATCATGTATGCTTCTTTACTTAATTGAAAACATGGACTGACATCCGCCGAGGGAGCTTATCGCTTCCCAGATCCGCTTCTTGGGCAGTCCACCTAAATATCTTTTAACGTGGTCTTTTTCTGTCAAGCATCGGTGTCTCGCAGGTTACTTGGATCTACTGTGCAGAATTGCTCGTGTGCGCCCGTCTTATCTACATCGGCTTCCTTATCCATCTACATCTTCGGATCTTGTCCATCAGGTATCAATTTCATTTGAGTTTTTCAAGGTTTTTGTGTTTAGTTTGGTACATTAACTTGGACAGGTAACAAGTGCGAAATTCTTGATCAACATTCTAGCATGCCCGGTGGGACCCAACCAAAGTCCCTTATTGGTAAGTTCATCTCTTTTTTTTAGTTTTGAGCTTTGTTCTTTTTCTTCACTGATTTTTATCAGTTCTGCTTGAGCATTTCCTTTCATCATTTCAATCTTGCTCTTTATGCGAAATTGTTATTTCCTTGAAATTTTTCTAGTTCCTTAAAATAGAAATTTTCGTTTCACCATTATCTGGATATATCTTTCTGGATTTTGTTTGGTGTTTGCTTAACCTTTTCTTGCGGAGCACTTTGCTTGTTCATGGGATTGTTCGAGGGGAAGAGCTCAACAACGCGCTTTTTGAAGTCCACACACCTTGGAGAGCTAAATCTACAGGTATTTCTCTTTTACGGTGTTTTCTCCTTTTTAGGAACTAAAAAAAAAAACTTTCTTTGTTTGTGGTCTATCACATTCGAACATTTCAATTTTTGGTGCTTAAAAAGAATTTAATCACATTTGGGAAAGAATCTGTTTGACTTGTCTTCATCGAAATCAAACACTTCGTTTTTAAGTGCTTAAAAAGAACTCTTTCTTTGTCATTTCTGCTGTATGTTTTTCATCTAGTTTTAATTAGGCTGGAAAATTGTTCAAAATCGGTAGTGACACTATTTGATTTTTATTTTTCACCCTTGCACACAAAGCCAAAATCACTAGGTATAAAGCATTTAAACAAAAATTCTTTCCCTGGCCTTGCCTACTTGGAAGTGACATCCAAGAGGAAGAGCCTACGCGGTACTCGGGCCGCTATAAATTCACGAAAGTTCGGTATATATTGGCAAAGCACTGACTCCCTTATCGCAGCGGTGTGTGAAGTGCGGGGAAGGCCCTATATCAAGCCACATACCGGTCTCTTATCAAGTGCCTTCGGGACTCCTCACCAAAACATCCCCAAACCATCCTTAGTTTGGCTATCTCGAGTAGTTCCTGCTCTAAAAGGCCTTCCTAATATTCTCTTTCTTAAAAGCATAAAAACTTAAAAGAGATAATCACCTACACTACTTGAATTATCTTTGCATTAGTTAGGTCAATCTTATTTTCGCTCGTTTATGACGGTCATCACTCGGTTACAATCTAGAAGAATGGCTCAATTAGCCCCTTCTTCCTCCGAGATCACCACTAGTGCGGATGTTTCGCACCCCGTGTCTTCCTCGGGACCGGCTGTTAGTTGGTTCCCCATCTGGTCATATAATCCTTTCTATCGTGCCAAAGCAACCCCATCACGTCCGCCTTCCCTAGTCCTTGAAATATCATCCGCTTCGACTCATAGTATGTTCCTCACGGGGATCTGAATTTCTGTGCTCCTCGATCGCAATCCAGAGCCCTCATGGACTACCTAGTACACAAGTCTATTCAAATATCTGATCAGGGACCACCAATCCAGCAAGTGTATGATTATTCTCGTGAACCATCCCAGGCTTTTGTAGAACAGTTAGCATCATTTTTCTCACCTCGAGCCACGGAGGAGGGTGGCGCACCTGTGCCTCCTTTTTCTCTTCCACCGACCATATCGACTAGTTCTCAAATAGTCTTACCTATTCCTAACGCCACAGTTACCTCGACTATTCCACAACCTACTTCTGAGAGGTCCTCTTCTCTAGCTATAATGAGTGCGTCTGTGCACCCGCATATTGCTTTGTTAATTCATTTATGCCGTCCATCGTGTCCCAGGGTTCAACACCTTTATGAGTCAACCCCCTTCGACTAGTCAGTTAGTTCCTGCTTCTCATCCTCCAGTGGGTTTTTCTTCCAATGTTCCAAAGAATAAAGTGACATTCGCCCATCCTCTAGCATCGGCGCCCTTAATAACTAATCCGGCAGTAAAAGCCTCTTTCGTGTCTTGTTTCCCACCATGTCTAATCAAATCGGCACCCATGTTCCTCAATCTGCATTCGATTCACCAACAAGCATAGGAGTCCACCAATCACAGCTCGTCTGTCATCCAACCTTCATTTTCTCAACCACTTATTATCTCACAAATTTCGCCTATACACAAAGCTCCTTCACAAAGAAATACCCCACCAAAGGCCACCTAAAATGCCTGGTTACTCCTCTTATCATCTTATCAATCAACAAGATGAATCCCCGTTGACACCTCAACAACATCCACCATTTTCTTCTTATGTAGGACATGCCAACATGCCTCCTCCTCAATCTCGACGTGGTTCAAATTCTTTTCAAGAAAATCGCAGACTTGGAAGCCTCCACCAAAGGGGCTCATCCTTCATACTCTTTTGAAGAAGTGTGTAATGAACCCATTCACCCTCGCTGGCTTTTAAGCCTTATCCTCCCCAATGGGAACTTACTAAATTTTCAAATTTTCATAGTCGAGAGGACCTCAACAAAGCATTTGCGAGCATTCAAACATGCTTGCTACCTCATAGTCAGGATCGGGAGCTTATGCTCCGTACATTTTCCTATGTCTCTAAAAAGCAGGTCCCGCTTTAGACCGGTACAATAACATTCCTCAACATTCCTTGTTTTCTTTCTCTCAATTGGCCTGGTATGTTTTTGAGAACTTCTCAATAAATATCACGCATAAGATCTCGATTACGAGATCTTTATAACATTCACAATTCGATGATGAGTCTATTGCAGAATTTGTCGCTCGTTGGAGAGGGATAATAAACCAGTTGTCTTCTCAATTCCTAAATCCCAACAGATCGAGTTGTTTACTTGATCTTGTGCTAATCATATTTCTTCCACTTTAAGGATCGACATCTTTCATACATTTGAAGAAGCCTTTACGATGGCACGCAAACTTGAATCTCGCGCCATCAACAAGGGAAGTTAAACTCTCGCTCTAAATCTAAACCAGATTTTCTCGGTTTACCAAATCAAATCCTTCCACTTCTAAAGACAAGAATCAGGGATCCACCAATGCTATCGTATTAAAAACATCACGAGATGATAACACTTCTAATCAAACACCACGAAGAGACTCCTCATCTTCTCGAAAAGGGTCCTCGTCATCTCGATCTTTCACTTCATTGGGGGAATCATATGCTTCTATCCTAGAAAAAATGTTGGAAGTCCACATGATCGAACTTCCCCCCATTAGGAATATTGATGAAAGCCAAGAACGTCCATTCTGGTATAGGGAAAATGACTTCTGTCATTATCATAGAACCAAAGGTCATGACATTGAACGATGTCAAACCTTCAAAAATCTTGTCCAAGAATTCATTGATAAAGGCGAGCTCATTCTCGATAACCCAAATGCTCCCCAAATCAAGCTGGATGTCTTTAAACAACCTTTTCCCAATCATTCCCGAACCATGATGCTTCGTAGTCTCAAAACCAAACACTCATACTATCGCCTTCATCTCTCGCCGAGGAATCTTCTTCTAAAACTAAGCCATCTCGCGAACACATCGATCGAATCGTAACCTCCTTCCGCTTCGTTAATCCTGGGATTCCACCATCTTCAGATAGCCCATCTTTGAATATTCCAACATTGTTAGATATGGATTCACCTCTCTCTACTTCTTTGTCTCGATCTTCCGCCCATACCCGAGACAAAGATTCATCCTCATTTGTCTCATCGTTAGACATTCTTTCAATGCTCGAGGCAATTACATCCCTTCGAGTTTCCATCGCAGATACATCTACTGTTTCTCCCATTTTGCTGCGACTATGCCATTGGTGAACGTACTTATAATTGTGCTGACTTCGACGGAAGCGTCTTCGATTTTGACTCTTCCTGTTTCCTTTCCTATAGTAGTTTCACCCACAATTACTATACCAGAAGTAGTTCCCTCGCAAGGAGCTGCTTCTTCATCACTCACTTCTTCCATCACCAATGCTACTTTGCCTATTAAGGGAAAATCTAAAGAAGTAAAGACTAACACCTATATGCTCGGTTCCCCGAACTTAGACCGAGACAACTGAAATCTAACGTTGCGTCATCAGTACCTCCCCATTTGCTTCCCGAAAAGGTTACAATCACCTTATGCGGTTGAAATTGTCACCATCCCTGAAAAAGGAAAGCCCATATTTCGAACCATCAAGACTCTTGGTGCTTTCCTGCAAAAATCTCTCTCTGCGCCTCATAAAAGATTGGATTTTTCTGCTGAGAAGGCATCTTCTTCTACAAACTTATCAAAACCGTCATCTTCTTCTACAACACATTCTTCACCAGCACCTCGAAAAGTGGACTTACCTACTAAAAAGACGTCACCTCTTTTATCAGAATCATCATCTTCATTACCAAAAACTAGGGCACCCTCTGTTCCTCCGATTATACCTACTTTGGGAGCTTCTCCCTCATCTAAATCGACATTATCTAAATCATCATTAGTTTCAACCAAGCAGCCTCCCTTATCTCTGAAGACCACAACACTTGTCACATCTCCATCATCTTCAAAATCTATTTTAGGGGCTCCTCCTCCATCGAAATCAATCATGTCTCACTTACTTCCATCTCAAGTGCCCAAGGCTGCTCCTCCAGATGTCCAAAAAAATAAGATGATCCCTAAAAAGACTGTCAAACCTAACATGCAGGTTCTTTTACTCTCGCAATCTGTTAAAGTAAAAGAGGTGCCTTCATCATCTCTGTCCTCATCTTTGTCTACCGGGTTCTATCTTGAAATCCTTCACCAACTTATCCAATCTTCATCCATATCTCTTCCATCGATTAAACCCTATAACCCTAAAGGAGTTAAACCTACCTGGTTTAACTCTGATTTGATTTGTGCTTACCACCGTACCCTGGGTCATGATACCGAGGGATGTAAAGCTCTTCAATCTATCGTCAACAA
Source organism: Taxus wallichiana var. yunnanensis (assembly GCA_018340775.1). Taxonomy (NCBI): domain Eukaryota; kingdom Viridiplantae; phylum Streptophyta; class Pinopsida; order Cupressales; family Taxaceae; genus Taxus; species Taxus wallichiana. The sequence continues at coordinate 822,037,195 of CM031240.1, forward strand.
CCTTTTGGAAGAAAGTGATCTTTTGCTGGAGGAGGAGGAACAAGTATCTCCTGTCATCTTAGCTCCATCTGAGCCCCAACGATCTACTCAGACCTCTACTTCTAGTGATTCCACTCCAAATGATCTTCCACCTTCTCAAATTGACACAATTCATATCGCCACTAGAACCCAACAGTATGATAATCCATCCTCATCTACAGCATCTCAACCACAGGTTGTCATTTCTGCAGCCCCGAAGGAGTTCCTCCTTCCTCATTAGCCCCGAGACCTCGGGTCTCTATTCGTGCTGCACCTCGGGCTCAAATTCCCGTGTCAGTTGAGGAGAGTGTTATGAAACAACTCACCCAGGCTCCAGTCAAAATGTCTCTTTTTGACCTCATTCAATCCTCTCCGCAACATCGCCAGGCTCTGATTGATAATCTGCATCGCATCGCAGTGAATTCAGATGAGCCCCAGCCTTTCGAGATGGTTGTTGGATTGAATAGACCATCAACCACCATTTCTTTTGAAGATTCAGAAATTCCTTCCCTTTCTTCCGAGGATTTGGAGGCTCCCCTCTTTATCACAGCCCAAATTGACAACACTACATTAAAACGCATTATGATCGACAGTGGTGCTGCACTCAATGTCATCTCCTCGCACACATTCGAGCAACTTAAGTTACCGAAGAACGTAGTGTCACCCCCGCCTTTCACTCTTCGATCATTTAACGATCAGCTAGCAGATTACTTTAGGAAGCGTGGTCCTACCATTCGAGTAGGTAAGAAGCCGCCTACGAACTCTTTTACATTGTTGAAGGAAATTCCACTATAATATGATCCTCGACGCCATCGGATTCGAGCAATGCATTGTGTCCCATCCACCCTCCATCGATGCTTAAAATATCGATATGAGGGAAAAATCTATACTCATCCGGAGATCCTTTTCCTTCCACGCAATGCGACATGACCACTGGTGGTCGCCTCTCTAAAGGAAAACGCTTGTTCTCCCTGACGAGGCCTCATCTTTTCCATACCTGCAACCAAACTACCAGATTTACAAAATTTAGAAGAGACATAGAGCGTTTCTCACCTGGGAGAGCTTCCTCTCCTTTCTTTTGATGCCCATCTCAAACCTAGTGAGTATGGTAGACCAGACAAACAACCTGAATATCAGCCAGGTCTTGGTCGCATCGTCACCATTGGTCTACCCAATCAACAGACTAATTTCATTTACGGTGGTCTTGATACGCCTCACTATTACCCAGATTCTCCTCCTAGGACCAAACCTTATTTAACAGGGTTCGATTGTCTACAGAATCCCACGTTTGCAAAAACTTATTTATATCAATGCGCGTGGAAGGGCTTTGGCTTGGGTAAATATGAACAAGGTGTGCATGACCTCGCGTCCATTCCAACTCTCAAGCCACATCAAAAATTTGGTTTAGGATTTAAACCTCTTTCAAAAGCCACCATCACTATTCTCGATGAGCCTCTTCCTATTGAGGAACCATCTTCTCCCGCTAGGTCAGAAGCATCACTCGATGTGGACGACACCATTTCCATCCCGTCTAACTTTTTTTTTAGTCAATACCATTTCCTTAGGGCCACTAGCCTATAAGACTAATGATAGGTCCACTTCCATACCGTTAATTTTCCCTGAAATAGTTGGAGACGACTCTCCTACTATCAACACTATCCACTGTGTGGATGATGATTTTGTCCTCACCTATCTGGGGGCAGAGGATTCCTATCTTCCTAAAACCATTACTTGACGACACGTCTACGCTTCTCAACGAAGCCACTCTCGACCTTAATATAGGGACTTCTAAAGACCCTCGCATCATTAAGGTCACCAATCCCTTAATCCACAGGAGTTAGGAGACTTTACCACTTTTCTTTCCAACCATCGTCAAGCCTTTGCTTGGGCATATGAGGATATGCCAGGACTCGATCCCGATATCGTGGTCCACAATATCGTTACTCTTCCCGACATCAAACCGGTTAAACAAAAATTACGTAAAATGCACCCTAGAGTAGCCCTTCTTGTTAAAGAAGAATTGCAGCGCTTGCTCTCGGCTAACTTCATCCAACCCATCGATTATCCACAATGGGTTTCAATGTAGTACCAGTAACTAAAGCTACTAGGAAAATTTGAATTTGTACCAACTTCCGGGATCTTAATCTTGCTTGTCCAAAAGATGATTTTCCTCTACCTAATATCGACCAACTCGTGGATTTAACTGTGGGTCATGAGATGCTTTCTCTTATGGATGGTTTCTCTGGGTATAATCAAATTCTCATCACACCAGAAGACCAACATAAGACTTCTTTCATAACTCCTTGGGGGACCTTTTGTTATCGTGTCATGCCTTTCGGTCTTAAGAATGCAGGAGCAACCTATCAGCGAGCAATGACCTACATCTTCCATGATCTCTTACACAAAACTGTGGAAGATTACGTCGACGATCTCCTCGGTAAATCCAAACGTCGTCAGGATCATCTTTTCATTCTTGCACCTCTCTTTGAGAGGCTTATTCACTTTTGTCTTCGTTTAAATCCATCTAAGTGCGTGTTTGGCGTTCTCACTGGTAAACTTTTAGGTTTTATCATTTCCATTAGGGGTATTGAAGTAGACCCCACAAAAATAAAAGCTATCCTTGAGATGCCTCCCCCTTCTAACTTAAAGCAACTCCGCAGTCTCCAAGGACGTCTTCAATCAGTGCATCGTTTTATCTCACAATTTTCGGACCGTTGTCAACCTTTTCATCATCTGCTCAAGTAAGAATGTTCATTTTGAATGGGATGAACATTGCAAAAAGGCCTTTGATGATCTCAAAGCTTATCTTCTTTCTCCACTGTGCTTACACCTCCACGCGAGGGGAAGCCTTTTTATCTTTATATCTCTGTGGATGACCATGCTCTAGGAGCCATGATCTGCATCGGGACGCTTGCGGTAAAGAACAAGCTATCTATTACATCGGCCACACCCTCCATGAGTATGAAACACATTATTCTCGAAGCTGAAAATTTGTGTTATGCTCTCTTCTTGAAACTTCTAAGCTTTGTCATTACCTCCTTAATCACAAAACTTACATTGTCACAAGTGTCAATCCACTCAAGACAATTCATGCAAAGCCTTATCACAATGATCGTATCACTCGTTGGCTCATGCTTATGACAGAATTTGATCTCAAGTTTATCCCACAAAATTCTATCAAGGGTCAGGTCATTGCAGATCAATTAGCTGATGCTCCTCTTCAGGACACTCAAGTCCCCCCTGCTCAATTCCCGATGAATATATCCAACAAATTGATTTTGGTCTGTCTCCATTTAAAGTAAAGCTCTTCTTTGATGGATCCAAATGCCAAGCAAGGGGAGGTGCAGGTTTCATGATGATTCCTCCTTGGGGTACGCCTATCCCAGTCGCACACAAACTAAACTTTGAGTGCACCAATAATATGGCTGAATATGAAGCTCTTGTCTTGGGTCTTCAAAATGCCATTAATCTCGGCGCTCGTCATATTGACATCTTTGGTGATTCTGAACTCATCGTTAATCAAGTCATGGGTGTCTATCAATGCAAGAATGATATCCTTCAAAAATATCGTGATATCATTCTCGTTCAACTCCAATCTTTCGATAAATTCACTATCCAAGCTATTCCTCGTCACTGCGAATCGATTCACAGATACAATGGCTTCGTTAGCCTCGCTTATCCCACCTTTTACCGAGGACTCGTGACTTTATGTGGCTGTGCAACGATTAGATCAACCATCTCATCTTAGGCAACTAACTTTAATCCATTGTCACAACCCATACTCAGGATGAGTGGTATCAACAGATCGTTGATTATCTATCTCATTCAGTGCTTCCTCCAGATCTGACTTCCAATGGTAGAAGATCTTTTATCCTATGCGCTAATCACTATACTATTCTAGGCGGGATCCTCTACAAACGCGGCTTTGATGGTATTTTGCTTCGGTGCCTCAAAACCCTTGAATCATCTAAAGCTATCCAGGAGGTCCATGACGGTATCTGTGGTGGACATTTTAGTGGCTTGGCTGTAGCTAAATGCATCTTACGTTTGGGATATTATTGGCCTTCTCTTAATCAAGATTGTTGTGAATACACTAAGAAATGTGTCAAGTGTCAACAACATTCCAATCTCACACATATCCCTAGTCAAGCTTTACTGACCTACTGATGGATTTGTGGCCTTTTTCGCAATGGGTTCTTGATCTCATTGGTCTCATTAATCCCCGTTCTTCATAGCATCATCACTCTATCATTACGCCACTTTGAATACTAAGTGGGTGGAAGCTATCCCTCTTTCTTCAACAAAAGCTAAACCCATAGTTGATTTTGTCTATCAGCACATCATTTTTCGCTTTGGTGTTCCACACAAACTCATCACAGATAATGGTAAGTCTTTCAAGAACGTTGATTTGCAGAACCTCTACGACGCTTTCAATATCAAACTTAGCTTTTCTTCTCCATACTATCCTCAAGCTAATGGCCAGGCCGAAGCTTCCAATAAAACTTTGCGTAATATCCTCGCAAAGGTAACTAATCGAGCTGGTAGGGATTGGCATTTACATATCCCTTTTACTCTCTGGGCTTATTGGACTAGCATTCGTACTCCTACTGGTGCTACTCCCTTCTCTCTCATCTATGGGTCTGAGGTTGTTCTTCCTTTGGAAGTCCAAATCCCATCTCTCCGTGTTTCTCTCAGAGAATTTGTCTCTGATGAGGGCTATCGTCAAAATCGTCTAGCACAACTTGAATTATTAGATGAGTGGTGTCTCAATGCTCTTGAACATCATCAAGTCTATCTTGAGCATGTCAAACGTGCTTATAACAAGCACTTGCAGCACCATGACTTCAAAATTGGTGATCTTGTTCTTAAAGAAAACCAAAATGTCACTACACTCGAAAGGAGTCAGCGTGGTAAGTTTGCTCCCAACTGGATGGGTCCGTACGTTATCACTCATAAATATGGGTCGGGGGCTTATCGTCTATCTTCCATGGATGGTATACCTGAAGTGGAACCTCTTAATGCCTTGCATCTACGGCCCTTCTACTATTAAAATCTATCTTACACAAATCTAGTCGCAAGACAGATCTTTCATCCATCTAACAACCAGTCATATACTTTCATGGTGATTCGAAACTATGTGGTTCTCCGCCTATTGTCTTTTTTACCTTAAATATGAGTATCGCGGCTCTACTCATAGCATTTTTCTTCTGGATATGTTTCTCCTCATGGTAGGAATACCTTAATCACCGCTTCATTTGTCCCAAGTGCTTATCTTAATCGGATCTACTCGGGGCATGAGTGCGTGCTCTTTATACATTTTCTTCCCCTCTATCTGATCTATCTAGGTCTAAACTCAGCTTCTTCCAAAAAGTTTTTCAAAAAAAAAAAAAAAAGATGCTATCCAAAAAACAAGATAGACTGATCCCTTGAAGGACAGCTATCCATACAATCAAATGAATCAAAAGATATAGACCATGCCCTCGAAGGATGGCTATCATTAAAATTCAAAATACAGACCGCTCCCTTGAAGGACGGTTGTTTCTCAAAGGAATACTCAAGGATTCTTGCATTGATCAGCCTTTCAGTCAGTTTATACACTTTTTAGCATCACTGAAAGACTTCCCGTATTGATCAGTCTTTCCATATCTAGCAAACTTCCCGCATTGATTAGTTTGCTTTTCTGCCAGAAATCATGAAGCTGAGATATAAGACCTTTTGTCGATCATATGGAGAATCCTATTTTCCCAGTATGAACATGTATTCTGTCCCTTGTAAATTTCGACAAGATACCTACTTACTGCTCCTTCCATTTCCCTCCTAAATCTGGTTTGCGGCTAGTTAGTGTCAGGTTTATTTTAACCTCATATAGGGCCTTGTATGCATGATCTTTTGGTTTCCTATCCAGATTCTATTTATGGTCGGTTGGGAGTCCACTTATCATTTTTCTTCTTATCTGGGTGTATTTCCTTTATTTCTAATCAAGGTCATTTTCATTACATCCTTGACTCTCACAGAGAGTATTTCCAATTATTTCATCCAGTTAAATTAACATTTAACATGTTAATTTAATCAAACTCTATCATTTATCTAATTTCATCTGATCTACTTTGTCCAAAACACATCTCATCGCCTCTATTATAAACACATGTGGGTCTATCTATCTATTTTCATCAAAATTTAATTAAAAATCTCAAAAATATCAAATCCATTCCAACTATCAACTCCCACCTATCCATCACATCATCTAAACACTTGCCCATCCAAGTAACATTCCATCTATCTATATCTATTTTCTCATCCAAATTAAATCCACATATCAATCACATCAAATCACATCTATTTATATCCTCTACATCTATGTCTATCCCATCACATCTATTCATCATCTATCGGTCTATGTCTATATCCATCATAATTACGCTACATCTATCCATGTATATCAAAATTAAAAGCATGAGAACAATTATATGACAAAGGAAATGATGAATCTATATATATATATATATATATATATATGAGTGTCTGTCTGACAACAAAAATGGGTGGCTCTCAATCAAGCCATCTATAAAATGCCTTCCAATCGAGGCTACATCACTACATTGATACAAAATACATCAATCTCTATATCGTGAAATCTGATACGTGGAAGACACTATCTCCTCCACCCTCCTCTGGACCAGGCTGTCTCTCCTGGCCGCCACCTATCGAGCTAGACGCACCTGCTGTTGGAGGCCTCTGCCCACCTCGGTCTCTCCCGGTGCTCCCTCCCTCTAATGCCCTCGGCTGGCTCATTTGTGGCTGCCGCTGATCTCCTCCTCGCCCGTGCACGAGGCACATCTCGGGGCATGTTGTCTTAGGACATCTCGTAGTATCTCACCTCAGCGAGGAGAGACTAATATGTACTTAGGCTCACGGTGCAGGGTACTCGTAGTGGTCTTCTTTGGTCTTTCTTGGTGGTGCCCCTCCTATGGTCGTGCCCTGTGTCCCAGACTCTGACATGGTAGCTGTCTCACCATATTTGGCCCTGAGGGCCTCCCTATGTCGATGGTAGCGATCCTCTGCTAGATCGGGCGCTGATCTCGCTCTTGGCGGTGGTGTCTCTCTCAAAATCGGGCATCCCTCTCCACTATCGAGCTCGATCTCCTCGAGAGCTGCCGGTGTGTATGCGTGGGGTGGCGTGCTCTCCCTCCAGTCTCTCGGCCATTTGTGAGCCATATCATTCTCATCAACATCTATAGATGTCGGAAGGTGTTGTGGTAGCTCTGTCGCATACCATGCCGCATAACCATCATCCACTCTAGCGTCATCATCACTGTCTATGGAGGGTGGGGCCTCTCTCAATGGATCTGCCGGGATCAAAATCGGTAGATCAGTCTCTCTGTTGTCTCACCTATAAGGCCTGTAGGTAGTCGGCCATCTGCACTAGGCCGAACTGTCTCAATACCCGTATAAATGGGACGCACTCCCACATATCAGGCCTGCGGCCCCTAACCACCCTGCTCTGTCTCAATCCCACCAGGTGAGCATCCTGACCAGCCCATGTCAGAAATACCGATATGGTCTCCAAATGACCTGCTCTGGTGTCAGCGTCCTGAAGCGCTCGGCATACCAATCTGCGGATCTCCCTGTATCTCCCGGGGCCATATCGGCCCGCCATCGCCAAAATCCATAATCAATAGCCCCCACTGCTGCTGGCATCCAAGGAAGCCCGGATGGCCTGATCACTGCTATGTGCTCATATGCCCAGCAATGGAGCACAAAACTGACATCAATGCCTGTCCTCCGGCCAGTGGTATACATCCATAACTCATAATATATCTGAGCTATCAAGGCATCAGCAAATGCGAACACCTGTCTGAACTGCAGGATGTCACAAACACAATCTAGTAATAATGGGAATCTCCCACCTCCTGAATCTGGTAGAGCAAAGTAGGAGATCGCCATCTGAATCAACACTATACGTCTACTCCTAGGAGCATCTCATGCATCTCAGACCTGCGAGGCTATCCTCCTTTGCCCCGGACACTATCTCTGAATCATCTGCCCTGTCTCCATACAATCGACCTAGGGCCCTCTGCTGCTGCTCTCATGGCGTAATCTCTATCGGGTCCCCAGTGATCGGCAGCCTCAAAATCCTGTATATGTCCTCATGGGTGATGGTCATCTCACCCGTCCTGAACCAAAAAGTGCAAGTCTGGCTATCCCATCATCGCACTAGTGCTCGCATCAACTCTACATCTCGCGGCACTCGTCTGTAGTACCGAAAGCCCCCGAGCCCGGCTAACTCTAAGTGGCGCCAATCTGCGTCAGTGACGTCAGGGAGAATGGTCTCCAGTAACTCGGGAATCACATCCCTCATGTGTAATACCTCTCGTGCCTGCATCCACGACATCAAGAGCAATGTTAGCTTCATATTTTTCCAAATCCGAAGCATCCAAAACACATTCTATCATTTTTATCCAAATATTATGTTCAAAATTACAAATGGCATCGATCAACATAGTCGACGTCGATTGTATTCAATCAAGCACCAGTTGTAATAAAATCGGCATCGATTATATCAATCGATGCTGATTGGAAGGCAGCGTGTGAAACACTGGCCTCCCACCAAACAAAATAAAATAAATAAATAAATAAATATGACGGGTTCAAGAAGAACCACTTACCCCAGGTCATGTCCTCCTCGCTTCTGACCACTTCCAGAGGCTTCCATGGTGCTCAAATCCAAATTTTGATTCTCTCTGAATCAATCGTCACGGTGTAAATAAATCGTTCACGTTTCCCTTTGGCATATTTATATATGTGCTTTGAAGGCTATCGGTGCAATTTTTGTGGTAGGGCGGTGATTTTTTCTCGGTGCTAATTTGTCTAAATCGATTACGCGATTTATACTCATTTTCCCGTGGGTTGCGTGTCGCTTCTCCACGTCATTTACTTCCATCTCCTAATCTTCTTGCCATGGTGTTGATGCTTGGCTTATCTATCCGGTCGTCATCCTACCCTGAGTGTTAACTTTTGGTGCATACTTTTTCGATATTATCATCCATTTCGAGTTTGTTCCCTTTGCATGGGGAACTTGCACTTTTTTGGCAAAGCTTAGAGTTAACGGGTCTATAGGCACTAACGTCTGCGCTGCAGAGGCCATCTGGTTGTCCCTACCAATGTGTCTCTCTTTAGATGCTGACTATTTTGCAGCCCTCCTTACACTCATGGGTCTGTAGGTACTAACGCCGTCGTCATGAGGAGATCGTCTAGTCACGCCCTACCAATGTGAGTTCCTTAGGTTGTTGCCTCTTTATTTATTTTTGTGCGTCATTAATGATCCGGTCTACTCCAGACATCTAGCTGGGGCTTCTTGTGTTTTCATCTACCTTTTTCAAACTTGGGATCATTTGTTCTATCACCCATCCCATCCCTAGTTTGAGGGGGATCACATCATCACTTTTTCTTCCTTTCTTCCACCTCCTTGTTTTTGTCTCACAACCTTGCTTATCGCAAGTTACTTGACAAAAAGGGGCAAAATGTAGACACCTAAAATTGGTTATCCAATTTAGTGTCCCTCGTGCGCGTTTTCTCTCTCAGGTAACCTGGGGCACGTTTATATCACCACTATCCCCTTGGGGTATTATTCAATTTGTGATTTAAACACCTATCCTAAGTTTAATTCACCCCATTATGTTTTACCCGTGAGTAATTAAATATTAACTATTTAATTACACCTTTTTACATGTATCCTAACCACTTATCTACCCCATATCTATTCTATCCATATATCCCCCCTATTTCTCCTCCTCCCAAACCAAGCAGTGGGATATTTCCCATATTTGAGGTGGAGGGATCACTCTTATCTTTCCAGAAATCACTCCTTTTGGCCATTTCGGGAGTCTGTTCCATGATCGCATCGCCGGGTATTTCGGTCGATGCTGATTTTCAAACAGATGCCGATTACAAATAGAGGCCGAACTCGATTGCCAGGGGGACATGATTGTAAGAGAGAGAGCGAGAGAGTTTTGAGCATCAAGTGTGAACATTATCTATCGAATGAGAGCAAATCTTGTCCAAATCAATCCCTGAGAGGAGCACCGTTACTCTGCTCTTATCACATCAACATCACACGTCTCCATTGATTTTTTGGTGACTCTGTTCCTACATCCAGCACAGGTGGAGCCTTGCCAATATCTCTAGCTTCTGTAGATCCAGCAGACGTTGATGATCTTGCCTTCGTTTTCCGATTCCCAAATCTTCTCACACTTTGTCTCGGATCGACGCCAATCTATATCAGTCGACACCGATCTGAACCAGTCGATGCCGATCTATATCAGTCGACACCGATCTAATCCAGTCGACGCCGATTCTACATAATCGACATCGATCATCCTACAGATAGGTAAAAGGACACAGGTAACACAAATCCAGCTTTGTTTTCATAGTTCCCTATTTTCTGTTGCTTTCTGTCTGCTGTTTAGATTCCATTTATTACTTTGATCAGAAAATCTAGTCTTGTACGTACATCTTTTATCATGTATGCTTCTTTACTTAATTGAAAACGTGGTCGACATAAGCCGGGAGCTTATCGCTTCCCGGATCGCTTCTCAGTTTGAGTCCACCTAAATATCTTTTAACGTGGTCTTTTCTCGTCAAGCATCGGTGTCTCGCAGTTACTTGGATCTACCGCTCTTTGTGCGAATTGCTCGTGTGTGCCCGTCTTATCTACATCGGCTTCCTTATCCATCTACATCTTCGGATCTTGTCCATCGTATCAATTTCATTTGAGTTTTCAAGGTTTTTGTGTTTAGTTTGGTACATTAACCTGGACAGTAACAAGCGCGAAATTCTTGATCAACATCCATCCTTGGTCACTTTTTAGAAGAAATCTTCTTTTGACGTAAAGTACACCCGTAGCATCTTATTCCTTTCATCTTCCAATTCCCACGGTCTTTTTTGTCTTTCTCTTGAATCACCGCAACAACCCCACACTAAAAGTATGTGCAGTCCTCTACATGCATAAACATTCTTCATACTGATAATTAGCTTCGAGCCGCACGTGCGCGTGTTTATTACACAAACAATAACTAAATTTACAAATCATAGTGATAATGAAGGAAATACATTAAGGAAATCTTGAATTGAAAACCTAAACTAAATGGCAAAACTACCTTATTACAAACACCAAGAAGACTTATTTATAGTAGGGCTTCATCCTAGTCTCGTTAAAGTAAGTGCTTCTAATTGGCATGCACTGATTTAAGTATAGAAGTGATCCATCAAGTGCTTTTAACTTAGATGGCGCAAAGAACTGATTTAAGTATAGAAGTGTCCAATCTTAAACTTCTTATCCCTTATGTTTATGTCATGCCATGCCTTACTACCTAGCCTTTTCTCGATTCTTCGACTCCATCAAGCTATGGCTCGGTGCACTCATCTAGTTGAATCATCTTTTAATACGTTCTTCTAAAGTATGTTCATCGGCTAGACCTCCAGCGTGCACAATGCATAAAGAAGGTAACATAAATTCTATAGGAGAATAACATCCACGCTAAACACCAACTGAAACGGTGTGGCTTTGTTCAATCTCTTGTAAGTTGTTCTATATGCCCAAAGCATAGCTAACACTTTGTCATCCCAATCCTTTCTTCCAACATCACATATTTTTGTCAAATTCTGGCCCAAAATTTTGTTGAAAGCCTCAGCAGTTCCATTTGCCTAAGGATGATAAGGTGTAGTTTTATGGTGTGCAACCATAAACTCATCTAATAGGATCCTAATTGTCTCATTCAAAAAGTGTGTACCTCTATCACTTGTCAATCTTAAAGGACATCCATATCGTGTAAGAACATTCTCCCATAGAAATCTAGTTGTTGTAGCTACTATACAATCTTTCGTAGGTGTTGCTTCTACCCACCATGTAAGATAATCTATGCAAGTAATGATATAGTGCGATCCAATCCTACGCGGCTAGTGAAATAGGTCCTACAAAATCAATGGCCCATTTCTCAAATGGTTTGGCACTAGTAATTGGTCTCAAAGGCATCTCATCTTGTTGCCCTAGTTTTCTCAGGCACTAACAATGATCACACACCTTATAATAATATTTATAGTCTTTATATAGTGTCTTCCACCATAATCAAGCAATTAGGATCTTCCAGGCAGTCGCATCACCTACATAATGGCCTTATGCAATACCACCATGAGCTTCTTCCATGATATCCTTGCACTCATGCTCTAACACACAACGATGTAACACTTCATCTCTACCTAACTTGTACAAGTCACCATTGATTAACATAAATGGTGTCATGCATATAGCAAGCTACTTCTTTTCCAATGCTTTCATTCCTTCCATACAGTGCATACCTATTTGTAAAAAGATAGCAATGTATTCTAATTCCATGGGCATGCATTGTAACTTTGTATAAATGTGCATCAGGCATTGTTTCTTCAATTGTCTATGCATCCTCTGTCCTAAATTGATTCTAGATAAATGGTCTGGTCTAGAATTGCTTTTTCCTAGCTTCACCACTATTGTGAAGTCAAACTCTTGAAACATGAGCACCCATCTGTATATGTGCCCTATATAAGATGGGATTGTTTACCAAGTACTTCAATGTCATATGATATGTATAAAACATAAATGGTGTTGCTAACAAAAACTATCGAAACTTGTACAATGTGTAGATCATTGACAAAGATTCGTGCTCTATAGTTGTATAATTCCTTTCAGCAAGAGTCAACTTCCTACTAGAAAAGAGTTGGATCCTACTAATACCTTCACCAGGTTGAGCTAGCACAATGCCAATGGCCATACCAGAAGCATCCACATGCACATGAAATGGTTTATCCCATGAGGGGAAGTGCAGAATTGGTGCGGTAGTCAGTTTCTCTTTTAATACCTCAAATACATGTTGTTGTGGTTCTCCCCAATAATGTACCTTTACCCTTGAGAAATTGTTCAAGGGTGCAGCAATTTTGGCATACCCTTTTATGAATTTTCTATAATATCATGTATGACCCAAAAATCCACGCACCTCACTTTGACTGGTAGGCGCTTCCAGGCCTAAAATGACTACAACCTTGGCTAGATCAACTAGAAAACCTTCCTTGCAAATTATATGTCCTAACAAGTATCCCAAATGGTGTAGCAAATATACACTTCTTGATATTCAAGGAGATACTCAATTGTCTGCATCGTTCAAACATTAAGTGTAGATTGTCATAATGATCTTTCACAAGCCCATATACTGTCCAATCATCTAGATAGACCTGTAAGAAGTTATGAATAAAATCTTTGAATGCCTGAACAACTATGCGCAAAAATACAACAGGCACATTTTTCAATCCAAAGGGCATCACAATATAGGCAAAGCTACCCCATTTAGTAGTAAATGTTGTCTTTTCTTGATCCTCTTGAGCGATCTAAACCTGATGATACCCAGAAAATCCGTCTGTGAAAGAATATATTTCGCGCCCTGCAACTCCTAGTATTTCCTCAATGAATGGCATAGGGAAAGGATCTATGATGCATGCAGCATTCAGCTCCCTATAGTCCACACATATCCTAATCCATCCATCCTTCTTGATATTGATCACCATTGGGCTAACCCATTCTGACTCATCAAGGGGCTTGATAATTCAAGATTTCAACATTTTATCAATTTCCTCTTTCACCTTTTCGCGCAAATTAGGATTCATCCTATAAGGCCTCTTCCTAATTGGCCATGCACCTTCCTTAATTTTGATCTTCATTTCTCCAAGTGATTCATGTATGCCTTTAAGTTCATGACATCCTCAAGGAAATAAGTCCCGATAATCCCGAGTAACTCGATGATCTTTGCTACCTCGAGTCTAACCAATAGTTTCTAATTATGCCTCCTTAGGCTCACCTCCGAACATATATTCACTTTCTTTGTCTTCATGGGTTCATGGTAGGTGCGTGTATCCTTGTCTACACTATCCAAGACCTCGCACACCCCATGTGAATGTTCAATATCTAGGTTCTCAACTTCCTCGTCATCCACAATGTAGACCATCTTTCCTTTCTCTTTCTCAAGGAAAGCGTGCTCAAGTAGTTTGGAGTCTATTTCTTCATCCTTTTCAAAACATGCACCAAATCTGTCTCACCGAATAATTCCTGAATATGCTCTTCTACTTTTGCACTATCTCCCATAGTTAAGCACTTGATAAATTTTAATGCCTCTACTTATAGGAGGTTGAGTCGAGAAGTAGTCAAATGTTTGGATCATACCTGTAGCCAACTCTTGCCAATTCCTAGTTTCTCTATGTAGTTCTGCATATACATACCAAGTGTGTGTGCATCCTTGGAGTGTGGAATACAATCTATGCACCCAGAGTGAAGGTGGTAATGATTCCTGTCCTACTATCTAGAGTCTCTCACACTGTTGAATGTGATGCCGAGGTGGCGATCACCATGATAAGTGTAGATTTGCATAGGTGCATTGTTCCTTATAAAACCGGTAGAAAAATTATGCCAATCTCTTCCTAGTTTATAAGATTATAACTATGGACTACCCACCAAGTAGCGTTGTTGTCCCGCGTAGTGTATACACTAACATATCTCTCCTTGCAACTAGATCTACCCACTACGTTTCCATGGCCTTCAAAAAGGTAGAAAGATCTTTTGTCCCTGTATACCAAGGTATTGTGCTTCCTATCCGTCGAATTGAGTGAAATCTATTTGTGCGCACAACCATGCTTTTCACCTCGTGCCCTACTAGTTTATATGTACCATGAGCCCAATTGTCACAAGCAATACTCATAGTATCACTAATAGAATGAGAATCCTCCCACTGTAGAATGCCTTCTTTTGATGGCTCATTGACCTCTGGGTCCTAAATAGCGCGTACATAGACTCTATTCAAATCCTCCTCACTTATAGGCTAAACATAGGGCGTAGACTTCCCATCTGTCAAGGGTATTACAACCCTTTCCTCCTTGTTTTCAAAGCTGATATATCCCTTATTAAATCTCAAGTCAGCATTATTTTCCTAACACTAAGGGTGTCCAAGCAAGGTTGAAAAATTGTCCACTTCTATAAGTGTTAATACCTCAAAATCCCAGTGAAATTATCCCCTTGTATAGTTATAGACACATCTTTCAACACTCCTATGGGATTGGCCTTAGTCCGGTTTGTCATGAATAACACATTAGATGATGGCTGCAATGGAGGCCTCCCATTTGTACCCATGCATCTAATGTCAATACATTTACTTCCGTGCCTTTATCGATCAATATGTTGCTCAAAAGCCACCCATCCACAACAACATTTAGAGTAATCTCTTTGTCATAGTCAATGCTATTAGGGGGAATATTTGCATGTAGAATCTGTCATCTAGTCTCAAGACTTGCGCGCAGAGTGTTCCCTTTCAACCAACTTCCTAATAGTGGAATAATGTTCTCCTGGTGTAACATCTTGCACACCTCCTGTAGATCATCGATATCAATTTGAACTGTCTTCGAGGCTTTCTTCTACTCCTTTAGGTATTGTATCTCACCACCTGAAGATTCCGTAGCACTTCCATGGTATCCTAGTAAAGTTCCTTTTAATGATCGGGATCTCAGGTACCTCGCATGCAAAACCTCCTCCTTGGTGATCATGGGTTTTGGTGCAATGCCTCCCATGAGCGTACTGACCTCGGTGCGTGTAGTAATATTCACTATCAAAGCCTCAAGTCCCTCTATTATCTTGGGCATCCATTGGTATTCTACCACGCATTGGATTCTAACCATTCGGTGCCTTTGTTTTCTTGCTCATGCTTTGTTTGCTTAGATGCTCATATAGGTCTGGGCACTCTTCATAGCTATGGTTCTTCATGCAGAAATAACATGCATTATTCTTAGGAAATTCACACCTGTAGTGGTCAGGAGATCCACACATATAACATGTTCCATGAGGAAACTCTCCTCTTCCTCCACCTTGGCCTCATCCTCCATATCCACCACGATATCACGTCCCCTTCTATGACCTCCTTCAAAGTGCCCCTCATTCTTGTCATGTCGTGTTTGATTATGATCCCTAATTCTGGTGCTCATTCTACCCTTAGATTTATCTCAGTTATACCTTTCTGTCAGTACTCCAATTCTATGGCATTCTAGATCGACCAATCAATTGAAAATCCTCGATATCATGGGTCGTGGACCTACAAATATTGCAAGAGCAAGATACATTCTTCCTTATCGCATGCTATAATAAAGGGTAGTGGCTAGCATCATGATTCAAATGGAAAATTTCATAGTCCAACAAGATCGAGTGCATAGATTTGTGAGGCCAACTATCCTTGGTGTGACCTTCCACTTACAATCTGTACACCAAATCCTGAGCGCATTTCATGGGCTAAATTTTTGATGACTTCTCTAACTGCTTAGCCATAGCTATGATATGTGCCTCTAGGAATGGGTGACTCCGGTGTTAATGCTTCCAACTATCTCAGCGTGCAAGGCTACTTCCAGTGCTTTGGGTGCAGATCCGTGTATGTCTTATGTGATAGCGCCCTCCTAAAAGGTGTAATCAATCCTCCAACGAACCATTGTGCATGTTGGCTAGCATGGATATCATAAGATAACTTAGATAGAAGTGTCTTAAAATGAGCATCATACTCACGTACACTCTCAGTAGTGCCTTGCTTGATATCTTTGAGCACACTTATACTCTTCTGCTCAAACTCAGGGATATGGAACTCTTTTAAGAAAGCATCCTCAGTGCTACATAATCCACACAAGTTTGATCAGGGTCAAAATTCTTATACCATTATGCCGTGCTCCCTATAATTTAATAACGAATTGACTTGCCTTTCACTCAGTAGTTGTAATCTCTTTAGCGCACCATACGATTTCACACATATGCACATGTTCGGAAGCATCCTCTATACCTCTATACTTCGAGATATGAAGAGACATCTCCATATAGATATTTTGTGGTTTTGAGACCTTGACCACCGATCCAAAACCACTTGATCCAAAAGAACTAGAACCACCTATACCTCCTGATCCACCACTTGTAGTTGGAATAGGGCCTATAGATGTACTCCCATGTGTTCAAATAGTAGTACTATACATAACCCCTACGGTCATGAAGCACTTCCACTTCAGAGAGGTGAGTCTAGTATTATGCACACTTACATTCTATGTGGATGACATGCCCAAGAATGCTCCTCCAAATGACATTGAATTCATCTATCCTACCATTGATGTACTTGATCCCTGACTTACTCCTGCTTTCCTACTTCCCAAGTTATTTTTGCTAGTTACTTGTCATACTAGATACTGAAAAACCAAGTGCAAAGGCTAGGTCACCAGGTGGATTAAGATGCACACATGTGGCCTAATTAGTCTCTATTGGTGCACTTCCAGTGTGAGGCCGAAGGGGTCTCTGTCATGCTTTCCAAGATGGGGGAGTTCCTGATGCTCTGGCTCCATGTCTTCTACGTGATCCATAAATCCTTCATGAGCCAACTTTCTCCTCAATGCCATACTTTCTGCAACAGAACATTTCTTCTCTATTTCCCTCTCACATGCCTCATTATACCTAAGCTACCTATCCTTTCTCTACTTTTCTACTACTATTTCCATCGTCATCTTAATACCAAACTTGTTCCTGCCTTCGCGCATGGTGAAGTTTAGCTAGCCATCGATTTACTCTCCAGGTTCAAGGTTACCATTAAGATCTTGATTTCCAGTGGAATACCATGCAAATATGTCCCTCTTGGATACCACAAAAACTAGAATTCAGCTACCTCTGGGCACGAGTACATTGAAATTGAATATTCCAGAATATAACTATTTAGAACACCATGAAACCATGTATCCACCGTGTGAGTCCAAATCAGATCAACATCATAAAGGGCCTGAAATTATTCTTGTGTCTGACAAGTGTGTGATACCTCCAATTCCACTGAGATGCATAAGTAGTAAGCCACTCGTATAGTTCTACTAGAAAGATAGTGAAAAATCTCTCATATAAATTGTCATACAGGTTTTGTTCTACCCAAGTTCGTGCATTAAACTCTAGATCCATTGTTGAACCGTCATGCATATTATTCCTCTAGATCATGTATCCATTCCTCAATACTTGCTAGAGTTAATGGCTGAGTGTATTCATCGTGAACCATCCTAAAAAATTGAAAAAGAGGGTCACAGCGGAATCGGAACCAATGATGCATCCTACAATTTACAAGATAACACCTAGTCACACTAGCACATCACTCATCCTAGATCGAGTGCTCACCCGAGGCATGCAAAGGTACCAGGTCCCCTTTAGGGTTGTTATAATAGGATGTTAACATGATGAAGATAGAAACATATAGATTCATAATTAATCCATCATTCTACAAAGTGCATACTACCCATAGATCTATGAAATAACAAGCTTAAATAGTAATTATCATTGAATTAATAACATGCACTATTGAATTACACGAATGATACTTAGTTTCAGCCAATATCTTCCATCTAGTATTAAATATAGAATCTCCTTATAGTACTATCAATTTATATCAAAGCACATGTGGATCTGATGTTAGGTTGTGGAGCCTGTTTTCATGTGTGAAAGTGTTGAAGACTATACACTAAGAGTACTATACACTTTTCATGTATCCTCATTTGGGGTTTGGGGCCGGATCGGGAACCTGAGCGGGGTCTCGGGGTGGCACTTGCACGAGCAGGGGTTGGGGTGTAACCCTAAAAAAAAAAAAATTGGGCCTTAAAACGTGCCCGATATATCGGGAAATGTGATTTTCTCATATGGGCAGGATTTTGACCCATAGGTTTATGGGACGGTTTTGCCCATGGTTTTGATACCCATGTTTTTTAAAACTGCTTAAGCAGTTGTCTATTTATATGGTTTTATGCATATGATAGAAGTATGAAAAACATTGCAGATGTGCTTTGAATTCGGGTGTGAATTCTGTAGAGTTTATTGAGCATAGCTCCAAACAGATCTAGGTATTGTATTGAGAGAGTGGTGGCTTGTAATAAAATCTAAGCAAGTGATTCTTGGTGGACGTAGCCCAAATTGGGTGAACCACGTTAAATACTATCTCTTTGTGTTGTGTTATTTTATTCTACACTTTTATTTGAGATCTGTAATATTTTTTGCATATTAGTTTCTACTATTGTGATTCTATGAGGGATTATTCACATATTTTATCCCTTATTCCCTAACATCCGATACACATACATACCCGATCTCTTTTTATCATATTATGCACCTAACATCATATATAGGGTGGGGACTTCCCTTCACCACTTAACTATTCCGAAATAGCTCGCATGCTTGATAGCCACACGCCATTTACAATTGTAGCCATCCATGCAAGTGTGCTATCTATAGTCCTCTTGTAGTTAACTAAAGTGTCAATTCTATTATTATCTTGTCTCCATGCATAGATGCTTTGAACCGCTTCTCTAAATATAGACAATGCATGGCACGCATGTCTCTGCTTCGTTAGTGTGTTCCACATGCCATCTTCTAAAAATAGATATGTATGCTCAAAATTGGCTAAGTCCCAAAATCTGAACTTGCCTTCCACATGCGGGTCCTTCCTGTCCTTCCGCACCTTTGACCTTGGCCTTCTATCCCGTGCGGACTCCTTGTGTGATCTTTGTCAAGTATTATTTTATCAACAAGTTGTCATAGGCATCCTCGGTGACTTGGGCAGCGGCTTTCACATCAGCAAGGAATTTCTTACTTTGGGCCACAATGGCCACAACCTTCATCTTTTCCTCCTTTAATTTTGTGTGCAGATTCCTCCTCTCTGAGACTCCAAGGCTAGGGGTTATCTTTCCATTATGAGGATGCGATTCAAGTCCTCTAGGCATTTGTGGTGGATCCATACATCCGCACAAGTGGTGTTAGATCTCGGATGCTTCAAGAAAATTTCATTTGTGATCATATTTGCTTTCTTGTAGACTTCACACACCCTTTCCATCTCTTCTTTTAATTCACACCTTAGTTGTGCTTTGACTAGCTTCCTCATGTTTTAGCTCCTTCATTTATTTCTCCAGCCTCCTCTTCCTTCTTCTCCATCTCTGCCTCTATAAACTTCACTCTATCATTTCTCCCAAAGAGTATGTCTTCCACTTCCACCGAAAATTTGTTTAGCGCATTACAAATATGTTCGCCTCGATAGCCGCTAAGTGTTTACCAAGGGGTTGTCACCTTGTGATTCTTGTACCTTCATTATTTCCCCTTGGATTACTTTGAATTTTCATTCATCGATGTGGGACTCAAATGCCCAAGAAATAATTTTCCTTATCTGAGGGTATGCACCTTCCTCATCAAATTATGCCATAGCCAAGATTTGCTCTGTTGGCATGGTGCTTTGAAAGCACGCGCGCAACACCTTGTTTAGATCATCAATATATCCCATCCTCTAAACTTGTGATGTCTCTATGCTTTTTCTCCCTATGTGTATGGCCTTAGGAAATCTTACAGCCAAACTAGGATCCCCTCCCATGTTGCCATATTCCTTTTCTATGCTTTCCTCCTTTGTTTCCTTCATCACTAGGTCCGCGTTGCGTTCCATCTCCTACTCTACTAGGTCTTCAATGATCTTGGCTACTTCCTTCTCCATAGCCTCATTTATCTATTCCTTAGTGAGGCTTGGGGTCCTTTGTTCTTTTGTAACTTCCTCACTTATCCCCATGTCCTGAGTATCTTCTTATTCCTTGTTATCCTCCCTCTGGAAAATATGTATTCATTTTCTTCTTCCTCTCCTTCCTCCTCTAATTCATGAACCTCATAGATAGGATAGTCCTCACCTCCTGGTTCATCTTCGTCATCATCATCTCTCTCACATCTATAGGCCTCCAAGCTCTTTGTGTCCTCTGAGTCAATTTTCTCTGTCACCTTCTACTTCTTCCTAGTAGAAGATTTTGCTTCCTTCTCCTCCTCCTCTGGTGACTTTTCCGGGTGAAGGGTTCTTCGTGCTCAGTAAATTTTTCCTCTGGAGTCTTTGCCTTCACCGGGGACTTATTTCTCCATGTGAAGAACTCTCATGAGAAATTGAAGGGGCTTCTCTTACGTGCTTTCCAAGATGGGTAGCAGATAAATACTCGTGCTCTATGTCCTCCGCATGAACTTCAACACCCTCTCACAACATCTCGATCCATAGATCCATCACACTTGCTTTACCTCACGTTGTCTATTAATCTCCCTTTCATGAGCTTCATTATACTTGAGTCGTCTCTCCTCCCTTTCCTTTTCATCTATAATGTCCTCCATCTTCCTCCACCCGAGCTTCCTTTCCCATTTCTCAGAGAGCTTAGCCGACTATGGGGAATGATTCTAAACTCAAAGTAATGACCAAGATATTCATAACCAGAGGAATATCATGAAAAAATGATCCTCTAGGCTCCCTCCAAAATTTAAACTCAGCAATATCTGGGAAAGAATACATCAAAATGGCATATTCCAAAGTATAACTAGTCAGTACCCTCTTCCACCAATGATCAATAACATGTGTCACATCATATCTGCATCCTACAACCTCTGATAGTCATCTTGGGTCCACATGCGTGATCTACAGAACAAGCTTGATTTGGATACGTATGTTGAGAGCCATTCATATATCTCTACTAGGAAGTAGCAAAAGAATGTCTCATACAGCTCATTGTATAGGTTCTCTTCTACCCATCCACGTGTACTAAACTCAGTCCAGTCTTTGAATCTTTGAGAAAACTTGTCCTCAGTGCTCTTGAACCATGTTTCAATACTTTCTAAATTAATGTGTTATGTCATTACACATCACAAAGAAAAACGTATGCCACTTCTCATAATAACTTTGAAAAGAGGTCCTAGAAACAAAACCAAGATGTAGTCATTTTTAAGCCCTTCTCAAAGAACAAGGAAATGCCATGCGTCACGACTATCACCCAGGGGTCACCGGGTGCTCACCCGAGGAACGTGTGGGTGTTGATTCCCTCCTTTATGTGATTTGTGAGAGAATTCATTACTTGCCATAGAAACTTAAGTTAATAGATTAGAAAGGAACCATACATTCATCTTAGAGCTCAGAACAGCTTCTAGAACAATGTGTTCATTCATATAAGATAAGCATTACATAACATAGATCTGAATCATAACTGTAAAAATAAATGCATAGGGTTTTACACCCACTCATATGAAATATACATATAACCATGTAGTAGAACTAGAACCACACATATATTAATCTTAAACATGTTTATAACCATAATACAATTACTCGGGAAATCAAATAATCATATGATGATGTAGATCAATGTCATGCATCACAACCGGACTTAGGCCCTTCATAGTACAAATAAAAATGTTCAAACCCATCCCCTTAGTACAACATATTCCTACAGATGCTCTAAACCCTACCTCGTGGATCTCTCAAAGTATTCTTGCATGGATTCACCTCGTTCTCCTTCTATATCTTTTCCCAGCGGGTTCTTGTATTTATAGCCTTCTCAACATCTTCATTCACTGAGTTGTAGATCCATTTCAAGTGTCCAAGGTGGTCCTCCATGGGATCATGCTTCTCCAGGCTTGAGATCTACTCTTTTGCAATGATGGCCTTCTAGAATATTCCATCGTAGGGTATATTCCTTATGGAGAACCAAGCTACCAAGTTGGTACCTTATCCATGCGCAGTCAGTCACGCTTTTCTCGTGTTCTGTTTGATACACCATATATGGCTAAGTCTCAAAACCTTTGTTCTTCCTTGTTCACTTCTCATGCCCACGTGCCTTCTTGTACTTAGAGAATATTTTAGGGGCCCAATAGATCAACACTTATGGAAAAATACAAAAATAAAAACCTATACCTACATTGACTTACTCATACATTTTGTATACTTAAGGATAATGGTTATTAATATTCAGCACTTTTCATACATCATATGTTTACACACTTGATCCCTATATTACAAATAATAAAGTTTCAATTACCTTAATACATGGATCATAAATGCTTCTTAATCCTAGATTGATATCTCCACATATTGGGGACATGCTTATCAGAAGGAAATTACTGAGATAGATCATAATAATAAAATAATAAAAACCAAAATAGAGAAATTAGAAAGAACATAGTATAAATGACTTAGCCACTTCGAGGGGAAACCTCCACACATTACAATAAAAATTAAATTTACTCAATATGATGTTGGCACATCTTATCTACATGTTATGTAATCCACCAGGATGACCTATTAAGCATATAGAATCATAAATAAATTTGATATTACATGTTAAGATATTATGTTAACTAAATTCAGCTATACATATCTTCTCTAGGATTAGTGGAGTAGAATAATCCTCCCTTCAAAGCAACGCCAATTTATGGATGCTTCTTTAAAAGTGTAGGCTAAGTCTCAAGAAATATTTTTCCTCCCATGTTTTAAATTCATTGCCCTTATTCTTCCACTTCTTCGATACTCATTAATTACCCTCTTCTTCACTCTCTTAATGTGTTGGAATAATTTATTAGGTTCCAAACTGATTTGGCATTCTTTATCAAGCTCTAGTAACTCTTATGGGCTAAAACATATTATTCAAGAAATTATTTTATAAATGTGACTAACATAAAACAATGGAAAATTTTCTTTGAGACAGAAAGTATTTCCTATCACTATTTTATTTGACTTCTCTAACTTTAGGTGGACTTATGGTTATAAAAAATACTTTGGAAAAAATAAAAAATGGCATATCCTCAACAATAATTGTGACTTACTTTCATACATTTTTATTTTGTTAACAATAAATAGGACCCTTGATTCTATATTTTATGATTGATAATGGTTATGTAATATTCAACTTTCAAACATTTGCAGTACATCATATGTTTACATCATGCCCAAGGTTTTGATCCATACTACTCTCAAAACAATATTTTCTTCACCCATGTGAACATAGGGTAATCTAGCTTGTAAATAATACTAGGCATTTCTAAAAATTATTATGCCACCATCTACAATCATAACCTAAAATTTATACATGTAAATAACACTTGTTCATACATGTCATATATTCATAAAAGCTTATGTAATCCTAGTCAAGTACCTTTTAGAATACACCTTATCTTAAGGGTTTATAGAGATATGTAACACATAACATTGCAAGGAAATAAATAGTTGGTTAGGAATCTCCAAACCATGTTTCTTCCAAAACCTCTACTTCTTCTTCTTCATATTTGACTTCATGATTAATGACCTCGATATAGAATAAATTATTTTTAACATATTTATTTCCTTTTTGTATCTCCTATCACAATAAAAGTGATCCTTTTTCTATTTTCTCTTAATTTTTGAATATTCAATTTGGAAGGCTAAGGGAATGATTGTGCTGGAATTTTATGATCATTGAATGTTTTCCTTTCATTGGAAAGGAAATTTTCCTCCACCATATGTGCTAAGATAATATAATTAAAAATATTAACTAGATTAAATATTCATACCTCATGTTAGATGTGATCCTTAATACCACCAAGGAATATGTCATTCAAATTATCATTTGTAATTGTCTCCATGTGTAAGGAAAAACTTTGGTACTAATGAATATAATCCTTCATTGACCCCATTTTCCAAATTTACATTGTCATCCATCCACACTACTACTATAGTGCATTTCTAGATCATTTTTGAAAATTGACCAAGTGAAGCGAGAGTCGTCTTCTTATTTTAAGCACACAACCATCAATACCAAGTGAATTGTTCATTTTCCAAATATAAATATGCCATAGTAACCTTCTACTCATATGAGATATTATGTAGATAAAATAAACTCTCCATTTGATTGATCAAGTTGAGATAATAATTGTCATCAAACTTACGGATTTCCACCTTTGGGAGTAGGTTTTGTGACCCAAAATAAGGTTGGCCCCTAAGGAATGAATTACATTACTTGAATCACGAGTGGAGTTTATGCTAAATCCACATTGATTTAGTTGATAGGATAATAATAACTCAATGTTTTAGACATATTAGCCATATCTCCCTCAATTGGTTTGGACATTGACTAATCCATATCTCATTTCAGTTCCTCTATCTCTCTTTGCATGTTTTGGAATATCATGTTGACATATCCTTTCATGGTTTTAAAACTCTCTACTAAGGGTTAATTTTTTCATCCACCAAAGAAGAAATAGGATCATAATTTCCACCCCATTCAAACTCTAATTCAACCTCCTTTTTGTTAGGACTTATCCTAGAGTGGTTGATCATTTTCCTTATGCTTTAGTAGATCTCCTTGCCATGGTGATTAGGGTTTATGTTTTTAGATGATTTCATCTAGATATATAGAATCATCAAGAATAAAACCCAATTAAAATTCAAATATATTTCTAAACACGTATATAATTTAGAGAAAATTCTCAATTTTTGGCCTAAAGGGTGAATTTTAAAAACTAAAATGAGTATAAATTCCCTAAAACAAATCATAAAAGGCTGAAAATTGGAGATTAAATTCTTATAATCATTTCAAAACTCTAGTAAAAGTGTATAAAATTTTAGTACATATTGTGAGATATAGGAGAATCCCCAAAATTAGGATTTTAACCTCATTTTGGCCTAAATGGATTCTTTGTTACCACTTATAAGGAAATTACTTAGATAGATTAGAAGAATAAAAAAATAGAACACCAAAATATAGAGATAAAATGAGAATATTCAGTTATAAATGACTTAGCCATTTCGAGGGGAAAACCTCTATACCTTACAATAAGACTCTAATGCTCAATAAGATGATCAATTACTAGTTACTACCTCCTATGTATGCCCTACTTATGTTATATAATCCACTTAGGATAGCCTAATAATAATATGAAAGCATAAATAAATGTGATTTGACATGTTGAAATATTATGTTAGCCATGGGTTGGCTATACATATCTCGATATAAGACCGAAGATTAAGGGTGTAGCACATACACTAAGTGCATCTTACATATTGATCATAATTAGATGATATTATTCATGCTAAGTGAAATCTTATATTCCCATATCATAAGGTATACCCACCACATCTAGTCCATACCTACATATGGTTCATCCTACTTAGTAAGCTAACATAAATCATATCCTTACATTCTAGTCCATTGTTGGTACAATGTTACTCTTATCTAACTTGCACTATCATATTCCTTATAAATGTGTTATATTGTGATTTATATGGTGATTACATTGTTTATTTACAAATATTGAGTTGACATGCTCCATTTTATTCATTTTGAACATTTACGTTTAGTACTTGCTTAATGCACATTGTTGTATTGGTTCATTATTATTGGTCGTGGGCACCTTTATTTTCTAAGTGACATTGCTTCATATATCATCATTCTTATATATATATATATATATACTTCCCCAAAGTGTGGGACTTTGTAGATGGGAAAAACTCTCAGATTAAGGTTGGTTCTACTCCTCTGTTTAGGTGTATGCATGAAATGCAGAGGATCTATCCTAAATCCTACTCTAATTTTCCAAGGAGACAAAGTTAAAGAAGGGATGCAAAGCAAATAAAACTTAAGCTACCAGGTGATACACCAAAGGAGTGATGAACAATTGTTTTGTTGGTAGACACAAACCAGAAGAATGCAACACAAAACATGCACAAATAACCAAAGTTGTAATGAAGGATCAGAAGACAACAATTAACACAGAAAGGGATGAAGATCACCCACAGAACATGTATTATTGCTCTCATGGCTTGATACGATGCATTACAATAGTAACAAGGAAAATTTGCATTTACAGTCTATATGGGAGGTCTGAAACTCCATGAATTCACTTTCCAAGGGGAAGAGGGGAGCCTGCAAAATAAAAGAATGTCCAACCCTTTACAATGAGTCGACCCTATATTTATAGATTCAATCAGAGAGAAGAAAGAAAGAGAGAGAAGTGGGAAAAGTAGGTGAAGCTCAACCACTGCTATTAATGCCTCTACAAAATCTGCCCCCAAATCTGTCTTGACTGTATCAATCTCTGGTTTGGATGCCTCGAAGGAGGAGGAAACAAAGAGTAGATTGAATCGATTTGGTTGTTGAGGCAGATAGATCCCGCATTAATGTGCCCTGAAGATGTTTTCTCCATTTTTCTTTACCTAACCTCCCCAAACTTAAAGTTTTAGATCTCCATGGCATGGGGGAAAGGCCGAGATCTTTCCAACGGTGTCAGATTTGTAATATTTTGAGCCCTGAGTCAAAAGATATGCCCCTTCAAAGTTTGTATTGGGTCCGTACAAAAGGGTGGGAAAACTAGTTTGAAAAATGGGCCCCCTTTTTAATATGGGACACGTGGAGGGCTAGCACTTGTCTGAAGGTGGCCCTTATTTTTCTCTTGGAATGGCGTGGGGTGACACGTGGCTTCCTCCACCGGCTTGCTCAATTTCTTTGTTTCTCGGCTAAGTCCTTTGCTCGCGGGGTCATATTCTTGACCGAGGGACATGCGGCGGTTTGATACTTGTTTGAGAACCCTCTCTCTATTTGACCCTTGAGTTAGCACCATTTGGACACTTGGCACTCTCCATCGGCCTGCCACTATGCATTGACTATTCAACTTGACTTTGTCCCCTTGAAGAGACTGGACGCGTGGAGGCTTGCGCTCGCTTGAAATCCCGATCAAGATTTTCCTTTGAAGGAGTGTCGAGTTGACACTTGGAAGCCTCATGGGTCTTTGGACTTTTCAATGACCTCTCCCTTACCTTTTGGACCTTGGGCTACGTGGCGAACTGGCACTTGTTTGAGCCTCCACTTTTGGATTCTACCCTTGGAGATGTGTTGCTTGGACACTTGGCATTCTCCTATACTTCTATACTTAGCCCTTTTTGAGGCCCCCTTGTCCACCTTTTGACCTCTGTTGACCATTTTCTACGTGGAGGGTTGGCGCGAGTTTGAGTCTTCACCTTGGGCTCCCATCTTGGATTTGTGTCGAGCCGACACCTAGCACCTTCTGTCTAGTCGAAGACTTTTCAATGGCCATGTAATTTTTGGGGCTCTGGATGCGTGGAAGCCTGGTGCTGTTTGAATTCCTTTTTGGATTCAACTTTGGAGAAGCGTCGTTTGACACGTGGCTCTCTCTCGTTGCCTCCTCCATACTTAGTCAATTTTTGGACTTGTTTTGAAACTGTTTTGAACCCGAAGACTTGGATCTTCACCGTTTCTTCCTTTCTTGCTCCCCTGGCTTCTTTGACATTTTCTCCTCCTCCTTTGACCTGTTGTTATTCTATTTCTGAGCCCACCTGTAACCCATGTAGAATGGATTTAAGGCCGGATCCACTCGATAGAGCCATTTCTGGATTTCTCCTACATAGGGTTGTTTGATCTTTGCAAGCCCCGCCACTTCCATTATAGAGTCCCTCTGTAATCTGTTTGTAGGATCGAACGTGATTTCTCAGGTTCTTTCAGTGTGGGGTCGTTTGATCCAATATTTTCTGGGGAAAAATATGGATAACAATTTGGTGACTCACAGGGGTATCTACCTGCTAGATGAAAAGACCAATTGCCTTGTCATATCCATTGGGCATGGAGTCGAGAATGATGGTTTGATATTGATTCTACCTCTGATTCATGAGCCCGACTATTTTGCACTCTCAATCTTCATAAGAAATCTTGAAATGATGGTTTTTAGAGTAGAAAATTGCTTTGACCCAGGGCTTCATCTGTTTGAAAGGGTTATGCAAGAGCAACAAAACAACACCACAAATATATACAAAATTTGAAATCATACATGTTCCAAGTAGAACATGTAGAGCATGCAAAGCACTTAGGAGAAAAGCAACCTAAACTACAACAAGACAATGTGCACAAGCACTTAGAGGAATGAGAAACTAAACTAATATATAAGGTGAGAACTTTCCTTCTAGTAGTAGTGTTTAAGATAGATTCCATTCACTGGAATCTGCAACTCTTCACCATCCAATGTAGACAATTGGAAAGCATTGCTACTTTTACATTTGTGACCATGTAAGGGCCACTCCAAATGGCATCAAACTTGGAATG
The DNA here is from genome assembly GCA_018340775.1 of Taxus wallichiana var. yunnanensis. Lineage (NCBI taxonomy): Eukaryota > Viridiplantae > Streptophyta > Pinopsida > Cupressales > Taxaceae > Taxus > Taxus wallichiana. Next base: position 822,066,184 of record CM031240.1, read on the forward strand.
CCTTCTGGTTTTCCCGATCTGCATCCCATTTCAAAACTAGGTCTCCTTCCTAGAAGGTCCTTGTTCTTGCCTTCTTGTCAAAGCATCTCTTGATTGAGGCCTGATCCTTCTCTATTGTTTGAAGTGCATGCTCTCTGGTTTCTTCCAATTCCATCAGCTCTGCATACCTAGCCTCCATTGGTTCAAACTCAGACATCTCCAGTTGCTTCATGAGTTCCAATGTTGGAAACTCAAGTGATATAGGCAACACTACCTCTTTCCCATAGACAAGTTTGAATGGAGAGTTTCCTGTAGACCTCTTGGGTGTTGTCCTATCAGCCCATAAGGCTGATTTGAGTTTTGTGTGCCAAGTTCTTTGATTTTCATCTAGTTCTTCTGATAATCTTTAGCAGGTTCTTGTTTGTGGACTCTGCTTGGCCATTACCCTGAGGGTAATAATTTGATGAAGTGCTCAAGTAAATCCCATTCCTCATGGCCCATCCTGTGATTTTGGAACCCATGAATGCCAATGCATTATCTGATATAATGGTGGTTGGCACTCAAATCTGGTCACTATCCCTTCATAGAAATCTAGTATGCTAGACTCATTAGCTTCTTTGAGTGCCATTGCCTCGGTCCACTTGGTGAAATAGTCTATTCTTTCAGAATCCATTTGTGGCCTTGGCTCGAATTTGGATTGATGACCCCGATGAAGTCCAATCCCCATTGCATGAATGGTTGGTCTACTGAAATTGGATGCAATGGAAGTGTTGCTAGCTTTTCCTTGCCTCTGAAGAATGCACAGTTCTTGCACTTTTTGATCCATGCATAACAATCACTAAACACCCTAGGCCAATAATAACCCACCTTCATGATCTTAAGCATCATCACTCATGGAGAAAAATGGCCTCAGCTTGCTTCATCATGGAACTCTTGTAACACTCTCTCAACTTGATTTGTCCCAATGCACCTTAACAGAATGCCATTGATGTCCCTTTTGAACAAGATGTCATCAATAAGCACATATGGGATGGCTGTAGTCTAAAATGTCTCCTTTTTGTTTTATTCATTTTGGAGGACACATGCCTATTTGAAGGAAGTGCACCATGTTCTGAGTCCAACAAGGAGTGGGCACATCCTCATTTTCTTCCTCTTGACTATTTCAGCAAGACAAAAACAACTTCTTTTTCATCACTTGCTTCTTCTTGTTGACTCGAGGCCAATTGTTCACACAATCCCTTCCCATGGACCAGCTTAGTGACCTTGATCTCAATGTCATACTCCATGACATGAGTGATCCATCCTGCATGTTTTTCATTTAGATCCTTGCTGAGAAGGAAGTCTTTAACTCCCTGCATGGGAGACTAACAGTTGGATTTTATTGTTTGAAACCAAATGCTTAAACTTCTTCAATCCTCTGATCACTTCTAGGACCTACTTTTGATGAAAGAGTATTTCACTTCATAATCTTCAGACCCTGGCTAAAGAAAGCAATTGGCTGCTCTGTATCCTCTTTGTTATTGTACTAGGATTGCAAAAATTGTGTCACTGCCACCAAAGGCATATAATATGAATCCTTAGAAAAATATGGATTCACGAGAGTTGGGGCTTGTGATATAGCTTCTTTGATGGCCTCAAAACTTTCTTTTCCTTCATTTGTCCACCTAAACACCAAACTCTTCTTCAACATCAACGTGATTGGCTTGACAAGGGCAGCAAAGTTTGGTACAAACCTGTGGACAAAATTGATTTTTCCTAAGAAGCTTTGAAGAGCCTTCTTATGGCTTAGCAATGGCAATGCTCTTATTGCTTCAACTCTCTCTGGGTCAATTTCCAAACCTTCCTTTGACACAATGTGGCCTAGAAGCCTGCCCTCATGGGCCAAGAATATGCATTTTTAGGGTTCAATGATACCCCAAATCTCCTACACCTTTGAAACACTGCCTTAGGTGAAAAGGTGGTCTATTGCATTTTGGAGAACACAGTAATGTCATCCAGGTAGATCAGTACTATTTTGTTGATCATCCCTTTGAATGCCATATCCATTGCCCTTTGGAAAGTGGCTCTCGGCATTAGACAATCCAAATGGCATTTTTCGTAGGCATAGGTGCCCCATTTGGTGGTGAAAGCCATTTTGAACTGATCATCTTCTTTCACCATGATCTGGTTGTACCTTGAGTAGCCATCTAGGAGAGAGAATCTCTCTGATCCAGACACCACCTGCAAGATTTGCTCCATTGAGGGGAGTGGGTAGTGGTCTTTGAGGGATGCTCTATTCAAGTCATGAAAGTCAACACACAACCTAATCTCTCCATTCTTCTTCTGACTGGGACCAAATTTACAACCCAACTTGAGTGTTTGATTGGAAATATGATACTTGCCTCTATCACTTATTTAGCTCTTTCTTCATCAGAGGCTCAATATGTGGATTGACTGGTCTCTGCTTTTTCTGATGGGCTTAGCAACTGGATCTAGTTCGATTGTGTGTTGTGCTAACTTTGGATTGAACCCTCTTGAGGTCCTCATAGCTCAAGAAAATACATCTAGAAACTCTTGGAAAAGTTGCATGAATTCATACCTTTCTTGCTCGGTGGCCACTTTGCCAATTTGAAGCATTTTGCCTTCTCCAACTAGAATTGACTCTGAATCTTCTCCTTTGATCTGTATATTAGCCTTTTCTTTTCAAAACTGATCATTGGGATTGAAGATAGACTCCAATGTCACTAAGCCTTTGGGAAGCTTGTTTGTATGCAACTGCACTACTTGATCTCCATATTGCTGCTCTAGTCTGCTTTGATTTCTAGTTGAGAATTCAGCTTCCTCTTGCAAAAAATTGATGATCTGTTGATCATTCTCAAACACCTACCAACATGTGTTATTATCTGGCACTGTTGGCCTCACAATCACATGGATATGTGGTTGTTCTTTGTCCCTCTTGATGTTGTCAACCACATCAAATGTTGCTCCAACTGCTGCAAGCCTATCAGCAAGCTTCATTCTCCTTCTGGGTATGGACACAATGTTGAAGGCTTGAAATCCTCAATGAGATCCCATACCCTACTCTTGTAGCTTTTGAGCAGGTCATTCTTGACAAGCATTTTGTCCTTTGACTTGATTGGAAACCAGTTCATTGTCACCAAACACCTGCAGGTTCTTGATTCCTCGTCTTCTAGCCCAATGCAATCCATGAACCAAAGCCTCATATTTTGTAGTGTTATTTGAGTAGGAAAACTGAAATATGAAGGCCAAATAATACTTCATACCTTGGGGGACACAATCATAGCTCCTCCTCTGGCTCCTTATCTGCTCCTCGAGCCATCAAAGAACAATTTCCATACTTCATTGTCATCTTTGTGTTCTGGCTTAATGATGTCAGGAAGAGGATGATTCTCCTCATGCAGGTAGTAGACTCCTAGTTCAGATTCTTCCATCTCCTTATAGGGATCAAAAGCATGCCTTTTGACCACCCATTCATCAAGAGTCAGGTCCGGGATACACCCTACTTTGGTATCTACCTCAGAAGTGTTTAGGAGGTCCTCTTGATCAAAAGCTGAACAATTTGCATTGATTGGGCTAGGCACATAGGACTCAATGTGATAATCCACTATGGGCTCGGATCTGATTGTGGCCTTCACTCCATACCTTGTTCTAAAGAGCATATGTGACTAGTCAGTAGAACAAATATCCTCCAATTTTGGTAGTGAAGTCCCTAGACAAACACAATGCAAAATGTGGTGGCAAGTCTATGACTGATATCGTTCTACAATATAGTCACATTAGGGCAGGCATGCAGAGTGAGGCTTAGATCCTTGATGACTCCAATAGTGGTCACTGTTGTCCCATCAATTGTACTACTCCTCTAGAGATGACTTCATACTGGAGGCCCAGTTGATCAGCTATTTGTTTGGGCATTACAGAACTACTTGCCCCGAATCAATCATGCAATTATGCACCAATTTTTCTCCAATGATTAATGAAACATAAAATGGAGGAGGCTTCAGATTCTTACCTCATTGTTCTCCATGGTTTCTCTCAGGTTGAGCCGTATTGGTAAGCACTTTCTCTTGCTGGCTAGGGGGTTGATTTGAGCTTGACCAATTTTGCATGGCGTGTCTGTAATAGATCCCTCTACCCTGGAATGGCCAGTGACTCCCATAGTGAAATGTTCACACTTGTCCTCTTCATTTCTCAATGATATTAAATGAATTGTCCTTCTGTTGCCCCTTCCCTGGCACATTTTTCTCTTACACATGGGTTGTTACAACGGTGCCTGAGTAGATTTGGAAGGTGGCTTGGATTGGCTCTGCATATTGGGAGTTGTATTTTGAATGCCAATACTTTGTGGAGAAATGGAGGATTGAGGATCACTGAGTTTGGTGAATGTCCTTCTCCAATATTTCTCTTCTTGGACCGTGTATTGGTAGCTATACTTTGAGAAGGAGTCTGATTCATTCCACAAAAGTCTTCAGCCTGCCAATTGACAAGCATAGTTTCACTTGGGGTCCCTCTTGTTGAGCTCCTTGCTGCTGATTTTCTTCGTGGCTAGGTTCTTGTGACACACCAATGGTTTGCACCATCAAGAGCTGATTTAATGCACCATTGAAACACATCGATTGATTATGTGGCTGATTGCATGGGAAACACCAATCATATTCTTGTGCCATGTTATTTACGTGTTGGAACCAATGCTCTTGATGTTGAAGTTGTGTTTGGATCATATGACCTGAAAGGTCTAGTAACTTGAGGTTCCCTTGGTGTTGACTCTGATTTACAACTGGGCTGGTGGTCTATTTTGCTAATACGGGGGTCTAGCCTGATATTGAGCCTGAGGTTGATATGGCCTAGAACTCTGAGCCTATTGTCTTTTGATGGTTACTAGCTCATTTCCTAGGTTTTGTAGTTGTTTCATAACTTCTGAAGCTCCTTTGAGGTGTTAGATGATGAAGTGGAGGCTTCAGCTGAACTTTGACTCAGGGGGTGGGTATAGGAGCTAATGTGGGTGTTTGGCTGGTACTTGGGTTTCCTAACTCGGGGTATAGAGGCATGGATGGCCTAGGAGCAAGTTTTCAGCTTGAATCAAATGATTCTCAGCTCCTATGGAAAGGCTATAGGATGTAGGTAAGGTTGTGCCCCCCATTGACTGAATCATCAAAGAAATATCAGAATTTAAAGCTCTAAGGAAGTATAAGAAGGCACCTTCATTAGTGGGCTTTACTGTTGTTGGAATCTTGTCCCAGGTCCATTGAAATCGAGGTTGAAATCCATCAGTTGCTCATTTGGAGCTCTCTTGATTGTTGTCAGTTGCTCCAAGCAAGGATAGGTTATCTCCCTTTTCTCCAAACTGGTTGTGAAGAGTTGTGCACAGATGGTCCCAAGATTGAATAGAGCTGCTTCTAGGCTCCTGAACCATTGTGAAGCTTTTCCCTTGAGTGAAGAGGCTAGCAACTTGACTACAATGTCCATCTCAGTGATCTCATGGATTGTACAGACATTTGCAATGTCTTGAACGTGGTCACGGGACAAGTTTGGTTTTCTCCAGTGAAATATGGGATGCTCTTTAATGCTGCCACCGGACTAGGTTTTGTGCATTCAGAGCAAGTGGGATGTTGCCAGTGAAATTGACATAAGGATTTGGTTGTTGGTGTGCCATCTGATCGGCTTGAGCACCCTTCTTGATTGAAAGAATGAGCCTACTAGGAGGAGGTGTTGATAAGGCTCTATTTGGTGGAGATAGAGACTTTGGGCTCTTCTTCCTCTTCTCCTTCTATCTGGAGACAAGTGTATGTGTACAAATTGTCCTTCTTCTCTTGTTCTTGACCTTGTTTTGTATCCTTCTCATGAACTTGGGAAACTTGGACTGCTGAAACCAGTGGATTTTGTCCCTTTTGGAGTCACCAGATGTGTAGTTCTTAAAAGCTTCTTAAAATCTAGAATCACAACAAGTGCACATCAATCTTACTGTAATAAAGATGGAGACTTCTTGGTCCCACTGAGTGTGCCAAAACTATTAGTGCAAAATCACAAGCACCCCCAAATGAGTCGTCAGATCTACTTTTCTAAGGTAGATTCATTTGGTGTGATTCGCATAACATTGAGTTTTTTCCCCAAAGTGTGGGACTTTGTAAATGGGAAAAACTCTCCAGATTAAGGTTGGTTCCTACTCCTCTATTTAGGTGTATGCATGAAATCGTAGAGGATCTATCCTAAATCCTACTCTAATTTTCCAAGGAGACAGAGTTAAAGAAGGGATGCAAAGCAAATAAAACTTAAGCTACAAGGTGATACACCAAAGGAGTGATGAACAATTGTTTTTTAGTAGACACAAACCAAAAGAATGCAACACAAAAACATGCACAAATAACCAAAGTTGTAATGAAGGATCAGAAGACAACAATTAACACAGAAAGGGATGAAGATCACCCACATAGAACATGTATTATTGCTCTCATGGATTGATATGATGCATTAATAGTAACAAGGAAAATTTGCATTTATAATCTATATGGGAGGTCTGAAACTCCATGAATTCACTTTCCAAGGGGAAGAGGGGAGCTGCAAAATAGAAGAATGTCCAACCCTTTACAATGAGTCTCGACCCTGTATTTATAGATTCAATCAGAGAGAAGAAGAAAGAGAGAGAAGTGGGAAAAGTAGGTTGAAGCTCAACCACTGTTATTAATGCCTCTACAAAATCTACCCCCAAATCTTGTCTTGATTGCATCAACCACTGGTTTGGTGCCTTGAAGGAGGAGGAAAACGGAGTAGATTGAATCGATTGGTTGTTGAGGCAGATAGATCCCGCATTAATGGCCTTGAAGATGTTTTCTCCATTTTCCTTTACCTAACCTCCCCAAACTTAAAGTTTCAGATCTCCATGGCATGGGCGAGGCCGAGATCTTTCCAATGGTGTCAGATTTGCAATATTTTGAGCCCTGAGTCAAAAGATATGCCCCTTCAAAGTTTGTATCGGGTCCGTAAAAGGGTGGGAAAACCAGTTTGAAAAATGGGCCCCCTTTTTAATATGGGACACGTGGAGGGCTAGCGCTTGTCTGAAGGTGGCCTCTGTATTTTTCTCTTGGAATGGCATGGGGATGACACGTGGCTTCCCTCCGGCCTGCTCAATTTCTTTGTTTCTCGGCTAAGTCCTTTGCTCAATGGGGTCATATTCTTGACTAGGGGACACGCGGCAGTCTGGCGCTTGTTTGAGAACCCTCTCTCTATTGACCCTTGAGTTAGTGCCATTTGGACACTTGGCACTCTCCACTGGCCTGCCACTATGCATTGACTATTCAACCCGACTTTGTCCCCTTGAAGAGATTGGATGCGTGGAGGCTCCATGCTCGTTTGAAATCCCGATCAAGATTTTCCTTTGAAGGAGCATCGAGTTGACACTTGGAAGCCTCCATGGGTATTTGGACTTTTCAATGACCTCTCCCTTACCTTTTCGGACCTTGGGCTACGTGGTGAAGTGGCACTTGTTTGAGCCTCCGCATTTGGATTTACCCTTGGAGATGTGCCACTTGGACACTTGGAATTCTCCAATGGCTCTTCTATACTTAGCCTTTTTGAGGCCCCCTATCCGCCTTTTGACCTCTATTGACCATTTTCTATGTGGAGGGCTGGTGCGAGTTTGAGTCTCCACCTTGGGCTCCCATCTTGGATTTGTGTCGAGCCGACACTGGCACCTTCTGCCTAGTTGAAGACTTTTCAACGGCCATGCACAACTTTTGGGGCTCTATGGACATGTGGAAGCCTCGACTGCTCGTTTGAGCTTGAACCTCCTTTCTTGGACTCAACTTTGGAGAAGCATTGTGCCGACACGTGGCTCTCTCTGCTTTACCTCCTCCATACTTAGCCAATTTTGGACTCATTCGAACTATTTTGAACCCGAAGACTTTGGATCTTTCATTTCTTCATCTCTTTCTTTTTCTTGCTCACTCCTCTCGACCGACCCTGTTGTTCTATTTTCGAGCCCACTGTAACCCATAGAATGGATTTAAGGCCCGGATCTCGCTCGATAGAGCCATTTTCTAGATTTCTCCACATAGGGTTGTTTGACCTTTGCAGGCCCCGCCACTTCCATTATAGAGTCCCTCTGCAATCTGTTTGTAGGATCTGAACATGATTTCTCAGGTTCTTTTAGTGCGGGGTCATTCTGATCCAATATTTTACCTGGGGAAAAATATGGATCTTGTATTATTCTATTATCACATTTACTTCTAGGATCTTGTATGCTTCTATGTTCATGTTTTCTTCTACGCTCCCATATTCTTTTATGTTCATGTTTTCTTATGTTCTCATGCGCTCTTCTATGCTCTTATATAATTTTATGATCATATTTTATTTTGGGATCATGTATTATGTATGATCATGTTTATTTATATGCTTATGTATGCTTTATTATCATATTTTCTTCCATGTTCATGTTTGTTTTTATAATCATGTTTTCCTCTAGAATGATCTATGAACTATGATCTTGTTTGTTTTTATGCTCATATATATACTAGGCTCATTTTTTTCTCTTATTATATTTTTAGCACATGTTTTGATACATCATGCTCATGAAACATTACTTATTCTATTGTATAATGCAAAATCAAAGCACCCCCAAATGATTTCTAAAAATCTTCTTTTCTAAGGTAGAATCATTTGGTGTGATTGCATAACATTGAACTTTCCTAAGGTGTGGGACCTTGCAAAATTTAAAATCTCTCCAGATTAAAGGTTGGTTTTTATTCCTCTATTTAGGTGCATATATAGAAACTTGTAGAGGATCTATTCTTAATCCTAATCTAAACTTTTACCAAGAAGGCAGGGATAGAAGGAATATAGAAATTAAAACAAAGCTAAACTACGAGGTGATGCACCAAAGGAATGATGAACACTTATTTTGCTAATAGACACAAACTAACAAAATGCATATAATAAACCCAAAGATAGATAGCCGGATATATAATGAAAGACCGGATGAAAGTAAAAGAGACAAGAGAGGATCTAAAATCGATCACAGACGTGTTTTATTGCTCTGTCAGATTGATACAATCCATTACAAAGTAGCGAGAGGTAGGAATGTATTACAATTTTAGTGGAAGGCCTAAACCCCACATATCCCTTTTCTATAAGGAAGAGGGAGCTGCAAAATAAATAATGCCCAACCCTTTACAAACGAATCACTTGCCCCGTATTTATAAATTTAACCACGAAAGAAAGAAAAAAGAGAGAAGCGGGAAAATCGAGTTGAAACTCAACCACCACTATTAATACCTCGATGAAATATCTCCCCAAATTTGTCTTTCTTGCATCAATCTTTGGTCGGCACCTTGAAGGAAGAGGAAATAGCGGAAACAGCAGAATTGAATCAATACGGTTGTTGAGGCAAGAAGATCCCGCATTGAAAGCTGAAGATGTTTCCTCCATTTTTCTTTGTCTAACCTCCTCAAAACTAAAGTTTCAGACCCCATGGCATGGGTGAGGCCGAGATCTTTCCAATAGCATCATATTTTGCAATATTTTGAGCCCTGAGTCGAAAGATACGCCCTTTGAAGTTTGTATCGGGTCCGTACGGGAGGCAGGAAAACATCTTGAAAAATGGGTCCCCTTTTGATATCAGACATGTGGCAGCCAGATTGGAACAAAATCGGGCCCTCGGGTCCACAATTTATCTTTTGCCCCTTTCTTCCAATTCCCGCTTTGGCTTTGACTCGGGCCCAGACGCTGACTTTTTCCCTGGGACACGTGGCAGTCTGGCACTCATTTAGAAACCTTCTCTGTCCACCTTTTGACTATGTTTCCTCTTATGCGGGATCATGGTCGATCCAATATTTGGCACGGGGGTGAAATATGGATAATGATTACATATATTTATCCTAGCACAATGTTGGACACATATTTAAATCTATATCATACTCATGAAACATTTCATAGCACATACTTTCTTTGCACACACAACTTAAAAATACTAACACTTGGTCAAGTTGTCATCTTTTTCCACTAATATTTGGTTTATTGAGGGCTTGACATGTTATGTCATCGGTACCCAATGGATCCATTAGGTTTCTAGTTGTGTGTTGATGACATACTACTCTACCAATTTTTAATGTCACTTTTAGCTATAGATTTCACTAGATTATTGAATATGTTTATAATATGCCTAACCATGAGATGATATCTACTACTTATTTAAAAAGATTATATAATGCACATTTCTTATATCACCAAGTTGTTTACACCCTAAAAGTAAATAAGGGTTTCATATGATTTTGTTTACGTATATATGTAGACACTTAAATTTGGTTACCCAATTTAGTGTCCCTCTCATTCGTTTACCTGCTTAGGTAACCTGGGGCACGTTTACGTCACCATCTATCCCCTTGGGATATTATCCAATTTGTGATTTAATCACTTACTCTAAATTTAATTCATCCCATCATATCTTGCCCATGAGTGATTAAATATTAAATATTTAATTACGCTTCTTCCCATGCATCTTAATCACTTATCCACCCCAAATTTATTCTACCCATGTATCACATCTATTTTTAATCTTCCCTAAGCGGGATATTTTCCCGTAGTCGGGATAAGTCTTATCTTTCTCGAATCAATCAATTTGGCCATCTCGGGAGTCTTTTCCGCGATCGGCGCGACCCATATGGTCGGGCGCCGATTTTCTAGAGTGGCGCCGATTATAAAAGCAAGTCGAACTCGGCCGGTTCTAGGGACGGAAGAGACGGAAGAGACGGAAGAGACCGAAAGAGACCGAAAAGAGATCACGAACAGGCGAAAAAAGGAAGCACTTACGCACGAACAGAGAGCGAGAGAGATACAGGGTGTGAGAAAGAGAGATCTTTTTAGCATCAATTGTCTCAGATTAGGACAGATCCTGTCCAAATCAATCCCTGAGAGGAGCGTTACATTCATGTCCTGTCACGACCATCATCATCTGGTGACTTTGTTCGATTTCTCACGCCAACTTCGGCACATCCAGCAGACCACATTCACCTTCCAATTCCCGAATCTTGTCGCACAGTCCCTGATTGAGTGATCTGTCTCCAGTCGACGCCGATCTTATCCAGTCGACGCCGATCCCCCTCAATCGACGCCGACCAGTCTCAATCGACGCCGATTCTACCCAGTCGACGCCGATTTATCTGCAGATAGGTAAAAGGATACAGGTAACACAAATCCAGCATTTATTTCATAGTTCCCTGTTTTCTGTACTTTCTGTCTGCTGTTTAGATTCTGTCTTATTACTGCAATCAGAAAATCTAGTCTTTATTTACATCTTTTATCATGTATGCTTCTTTTCTTAATTGAAAACGTGGACTGACATCCGCCGAGGAAGCTTATCGCTTCTCGGACAGTCCACTAAAATATCTTTTAACGTGGTCTTTTTCTGTCAAGCATCGGTGTTTTACAGGTTATTCGGATCTATTGTGCGAATTGCTCGTGTGCGCCCGTCTTATCTACATCGGCTTCCTCATCCGTCTACATCTTCATCAGGTATCAATTTCATTGAGGTTTTTCAGGGTTTTTGTGTTTAGTTTGGTGCATTAACTTGGACAGGTAACAAGCGCGAAATTCTTGATCTACATTCTGGCACGCCCGGTGGGACTTGAACCAAAGTCCCTTATTGGTAAGTTCATTTCTTTTCTAGTTTTGAACTTTGTTCCTTTTCTTCACTGATTTCTATCAGTCCTATTTGAGCATTTCTGTTCATCATTTCAATCTTGCTTTTAGGCGAAATCATTATCTTGAAATTTTTTTATTTCCTTTAAATAGAAATTTTTCGTTTCGCCACTATCTGGATGTATCTTTCCGGATCTTGTTTGTTGTTTGCTTGATCTTTTCTTGCGGAGCACTTTGCTTGTTCGTGGGATTGTTCGAGGGGAAGAGCTCAACAACGCGCTTTTTGAAGTCCACACACCTTGGAGAGCTAAATCTACAGGTATTCCTCTTTTTACGGTGTTTTCTCCTTTTTAGGATTTCTTTGTTGGTTGTCTATCACATCCAAACACTTCAATTTTTGGTGCTTAAAAGGAACTTAATCGCATTTGGGAAAGAACTTGTTTGACTTGTCTTCATCGAAATCAAACATTTCGTTTTAAGTGCTTAAAAAGAACCTTTTCTTCTTCATTGCTGCATGCTTTTTCATCTAGTTTTAATTAGGTTGGAGAATTGATCAAAATCGGTAGTGACACTATTTGATTTTTATTTTTCACCCTTGCACACAAAGCCAAAATCACTAGGTATAAAGCATCTAAACAAAACTCCTTCCCTGGCCTCGCCTACTTGGAAGTGATATCCAAGAGGAAGAGCTACAGCGGTACTCGGGCAGGCGCTATAAATTCACGGAAGATTTTGGTATATATTGGCAAAGCACCCGACTCCCTTATCGCAGCGGTGTGTGAAGTGCGGGGGTAGGCCCCTATATCAAGCCACGTACCGGTCTTTTACTGAAGTGCCTTCGGGACTCCTCACCACACATTACCCAAACCATCCCTAGTTTGGCTATCTGAGTAGTTCCTGTTCTAAAAAGCCTTCCCTAACATTTTCTTTTCTTAAAAGCATCAAAATTTAAAGGAGATAATCACTGCTTGTTGCTTGAATTGTTTGTGCATTAGTTAGGACAATCTTCTTTCTTGCTTGTTTATGACGGTTATCACCCGGTCACAATCTAGGAAAATGGCCCAACAGGTTCCTTCTTCCTCCGAAATCACCACCAGCGTGGATGTTTCGGCACCCCTCCAATCTTCCTCGGGACCGCTGTTAGTTGGTTCCCCCTCATGGTCGTATAATCCCTTCTATCAAACCAAAGCACCTCCATCACGTCCAGCTTCTCCTAGTCCCTCCGAGATATCATCTGGCTCGGAGTATGTCCCTCGCGGGGATCCTGAATTTCAGGCTTTCCTCGATCGCAATCCAATAGCCCTCATGGACTACCTAGTACACAAGTCGATCCAAATATCTGACCAAGACCCACCAATCCGACAAGTGTACAATTATCCTCGTGGATCATCCCAGGCCCTTGTAGAGCAGTTTGCACCATCTCTCTTGCCTCGAGCCACGGAGAAGGGCGAAGCCCCTATGCCTCCCTTTTCTCTTCCACCTACCATGTCGACTAGTTCTCAATTAGTCTTACCTATCCCTAACACTGCAGTTACCTCGAATATTCCACAACCCATCTCTGAGAGGTCTTCTGCCCTGGCTATAATGAATGCGTCTGCACACCCGCACATTGCCGTCAATTCGTCTATGCCCTCCATTGTGTCTCAAGGTCAGTACCTCTTCATGAGCCAACCCCCTCCGGCTAGTCAGTTGGTTCCTACTTCTCGTCCTCCAGTGAATCTTTCTTCCAATATTCCAGCAACTGCGACCTTCGCCCATCCCCTAGTATCGGCACCCTTGGTACCAAATCCGGCGGTAGAAGGTCCCTTTCAGGTCTTGTTCCCCAACATGTCCAATCTAACCAACACCCATGTTCCTCAATCTGTCCCTATTCAATCAACAAACATAGGAGTCCACCAATCACAGGTTCCATCCGTCACCTAACCTATATTTTCTCAACCACTTATTATCTCACAGCCTGCCTATACGCAAGCTGCCTCACAGCAAATACCCCACCCGGTGTCACCCAGAACACCTGGTTATTCCTCTTATCATCCTATCCAACAACAGATGAATCCCCCATTGACATCTCAACAACATCCACCACTTGCTTCTTATGTAGGACATACCAATGTACCTCCTCCCCAATCCGACGTAGTTCAAATTCTCTTCAAGAAAATTGCAGACTTGGAAGCCTCCACAAAAGGAGCCCGTCCTTCATACTCCTTTGAAGAAGTGTGCAATGAACCCATTCATCCTTCGGTGGCTTTTAAGCCTTATCCTCCCCAATGGGAACTTCCCAAATTCTCAAAATTTCATAGTCGGGAAGACCCCCAACAACATCTGCGAGCATTCAAACATGCTTGCTACCTCATCGTCCAGGATCAGGAACTCATGCTCCGTACCTTTCCTATGTCTCTAGCGGGTCCCGCTTTGGACTGGTACAATAATATTCCTCAACATTCCTTATTTTCTTTCTCTCAATTGGCCCAGATGTTTGTTGAAAACTTTTCAATAAATATTGCACATAAGATCTCAATTACAGATCTTTACAACATTCGCCAATTCGACGATGAGTCTATTGCAGACTTTGTCGCTCGTTGGAGAGGGATAATCAACCAATTGTCTTTCTCCCTTCCTCAATCCCAACAGATCGAGTTGTTCACCCGATCTTGCGCTAGTCACATTTCTTCCACGTTAAGGATCCAAACTTTTCATACCTTCGAAGAAGCCTTCACGATGGCACGCAAACTTGAATCTCGTGCCATTGAACAAGGAAAACTAAAACTTCGCTCCAAATCTAAACCAGATTTCTCTCGGTTCACCAAACCAAATTCTTTCCCTCCTAAAGATAAGAATCAAGGGTCCACAAATGCTATCGTATTAAAAACATCAAGAACCGATAGTACTCCTAATCAACCACCACGAAGAGACCCTTCATCTGTTCGTAAAGGGGCTTCATCATCTCGATCCTTTGCTCCCTTGGGGGAATCATATGCCTCTATCTTAGAAAAAATGTTGGAAGTTCGCATGATCGAACTTCCACCCATTAGGGATATTGATGAAAGCCGAGAACGCCCATTCTGGTATAGGGAAAACGATTTCTGTCATTATCACAGAACCAAAGGTCATGACATCGAACGATGTCAGACTTTCAAAAATCTTGTCCAAAAATTCATTGACAAAGGCGAGCTCATTCTAGATAACCCAAATGCTCCCCCAAATCAAGCACTGGACGTTTTTAAACAACCTTTCCCCAATCATGCCCCAAATCATAATTCTTCGGAATCTCAAAAACCAAACACCCACACCATCAACTTCATCTCTACCGAGGACTCTTCTTCTGAAACCAATCCATCTGCAAACCCATCAATCGAATCAGAACCCCCTTCCACTTCATCAATCACTGGAATTCCTCTATCTTCAGATGACCCACCTTTGAATATTCCTACATTACTAAGCACGGAGTCATCTCTCTCCGCTCCTTTGTCCGATCTCCCATCCATACCCGAGACAGTGTCTTCCTCATCTGTCTCATCATCAGACATCCTTTCAATGCTCGAGGCAATTACATCCCTTCGAGTTTCCACTACAGACACATCTACTTCTGTTGCTCCCATTCCCGCTACAACTATGCCCTTGGTGAACATACCTATAATCGTGCCGACTTCGACGGAAGTGTCTTCGACTTTGACTCTTCCTATCTCTTTTCCTACAGTAGTTCCACCCATGATTACTGCATCAGAAGTAGTCCCTTCGCAAGGAACTGCTTCGTCATCACCCCCTTCTTCCATCACCAATGTTACTTCACCTATTCAGGAAAAATCAAAAGAAGTAGCACCAACACCTATACACTCGGTTCCTGAACCTAAACCGAGACAACCAAAATCTAACATTACACCATCAGTATCTCCCCATTTGCTTCCCCCAAAAAGGTTACAATCACCTTATGCCGTTGAAGTCGTCACCATCCCTGAAAAAGGAAAGCCCATATTTCGGACCATCAAAACTCTTGGTGCTCTTCCACAAAAATCTCTCTCCACGCCTCATAAACGATTGGATTTGCCCGCTGAGAAGGCGTCTTCTTCTACACACTTATCAAAGCCATCATCTTCTTCCACAACACATTCTTCATCAATACCCCGAAAAGTAGACTTACCTACTAAAAAGACGTCACCTCTTCTATCAGGATCATCATCTTCGTTACCAAAAACCAAGGCACCCTATCTCCCTCCAATCTCATCTACTTTGGGAGCTTCTTCCTCTTCTAAACCAACATTATCTAAATCATCAGTACATTCGACCAAGCAACCCCCTTTGTCTCCAAAGACCGCAAAATTTGTCGCATATCCCTCATCTTCAAAATCTATTTTAGGGGCTCCTCCTCCACCAAAGTCAATCATGTCTCACTTGCTCCCATCTCAAGTGCCCAAGACTGCTCCTCCAAATGTCCAAACAAACAAGAGGATCCCTAAAGAGACTGTTAAACCTAACATGCAAGTTCTTTTACCTCGGCAGTCGATTAAGGTAAAAGAACCATCTTCATCATCTCTATCCTCCTCTTCGTCTACCGGATTCTATACCGAAATCCTTCATCAACTCATCCAATCTTCATCCATAACCCTTCCTCCGATTAAACCTTATAATCCTAAAGGAGTGAAACCTACTTGGTTTAACTCTGATCTGATTTGTGCTTACCACCGTACCCCGGGTCATGACACTGAGGGGTGTAAAGCTCTTCAAGCCGTTATCAAGAACCTTCTGGAAGAAAGTGACCTTTTGCTGGAGGAGGAACAATTACCTCCTGTCATCTTAGCCCCATCCAAACCTCAACCATCCACTCAGACCTCTAGTGGTTCCATCCCACTTGATCTTCCACCTTCCCAAATTGACACAATCCATATCGCCACTAGAACCCAACACTATGATAACCCATCTTCATCTTCAGCATCTCGACCACGAGTTGTCATTTCTGCAGCCCCTGAAGGCGTTTCTCCTTCCTCATCAGCCCCACGACCCAGGGTCTCTATTCGTGCTGCACCTCGGGCTCAAGTTCCCGTGTCTGTTGAGGAGAGTGTTATGAAACAACTCACCCAGGCTCCGGTCAAAATGTCTCTTTTTGACCTCATCCAATCCTCTCCACAACATCGCCAGGCTCTAATCGATAATCTGCGTCGCATCGCAGTAAATTCCGATGAGCCCCAGCCCTTCGAGTTGGTTGTTGGATTGAATAGACCATCAACTACCATTTCTTTTGAAGATTCAGAAATTCCTTCTCTTTCTTCCGAAGATTTGGAGGCTCCCCTCTTCATCACAGTCCAAATCAATAACACTACCTTAAAACGTGTTATGATCGATAGTGGAGCTGCACTCAACGTCATCTCCTCGCACACATTCGAACAACTTAAGTTACCAAAGAATGTGGTGTCACCCCCACCTTTCGCCCTTCGATCATTTAACGATCAGCTAGCAGTCACTCTAGGAACTGTGGTCTTACCCATTCGAGTAGGTAAGAAGCTGCTTCATGAACTCTTCTACATCGTCGAAGGAAAGTTCCACTATAATATGATCCTCGGACGCTCCTGGATTCGCGCAATGCATTGTGTCCCATCCACCCTCCATCGATGCCTAAAATATCAATATGAGGGCAAAATATATACTCATCCAGGAGATCCTTTTCCTTCCGCACAATGCGACATGACCACAAGGTCTGCCCCTTTAAAAGAAAATCCATGTTCTCCTGACGGGGCCTCATCTTCTTCTATACCTGCAACCAAACTACCGGATTTACAAAATCTAGAAGAGACATTGCAGCGTTTCTCACTAGGAGAGCTTCCTCTCTTTTCTTTTGATGCCCATCTCAAACCTAATGAGTATGGTAGACCAGACAAACAACCCGAATATCAACCGGTCTCGGTCGCATCGTCACCATTGGTCCGCCCAATCATGCAGACCAATTTCATCTGATGGTCTTGATACGCCTCATTATCACCCGGATTCTCCTCCTAGAGCCAAACCTTACCTAACAGGGTTTGATTATCTACAGAATCCCACGTTTGCAAAAACTTATCTATATCGATGCGCGTGGAAAGGTTTTGGCCTCGGAAAATATGAACAAGGTATACATGACCTCAAGTCCATTCCTACTCTCATGCCACATCAGAAATTTGGTTTAGGATTTAAACCTCTTTCAAAGGCCACTGTCACTATTCTTGATGAGCCTCTTCCTACTGAAGAACCACCTTCCCCCACTAAATCAGAAGCATCACTTGATGTGGACGATGATATTTCCATCCCACCTAACTTTTTTTTTTGATCAATACCATTTCCTTAGGGCCGTTAGCCTACGAGACTAACAATCGGTCCGCTTCTATACCATTAATCTTCCCTGAAATAGTTGGAGACGACTCTCCCACTATCAACACTATCCACTGTGCGGATGATGATTCTGTCCTCACCTATCTAGGGGCAGAGGATTCATATCTTCCCAAGACTATTCCTTCTGACACGTCTACCCTTCTCAACGAAGCCACTATCGACCTTAATATAGGGACTTCTGAAGACCCTCGCATCATTAAGGTCGGCCAATCCCTTAATCCACAGGAATTAGGGGACTTTACCGCTTTTCTTTCCAAACATCGTCAAGCCTTTGCTTGGTCATACGAGGATATGCCAGGACTCGATCCCGATATTGTGGTCCACAATATCGTTACCCTTCCCAACATCAAACCAGTCAAGCAAAAATTGCGTAAAATGCACCCTAGAGTAGCCCTTCTTGTTAAAGAAGAATTACAACGCTTGCTCTCGGCTAGCTTCATCCAACCCATCGATTATCCGCAATGGGTGTCCAATGTAGTACCAGTAACTAAGGCTACTGGGAAGATTCGAATTTGTACCGACTTCCGGGATCTTAATCTTGCCTGTCCAAAGGATGATTTTCCTCTTCCTAATATCGACCAACTCGTAGACTTAACTGCGGGCCATGAGATGCTTTCTCTTATGGATGGTTTCTCTGGATATAATCAAATCCTCATCGCACCAGAAGACCAACATAAGACTTCCTTCATAACTCCTTGGGGGACCTTTTGTTATCGTGTCATGCCTTTTGGCCTTAAGAACGCGGGAGCAACCTATCAACGAGCAATGACATACATCTTCCATGATCTCTTACACAAAACTGTGGAGGATTATGTTGATGATCTCCTCGGCAAGTCCACGCGCCGTCAGGATCATCTTTTCATCCTTGCACCTCTCTTTGAGAGGCTTATCCGCTTCTGTCTTCGTCTAAATCCAGCTAAGTGCGTGTTTGGCGTTCTCACTGGTAAACTTTTAGGTTTTATCATTTCCATCAGGGGTATTGAAGTCGACCCCGCAAAAATAAAGGCTATCCTTGAGATGCCTCCCCCTTCTAACTTGAAGCAACTCCGATCTCAAGGACGTCTTGATCGGTCGTCGTTTTATCTCCCAATTGTCGGACCGTTGTCAACCTTTTCACCATCTCCTCCGTAAGAATGTTCATTTTGAGTGGGATGAACATTGCCAAAAGGCCTTTGATGATCTCAAAGCTTATCTTCTTTCTCCACCTGTGCTTACACCTCCACGCGAGGGGGAGCCTTTCTATCTTTATATCTCTGTGACTGACCATGCTCTGGGAGCCATGATTTCGCATCGGGACACTTGTGGTAAAGAACAAGCTGTCTATTACATCAGTCGCACCCTCCATGAGTATGAGACACGTTACTCCGAAGCTGAAAAACTATGTTGCGCTCTCTTCTTCGCAACTTCTAAGCTTCGTCATTATCTCCTTAATCACAAAACTTATATTGTCACAAGTGTCAATCCCCTCAAGACAATTCATGCAAAGCCTTATCACAATGATCGTATCACTCGTTGGCTCATGCTTATGACTGAATTTGACCTCGAGTTTATCCCGCAAAAGGCTATCAAGGGTCAGGTTATTGCAGATCAATTAGCTGATGCTCCTCTTCCGGACACTCAAGACCCCCTTGCTCAATTCCCGATGAGTATATCCAACAAATTGATTTTGGTCTATCTCCATTTAAAGTAAAGCTCTTCTTTGATGGATCCAAATGCCAGCAAGGGGGAGGTGCGGGTTTCGTGATGATTCCTCCTTGGGGTACGCCTATCCCAGTTGCACACAAATTAAACTTTGAGTGCACCAATAATATGGCTGAGTACGAAGCTCTTGTCTTAGGTCTTCAAAATGCCATTAATCTCGGCACTCGTCATATTGACATCTTCGGTGATTCTGAACTCATCGTTAATCAGGTCACAGGTGTCTATCAATGCAAGAATGATATCCTTCAAAAATATCGTGACATCGTTCTTGCCCAACTCCAATCTTTCGATAAGTTCACTATCCAAGCCATTCCTCGTACTGCAAATCGATTCGCGGACACCATGGCCTCTTTAGCCTCCCTTATCCCGCCTTTTACCGAAGACTCGCGTCTTTATGTGGCTGTGCAACGATTAGATCAACCATCTTATCTTAGGCAACTATCTTCAATCCATGCTATCACAACCCATACTCAGGATGAGTGGTATCAACAGATTGTTGATTATCTATCTCATTCGATCCTTCCTCCAAATCTGACTTCCAATGGTAGAAGGTCTTTTGTCCAACGCGCCAATCGCTATACTATCCTAGGCGGGATTCTTTACAAACGCGGCTTTGATGGTATTTTGCTTCGATGCCTCAAAACCCATGAATCATCCAAAGCTATTCAGGAAGTCCATGACGGTATCTGTGGTGGACATTTTAGTGGTTTAGCTGTAGCTAAGCGCATCTTACATTTGGGATATTATTGGCCTTCTCTTAATCAAGATTGTTGTGAATACACTAAGAAGTGCGTCAAGTGTCAGCAACATTCCAATCTCACGCACATCCCTAGTCAGGCTTTGCAACCTGCGGCGGATTTGTGGCCTTTTTCGCAGTGGGGTCTTGATCTTATTGGTCTTATCAATCCCCGTTCTTCACAACGTCATCATTCTATCATTACTGCCACTGAGTACTTTACTAAGTGGGTAGAAGCTATCCCTCTTTCTTCAACAAAGGCTAAGCCCATAGTTGATTTCGTCTATCAACACATCATTTGTCGCTTTGGCGTTCCACACAAGCTAATCACAGATAATGGTAAATCCTTCAAGAACGCCGATTTGCAAAATCTCTGCAACGCTTTCAATATCAAGCTCAGTTTTTCTTCTCCATACTATCCTCAAGCTAATGGTCAAGCCGAAGCGTCCAATAAAACTTTGCGTAGTATCCTCGCAAAGGTAACTAGTCGAGCTGGCAGGGATTGGCATTTACATATCCCTTTTGCTCTTTGGGCTTATCGGACTAGCATTCGTACCCCTACTGGTGCTACTCCTTTCTCTCTCGTCTATGGATGCTCGATTTGTCCTTCCTTTGGAAGTCCAAATCCCATCTCTCCGTGTTTCTCTCAGAGAATTTGTCTCCGATGAGGATTATCGTCAAAATCGTCTAGCACAACTTGAATTATTAGATGAGCGGCGTCTTAACGCTCTTGAGCATCATCAAGTCTATCTCGAGCGTGTCAAACGTGCTTATAACAAGCACTTGCAACACCGTGACTTCAAAATTGGTGATCTTGTTCTTAAGGAAAATCAAAATGTCACTACACTCGAAAGGAGTCAACGTGGTAAGTTTGCTCCCAACTGGATGGGCCCCTACATTATCACTCATAAATATGGGTCTGGGGCTTATCGTTTATCTTCCATGGATGGTATCCCTGAAGCGGAACCTCTTAATGCTTTGCATTTACGGCCCTTCTATTGTTAAAATCTATCTTACACAAATCTAGTCGCAACTCAGATCTTTCATCCGTCCTAATAACCAGTCATCTACTTTTGTGGTGATTTGAAATCGTGTGGTTCTCCGCCTATTGCCTCGTTTACCTTAAATATGAGTATCGCGGCTCTACTCATTGCACGTTTCTTTTGGATATGTTCCTCCTCATGGTAGGAATACCTTAATCACCACTTCATCTGTCCCAAGTACTTATCTTAATCGGATCTACTCGGGGCATGAGTGCATGTTCTTCTATGTTCTCTTCCCCTCCATCTGATCTATCTAGGTCTAAACTCAGCTTCTTCCAAAAAGTTTCAAAAAAAAAAAAAAAAAGAGAGAAGATGCTATCCAAAAAGATAGACTGATCCCTTGAAGGACAGCTATCCATACATTATCAAGTGAATCAAAAAAGAAAATAGACCATACCCTCGAAGGATGGCTATCATTAAAATTCAAAATACAGACCGCTCCCTTGAAGGACGGCTGTTTCTCAAAGAAAAATTCAAGGCTTCTTGTAATCAATCAGCCTTCCAGTCAGTTTATACACTTTTTAGCATCACTGAAAGACTTCCCGCATCGATCAGTCTTTCCATATCAAGCAAACTTCCCGCATTGATCAGTTTGCTTTTCTGTCAAAATCATGAAGCTGAGATTTAGGACCTTTTTGTCGATCATATGGAGAATCCTATTTTCCCACTATGGACATGTATTCTGTCCCTTGTAAGTTCCGACAAGATACTTACTTACTTTTCTTTCCGTTTCTATCCTAGATCTGGTTTGCGACTAGTTAGTGTCAGATTTATTTTAATCTTATATAGGGCCTTGTCTGCTTGGTCTTTCGGTTTCCTTTCTGGATTTTATCTATGGTCGGTTGGAAGTCCAACTTATCATTTTTCTTCTTCTCCGAGTATCTTCTCTTCTAAGTCACGGTTGTTTCCGCTTTCATCTTTGGCTCTTGCAAGGAGTATTCCCCATTTCTTTGTCTTGCAACCCTGTTAAATTGGCATTTCACATGTTAATTAAATCAAAATTTATCTTCTATCAAAATTCCTCTTATCTATCAAAACATCTATCTTTTTTCATTTCTCATTAAAATTACATCTATCTATATCTAAATCTATCCATCAAATGTACATCCAAGATACATTACATCTATCTATATCTAATCCATACATCAAACACATCTATCTATTTATTCATCAAAATATTTAAACACATGTACATCCAAGTTACATCATATCCATCTATCAAAGTTCTATCCACATCACATATATCATCTATCAGTCTATATCTATCCAATCACATCTATTTTATCCACATATCAATCTATCTAATCACATCTATTTCTATCATCTATCCGTCTATACCTATCCAATCACATCTATTTTATCCTCTATCAGTCTATATCTATATCCATCTATCCATGTATATCCAAAATTAAACGCATGAGTACAATTATATGACAAATAACGTGATCAATCTATATATACATGTGTGTTTATACAAAAATGGGTGGCTTCCAATCAAGCCATCTATACAATGCCTTCCAATCGAGGCTACATCACTATACAAATACAAAATCTATCAAATCTCTATATGGTAAAATCTGAAGCGTGGAGGACACTATCTCCTCCACCCTCCTCTGCCCCTGGCTGTCTCTCCTAGCCGCCGCCTATCGAGCATGGTCGGCGCCGATTTTTTGGGTCGACGCCGCTTGTTTTGGTCGACGCCGATTATTTTGGTCGCCGCCGATTTTTCATGTATCTTTGCCATAGTGTTGATGCTTGGCTTATTTATCTGGTCATTATTGTGTGCTGAATGTTACCTTTTGGCACATCTTTTCGATATCCTTGTCTATTTCGGGTTTGTTCCCTTTGCGTGGAGCACTCGTTTTTTGTTTAGCCGCTTAGAGTGGGCGCAGTCTCCAGAGCACTAACGTCATGCGCCTGCCAGCACTGCCTAGTTGTCCCTACCAATGTGTCTCTCTTTAGATGCTGACTGATTTTGCAGTTCTCCTTACACTCATGGGTCTGTAGGCACTAACGTCGTCTCATGAGGAGACCGGCTAGTTTTCCCTACCAATGTGAGTTCCTTAGGTTGCTGCCTTTTTGTTTATTTTTATGCGTCATCAATGATCAGATCTACTCCAGACATCCGACTGGGGCATCCTGCATTTTCATCTACCTCTTTCAAACTCGGGATCGAAATGCATTGCTCGTTATCCATCCCATCCCTAGTTTGAGGGGGATCACATCACCACAAATTCTTCTCTTCTTCCATCTCCTTGTTTTTGTCTCATAACCTTGCTTATCGCAAGTTACTTGACAAAAAGGGGCAAAATGTAGACACTTAAATTTGGTTACCCAATTTAGTGTCCCTCTCATTCGTTTACTTGCTTAGGTAACCTGGGGCACGTTTACGTCACCATCTATCCCCTTGGGATATTATCCAATTTGTGATTTAATCACTTACTCTAAATTTAATTCATCCCATCATATCTTGCCCATGAGTGATTAAATATTAAATATTTAATTACGCTTCTTCCCATGCATCTTAATCACTTATCCACCCCAAATTTATTCTACCCATGTATCACATCTATTTTTAATCTTCCCTAAGCGGGATATTTTCCCGTAGTCGGGATAAGTCTTATCTTTCTCGAATCAATCAATTTGGCCATCTCGGGAGTCTTTTCCGCGATCGGCGCCGACCCATATGGTCGGCGCCGATTTTCTAGGAGCGGCGCCGATTATAAAAGCAAGTCCAGAACTCAGTTCTAGGGACGGAAGAGACGGAAGAGACGGAAGAGACCGAAAGAGACCGAAAAGAGATCACGAACAGGCGAAAAAGGAAGCACTTACGCACGAACAGAGAGCGAGAGAGATACAGGGTGTGAGAAAGAGAGATCTTTTTAGCATCAATTGTCTCAGATTAGGACAGATCCTGTCCAAATCAATCCCTGAGAGGAGCACCGTTACTCTGTCCCTGTCACGACCATCTATCATCTGGTGACTCTGTTCCAGTATCTCGCCAACTTCTCGGCACATCCAGCAGACCACATTCACCTTCCAATTCCCGAATCTTGTCGCACTTTTGATCCCGATTGGACCGATCTGTCTCCGATCGGCCGATCGATCCGATCCGGCCGACGCCGATCCTCAATCGACGCCGACCAGTCTCAATCGACGCCGATTCTACCCAGTCGACGCCGATTTCTCTGCAGATAGGTAAAAGGATACAGGTAACACAAATCCAGCATTTATTTCATAGTTCCTGTTTCGTACTTTACTTCTGCTTCATTTAGATTCTCGTCTTATTAATCGAGAAAATCTAGTCTTTATTTACATCTTTTATCATGTATGCTTCTTTTCTTAATTGAAAACGTGGAGTGACATCCGCCGAGGAAGCTTATCGCTTCTCGGGCAGACCACTAAAATATCTTTTAACGTGGTCTTTTTCTGACAAGCATCGGTGTTTTACAGGTTATTCAGATCTATTGTGCGAATTGCTCGTGTGCGCCCGTCTTATCTACATCGGCTTCCTCATCCGTCTACATCTTCATCAGGTATCAATTTCATTGAGGTTTTTCAGGGTTTTTGTGTTTAGTTTGGTGCATTAACTTGGACAGGTAACAAGCGCGAAATTCTTGATCAACAATATATCAATATGTGGAATAATATTACATGTAAAATACTTTAAATTAATTAATCAACACAACTCATAAAATATCTATTAATATAACATTAGATGATATATTGATTGAACAATTTCCTAAAACATTGAGAGGGATGAATACTTAGTTGAACCGATAACTACAATATTGATATGGGTATTATTGGACCTCTAAAATACATAAAGTATAGTGGCGCGAGAGTTTTGGACGGCGGAAGGTAGGCATGAAGGCACGCGGAGAAGTAAAGAAGACAGTGCTCAAAGGCTCGCATCTGGGCTAAACACATTTAAGACTTAGCCACATTTTGAGCCATGGGAGAGAATTGGAAGATGAACGGTTGGATTGGAAGCCAAACAATGTTTTGAAGATAAGGTTAAGCATGAAGACTTATAGTTAAAGAAAAGCATATTTTTTGAAGGATCTCATGCAAGAAGAAGATAAAGTGTCTATGCAAAGTTTGGACTAATAATAGGATTATATATAGAGTTTAATATAAGATTATATATTATTAGGTGAAGCTTGCATGCTTCGTAGTTACCTTGTAATGAAAACATGTCTATTATTAGCATGTGAGCCTATTTTAAGAATGCATGAGTAGTGAAGGAAAGTCCCACTACTATATATATATATATATATATATTGATATATTATATATTATATAGATATATATATATATATATATATATATATTATTGATTTTCACAGTTGAAGACATGATGTATTGTGTGCATGATTTTTGATAGTTATTATGATGTATTTAGCTATTGTGTTTTGATGGATTAATATAATTGATATTTTTGGATGGATAATGGTTGTTGATGTCTCCATTGCTAGTTATTGCATGGTAAATCTGATCTTGATCCTTGTTTATTTCATCATTATGCATGTGGGTGTGATCTTGTTACTTTATGCTTTACCTAGTTTATACTTGTGATGGTATGGAATACTTCATGATCATGTTAACTCCTTGAAAAATATAGCATCAAAAGAGGGATCTAGTACCTTTATGTGCTTCAGGTGAGTGTTCATCCTTCTATTGAATGAGGGCCAAGTGCACCTAGGGTTTGAGTAAAAAAGTGACTACATTTGGTTCTATTTTTGGGACCTCTTTTCAAGTTTTTGTAAGGATGTTGCATGATGAAGACGTATCGGTTGACTTTGGATAGCATTGAGAGTTGGGTTGTGGATTTAGAAGACTATTTTTCTCATAGATATAATACTGGACCTGATTTCAATTCTTGTGCATGGGTTGAAGAACATATGTATCATGAACTCTATGAGACGTTCTTTTGTTATTTTCCTATAGAGTTGTATGAGTGGTTGGTAAGCATATGCATCGAAGTAGAATTAGAGGTATAGAACAATTTTTGGACACAAGAATATTACCAGGACTGTATGATGTTGATGTGACTTGGACATGCATTGTAGATCATTGGTGGAGTGGTGTTTTGAATAGTTACACATTGGAGTACATTGTTTTTACTTATTCTATCCAGAGGTTGTTGAGTTTCAATTCTTACATGAACCCAAAGGATCTTATTTGTGTGTTATCCCTTTAGCGATTAAGATCTTGTTGGTGACTCTAGATTTGAAAGAATGACCTATGTATAGCTAAACCTCCACCGCACGCATGGGGGAAGGAGAAGTGTGGTGAAAGATGGTGGACCTTACATGGTAGAAAAGGAAAGAGAAGAAATATATGGCTTAAGTATAATGAAGTGTGGGAGAGGGAATTAGTGAAGAAACGTGATATTGAGGAGTTTTGTGGAGTTTTGAGAGGATGATGTCTCATGAAGGATTTGAAGCTCACGTGAAAGATGTGGAGCCAGAGCATTAAGCTCTCCCCCACTTAGGAAAGCATGGAAGAGAATCCCTTGACTTCAGATGAGAGTGCATCGAAGAAGAGATATTAAGGACCACATAGAACACATCGATCCCACTGGTGACCTTGCCCTTGTGCTTGGTGTTCTAGTTCCTGAAATAGTTATTGAGAAACAAGCTAGTGTTGGTGATAGAGTAATGATATGTAGATTTCATTTTCCATTGAATATAGAATTTCTTCAAACAACACATTCATATATGGTTGTGCAAACATCTTCTTTGTTTTGTGGTCCGATTTGTGGTATATTTTCTAGCTCATCATCAAGATAGAGCTTGGGCATGCAAAACATTGGTAATACATTCTGGAAGTAGCACAACTTCGTAGTTTATGGGAGTTTAATTTAGTACAATGGTTGGGACACAAGAGTAGCTCATCCTTTGGTCTGGTTCCTACTATAGGAGGGGGGGGGAGGATCATAGAGGTTGGGATCTAGTGGATCTAGTGGTTCTAGAGGTGGAGGGAATATTGGAGGTAATATAGGTTTGGATCTGGTGGGCATGGTCCACACCAGCCACAGCAAGTCTATTACGAGATGTGTCTCTTCACCTTCTAGAATACATAGGTATTGAGGATGTAGTAGAGCATGTGCATATGTGTGAGATACTATGGCATACTAAGGAATTATAGCTCCTGAGCGTAAGGAAAGTCAAGTTTTTGCTACTACTTTACAAGGGCACGTGCACATAGTTGGTATAGGAAGTATGATCCAAACCAAACTGTTATATATTACAACATGTTACATGATGTTTTCTTGGTTGAGTTTCATATACCTGAGTTTGAATAGAAAATCATCATTGTTGAAGGAGATTAAAGGGCATGGATGAGAGTGTAAGGGAGTATGATGCATGCTTTAAAACTTTTTCTATCAAAGTTGTCTTATGATATTCACCCTAGCCAACATACAAGTGGTTTTTTGGTGGTTTGATCACACCTTTCAAAAGGGCACTCTCTCATAAGATATTTAGATCCACGTGAGGCTTTTGGAGGCAGCTTTACATGCACATCTTGAGGTAGTTGGGAGTGTAAACATTGGAGTTAGCCCATTCTTGGAAGTGCAGATTACATCTATGGAAAAATAGTTAGAGAAAATATTAGGCTAATTCAGCTCATGAGATGCAAAGTGGGATATGGTGTACAGATTATGAGGTGGAAGGACATACTAAGGATAGTTTCCCTCGTAAATCGGTGTGTGTCATGTTGTTGGATTGTGAGATCTGTCACTTGGATCATGATTCAAGTAGGTGCCCCTTGTTACAGCATGTGATCAGGAAGAACATGTCTTGTTACTATAAGATTTATAAGTCCCACACTCATGATATGGAGAATTATAGATTGATTGATCAAATTCATGAGGCTATTGAAACTGGTGTATGTCAGACCAGTGTTACAAATGGTTCTAAGGAAAAGGTGAACATCATATTCATAACCATAATGAAATACACTTTGATGGAGGTGGTAGAGGTAGAGGTTACCGAGGTGGATACAAAGGTCATGGTCACGTGGTGGAAGAGGTGATTTCCCACAAGGAACCTGTTTTACATGTGGATCCCCTAATCATTATAGGTGTGAATGCCCTCAGAACATAGTCTACTCATGGTGTGGGAAGCAACATAAGTTTGAAGAATGTCCTGAGTTATATGAGCACATGAGTAAGAACTATAAGAATAATGATAAGGGCATGGGGATGATTAAAGTACAACGTGTCATGGAAGATCAAGTGGATGCCAAAGATTGTGTTTGATCCCGAGATGCTGTGTGTAAGTCACTACTCATGTTGAGGGTGCGACATGCAGTGGAGTTCCAAAGCAAAAAATTGTTATTACAAAGCAAGAGGTGATAAATGTGAAATATCTAGATCCTTCCCATCAAAAAGAGGTATATCAAGAAACTATGGAGGTTATTAGAAACTTAAGGTGAGATACAATGCTTAAAGGAGTAGTCATGGAAGCTGGAGTAAGAAAAGAAGTTGAGCTTCCTTAAAAAGATGTTGATGACTTAAAGGAGGTTTGTAAGATGTTGTGCCAAGAAAATATCATTCCTTTGTTAGGGGAATGGTTGAGGGAGAAGATATCACACATTGGATCTGAGTGTGAGAGACATATATTGCATGTAAACTTACCTCCTCACATAGTCTTGAGTATGATAAAGAGATCACTTTGAATGTAGTTGTTGATGGGTGGCTATTGAGTAACATATTGATTGATATAGGTGCAGAAGTAAATGTACTCACTTTGGATGTGTGGAATTAGATGGGGAGACCACCATTACAACCCTCTTCGAATGTGTTGTATATGGTGAATAGGACTAGAGCCACACCCATTGGAGTATTGAAGGATGCCACTATTACTATACAAGGGGCCAAGTTTCACTGGGACTTTGAGGTCTTGGCACTTATAGAAGTAGATAGTTTTCCAGCATTACTTGGGTGCCCTTGGTGTTACACGAATAATGTTGATATGTGCTTTAATAAAGGTTACATCAGTTTTGAGAACAAAGAAGAGCACATGATTATTCCTTTGATGGGAAGGTTACACCGTATGTAGAACCTTTGAGTGAAGAGGATATGAATAAGATATATGCACACATAGTTAGAGATCCTAAATTGATTGAGCCATCTAAGGAAGGTGTTATTCAGTGGGATGATGCTTAATCTATGAGTGATACAACCAGTGTTTCTTGTGATAACTAGGTGCATGGAACGTATGAAATGGTTAGGAGAGAGATCAAGAATAAATTTACTCATGTAATTAGATTTGCGTATGTTGGTTAGGCATTTGAGTCATAACTAGGTACCTTGGTACATTGGTGAAGGAAACCCTGATGTATTTTTGTGCACCATGGAAGCCTAGTGGAAGGATGAGGGTGATAGAAGAAATATGTTGATTTATACCCTACATGGAACAACGCCGTGTGTTGGTGGACACACACAGAGATAACCTTTTGGAGTGGTGAGAAGTGAGAATCACCTTCTCTACTAGGTTTCTTAGGAACAATGTACCTTCATAGATATGTGAATTCCATGGGAAGGATTTTGCTTCACATCACATTCGAAGTGTGAGAGACTCTAGATGGAGGGGCAGGAGGCCTTTCCACCATCACTCTGGGTACATAAGTTTTCTATGCCACTCTAAGTAGTTGCGCGTGTGCATGGTATGTTCATGCAGAGTTAACAAGAGAAATAGTTAATTGGTAGGAGATGACTTAGGTATGATTCATACCTTTGACTATTTTTCTACTAAACCTCTAGTGAATGAAGCATTACAGATTATAAAGTGCCTTATGATGGGGGATAGTGAAAAGGATGAGGAACTCCTATTAGATATGTTTGGGGAGTTAGATTTGGAGGCACGCTTTGAAGAAGAAGAGACAGATGAAGAGAATTAGGGTCTCTACTTGGAAAAAAAAAAGGTAAGTTGGTTTATATGATTGATGATGAAGAAGTAGAGAATCTAGATGTTGATCACACTATAGTATATATGAGGTCTTGGATAGTACTGATGAGAAGCATGCGCTTATCATGAGCCTATGAAAACAAATAAGGTCAACATTGGGACATACATAAACCTAAAGAGGCCATTATTGGTGACTATTGGTCTAAACAAGAGGTGGCTAAGATTATTGAGCTATTGCGCATGACTTAGGACTTATTTCATGAGGCTATCATGAGTTGAAGGTGCATCCCTCTTTGGGAGATGAGGATCAAGTTAAAGGAAGGGTGTGCCCAGGTTAGGAAGAGGCCTTATAGGATGAATCCTAATGTGCATCAAAGTTAAGGAAGAGATTGATAAGATGTTGAAATCTGGAATCATTGAGCCCATTGAGGAGTCAAAGTGGGTTAGCCCCATGGTGATAAGCATAAAGAAATATGGTAGGATAAGGATGTGTGGACTACAGAGATTTGAATGCTACTTGTGTTATAGATCCTTTTCCCACCTTTTAATGAGGATATCTTGGAAGGTGTCAGGGCAGGTGAAAGATTTACTCTTTCACTGATGGATTCTCTAGTTATCATCAGTGTGGATTGCTAAAGAAGACCAAGAAAAGACAACTTTCACCACTGAGTGGGGAAGTTTTGCATATACATAGTTATGCCTTTTGGGTTGAAGAATGTGCCTATCAGTCTTTTCATGCATTATTGTACAAGCATTTGAGGACTTTATACACAAGTTTTTACAGGTTTACTTGGATGATTGGACTGTATATGGGCTAGTAAAAGATCATTGTGACAATTTGAGACTCATGTTTGAGAGGTGTAGATAAGTTGAAGCATCTCTCAATATTAAGAAGTGTATCTTTGCTACACCTTTTGGACTTTTTTGGGACACATTATATGTAAAGAAGGCTTGTTGGTAGATCCTGCTAAGGTTGTAGTTATCTTGGGTTTGGAGGAGCCTACCAATCAGAGTGAGGTGCGTGGGTTCTTAGGACATACAGGTTATTAGGAAGTTCATTAAGGGATATGCTAATATTTCATGCCCTTGGAAGAATTGTTGAAAAGTAAAGGAAAGTTCCATTGGAATGAGGCACAAATAGCTAGCATTTGAGACATTGAAGGAAAGACTTACTTTTGTGCCCATTTACGCTTTCCTTCTTGGGATAAACTATTTCATGTACATGTTGATGCCTTTGGCATGGCCATTGGCGTAGTGTTAGCACAACTTGGTGATGGGATTGTTGATCATCCTATCTATTTTGTGAGTAGGAAGTTGACACCACTGAGAAGTAGAATTATACAACTACAGAGCATGCAAAGCATTGTTCCATGATTTACACGATTACATAAGTTTAGAAATATTTGTTGGAAACTCCCTTTATATTTTATACATATCACATGGCACTTAAGTACTTAGTTAATAAGCCCATTTTACAAGGGGCACATATGTCGGTGGATTCTCTTGTTTTAGGAATTTGACTTTACAGTGGTGGTAAAGCCAGGAAAGAGTAATTTGGACCTGGATCATTTGTCAAGGATTAACTCAGGTGAGGATGCGCAGAGCATTAAGGACACAATTCTGGATGCACAATCTATTTAGATTGAACCATGCACCCTCTGACTTAGAATATATTGCTATATTTTTGTGTACTAGTGTGTGCACTGAAGGGATGAAGAGTTTAGAGAAGAAACAACTTTCCATACATGTTCCTTACATGTTGATAGTGGAGATTTATACAAGTTAGGTCATGATGATATTTTACGTTGGTGTGTACTTGAGCATGAGCATGAAGCTATAATGGAGGAAGCTCATGGTGGAATTGTAGGAGGACATTATGTAGGAAATGCTACGCACACAAGATTTTATTAGCTGGCCTTTGGTGGGAAACACTATATAAGGATTGTAAAGAGTATGCCAAGGCGTGTGATCATTTCATCAAGCACCTTGGGAAACCTAGGCATAGAGATGAAATGCCTTTGAGGCCTATTGCAAGTGCAAAACCTTTTGAGAAATGGGAAATTGACTTTGTGGGCCCTATTTCCCCACTGCACAGCATGTAGGACTGGTCACACTATATTATTACATGTATAGATTATCTAACAAGGTGGGTAAAAGCAAGTGCCTATAAAGGATTACATGAAAGCTACAACAACAAGGTTCTTATGGGAAAACATTATCAATAGGTATGGATGTCCATTGAGCTTGACAAGTGATAGGGGTACACACTTTTTGAATGAGACTATTAGAATATTATTGGCTGAGTTTATGGTGGTGCATCATAAGACAATGCCCTATCACCCATAGGATAATGGAACTGTTGAGGATTTTCAACAAGATATTGGGACATACATTGAAAAATATTTGTGATGTTGGAAGGAAAGAGGATGATAAAGTCTTTGTTGTACTTTGGGCATACATGAAAACTTACAAAAGATTGAACAAAGCCACACCTTTTCATTGGTGTTTGGTGTGGAGGTTTTTTACCAGTGGAATTTATGTTACCCTCCCTACATATTGCATGCAGAAGAGGATTAGATGATGAACAAACACTTGAAGAGCGTATAGATAAATGATGTAGTTGGATGAGAGTGTGCCATTGCATGTTGGAGCAGAAGATAGAAAAGGCCAGGAAGAAGGCATGACATGATAGGCACATTAAGAATAAGTAGTTTGAGGTTGGATAGATGGTTCTTCTTTATGACTCTAATTTTGTGTGCCACCTTGGGAAATTGAAGGTACATTGGTTGGGACCGTATGTAGTGACATATATACTTGATTCAGGCATTTTTTAGTTGTAAAGTGCTGGATGGAACATGGTTTCCAAGTTATTTCAATGGGAGTAGGCTAAAGCCCTACTATAAATAAGTCTTCTTGGTGTTTGTAATAAGGAAAGTGTTCCATTTAGATTAGGTTTTCCTTTAATGCATTTTCTTTATATGTGTTTCCTTTCATTGTTGTTATGTTTTGTCAATTTAGTTTAGTGTTTTTTTGTAATAAGTGTGTTTACGTGCCATAGTTGATTACTATCTAAGTGATTTCATGCATAGAGGACCACACATACTTTTAGTGTGGGGTGGATCAAAGTACAGAGATGAGAATTGTTGGCCCTCTTGATACAAGTTGGTTTGATTGAAGGCTTCTTCTGGAAGTTGGCATGGAAGAGAAAAATATGTTATAAGTATTGTGCATAAGGTGTTCTGAAGGAATTGAGTTGATTGAAGACCACATAGGAAAATGATCACACAGTGTAACGTGAGGTAGGAAGCGGCATGGAGAAACTACTTGGGATATGGTGCAGAGGTTTTGTACTTTAGCACATGGAGGCACGCATGGAGGAGGTCTATGGCTAAGGAGTAGTATACCACGCCAAAAGGTTATGACTAAAAGTGTGCAAAGTGGAGTCACGAAAGTTTTCAAAAATGGAAAGAGTACTTTAGTGAAAAAGTAACTTAAAAAGTGTGGTTGAAGGGACATGAGGGTCATGGAAAAAGTATAAATAGGGATGAGGGTAGTCATTTGGCTACCTTCATTTGAAGAAAATTTGTGCTATCAAGTGAGTCAAGTGTGATGAAGTTTTAAAGTGATGTAGAGATCATATGAACAGAGTGTGTGAAGACTGTGTGAATCCTTGTGGAATGGTGAGTTGGAGTCAAATAATAGAGCATAGAGAAGGAGGGTTTACGTATGCATTTGAAGTGGTCAAGATTTCCACATCTTGTGGTAGGAAGAAATTTGGTAACACAAAACACCTAGGGCACACAATTACAGTAAAATGGCACCAAAGGCATGAAAGTTGAGAACAAAGAGACCTAAGGTTGTGGTAGAAGAACCCCTGGAGGAAATATACTTAGAAATGTAGTATCCCCTAGTGTATTAAGGGTAGAAATATGGAAATCAAAGCTCACTCGATGCAAAATTAGTGAGTATAATCACCACATAGATGAGAATGAGAAGAAAATGAGGGAATATTTAGAGAAAGTCCTCCCAAGAATGGATGAGGCGAAACCCTTTAATTGATGACTTGAAGTGAAGTGGAAGTTGAGAGAAACAGCATATTCTAATTGTGGGAGCTTCCTTTCTTTGCCAAACCCACACACCTCTTCCAGTGGTTGATGTCGGGTTCATGAAGATTTATTTTTCTTTTGCAGAAGAAGGATGTGACTCACCACTCAATTGATTGAGTGTGTCATAGGTCTACATGAAGTATGAGAGAATACATGGCCTTGGACTTGTGTGCTACAAAAAAATTGAAGAAATTTCCACAAAATTGAGTTATGAGAAGGGTGGTAGGGCATAGACCATCGCGGATCTGGATGATCCAGCACTTAGGGTTGCCTCATGGCTAGTGAGCTACAAATTGGGTGCTTGAGCATTGGATGGACATAAATAAGAATTTTTTGTACGTGGCATACATAATTTCAAAAAGGGCACACTACAACTTGGCACAATTTTGTCACAAATGGGATTATTGAAGAGGAAAGGTTTGTAACAAAGAAGGATCCAAAATCACATGGGGATCAATTTTTCTATTGATCATATTTTGGGAAATTGAGGTACCAGACGGCCCGAGGATAACATGTGGGTTTACCCACCAGTACACCCATCTCCCGCAAGTGCAGTTTGTAGGGTATACTTGTGATGGCACCATCACAAGCACATACAAGGCTCGGATTAATAAGTGGTATGATAGACTATGAGGGAATTTGAGAATGAATGGCACATTCCACATGAGTTTCCCATGGTGGTCGAGGAGTAGGTCAAGTTTGTAGTGATGCAACATTTTAGCCTTGCTTTGGTTTAGAATGGTTAAGGGTGAGATGAGTCCATGGTGAAAACTTCCATTTGCATTCTTAGAAAAATACCTGAAGTGTTCCATCAATAGGCTCAAGGACACACAAAATTTGACCTATGATGTAGATAAAGTTGATTTGGATCTACACATGTTTGTGCAACTTACATATATGACTCCAGGCCAACATACTTGGAGGTTTTGGAGCCGTACCTATTGGATCTACACCCATAGGTAAATGTTACGATTAAAGGATTTATTAGCAGGGTGTTTGTGTAATTATGGACAAAGACTCAAGGAGGATTTGAGGTGGAGGTTACTGACTCCACCTTACCATAACCTAGAGGAATAGTGGTGCCACCTATTCAAAAGGTGTGTGAGGAAAAAGAAGTGCAGGAAGAGGAAGGAGATGAAGAAGAGGGAAACTTGACACCTTGAGGAAGAGGATGTATTATTCTCAAAGGAGTAGTAGTTGAGGTGCAGAATGGGGACCTCACAGCAAGGTAAGGTAGTGAACAAGAAAAAACTAAACGCGCTAAGGCTACAATTGTTTCTAGTTCAAAAATAGAGTCTAGAGAAGAAGAGATGAGATTTCCACACTAAGGGAGGAGTTAGAACAAGAGCTTGAGGAGAGAGAGAAGTAGAAAGAAGAGAAAAGTAAAAGCAAAGAGGCTCATGAAAAGAAGAAGGCTCCAGTGATAGAAGAAGGAAATAAAATCCTGGTAAAGGAAAGCACACTAGTGCAAACAAAGGAGAAAGGAGAGAAAGATATTGGTGACACCTTCGTCATCAAGGAGGAAAAGGATTGGGAACAGAACCAACACCCCAACCCCAAAGAAACAATGAACAAAAAGGAAGGCATAAAGGAAATGGTGGACCCCTAGGTCACCTCACATGGACTTCATGGATGACCCCATGAAATTATTATGCACGCACTTCCAAAGTATAGTAGCCATAAATAAGTTACATGCATGGGAGCTACTTGATCAAGATGGGAGTGTCTAGAACAAAGAAGATGATTAGTTGGAACCTGCACAACCACTCCGAGGAGCCAAAGTTTGAAGTAAGTGAGCATGCCATTACTACAATCCATTTGAAGAGAAAGACATGAGAGACATACAAGGTAGTGGATCTAAACCACTTGACAGATGAGCAAGCATGCAATACCTTGAATAAAATGGCCTCATAAGTGGTGAGGAGAAACTTGGATTCAAGTGCCATTGTTTGCACCCTTGTAGTAGACAAGAAGGAGAAGGAGTGTAAGATATATAGATTATGAAAGGGATTATAAGGTGAACAGAAAAGGACTAAGGAAAATTATGATAGAGCTTACGTGCTCAGTGCAAAAGATCTTGGAGAAAGATTCCTTCCTTGGTTTGGTTATCCTAGACTAGAATGGACTATGGAGATGAAATGGAGTATCTGAGAGGATCTGGTTGGGATGTTACTAGTTAACATTTAGAGTGGCATAGGGCCAACTACAGAGGAAATTTCCAAAGAGAAGGAGAAAAATAAGATTTTGTTGAAGAAAGGATCATTGAGCTGGAGGAATTTCTCACCCAACTCAAGGAAGCAAGCACAAAGGTAAATATAGGCTTCAACATAGTGGTCAGAAGTGTGAGCCCTTCATTGAGGTTAGGTTGGTGGATGAGGAGGCTATTTTGAAGACTATATAGGAAAGAACACCAACCAACAAAAAAATTGAGCGCACTCAAGTTAATCATGGAAACCATGGCGTAGAAAGGATAAAATCAAAGCAAAACACAAAACTTGAGAAAAAAGTTGCATGAGTTCTAAAATTCTATACTGGAACATATGGACATTATTGATGGCACTTGTATGGAGTTGGTGGTGGTTATAAAGGAGTTGAAAGGTAGTCAAAGAGATTACTCCTGAACAAGTGTCGAAGATTATGGAGGCTTGTTGGGGAAGGCCTTGAAGGATTTGGAGGAATGGAATAAATTAGTAGATGGGGTAGATGTAGAGTTCCCAAGAGGTCTTCCAGTGCACCTTAGCATATTTTGGGTATGATGTTCATTTCAAATTTTGAAATTTTGTCTCCTTCATGAAGTTTTGTGTTCGGTAATGAAGAATTGTTGGGGATGGAAATCCAACTAGTGTGGGGTAATGTTGACCTGAAAGATGCTAAGTATAGTGGCACGAGAGTTTTGGATGCGTGGAAGGTTAGGCAAAGGCACATGCATAGAAGTAAGATAGATAAATGTGAAGGCTCGCGCCTGGGTTAAACACATTTGAGACTTAGCCACATTTTGAGCCATGGGACATAATTGAAGATGAATGGTTGGAGTGGTGACCAAGCAATGTTCAAGATAAGGTTGAGCATGAAGACTTGTAGTTAAAAGTCAAAGTCTATTTTGGAAGGATCTCATGTAGGAAGAAGATAAAGTGTCATGCAGAGTTTGGAATAATAATAGGATTAGATCTAGAGTTTAATAGAAGATAATCTATTATTAGGTGAAGCTTGCATGCTTTTGTAGTTACCTTATAATGCACACATGGCTATTGTTAAGCATGTAGTCTATTTTGATAATTCATGAGTAGTGGAGGGAAAGTCATCGCTACTTGTGTGTGTGTGTATGTGTGTGTGTGTGCATTGATTTACATGTTTAGAGACATGATGTACATTGGATGAGAGAGAGTTATGTTGTTGGTGTATTTGCATGCATGCCTTTCTCGATAGTTATTATGATGTATTCAGCTATTTTACTTTTATGGATTAATATAATGGATATTTGTGGATGGATAATGGTTGTTGATGTCTCCATTACTAATTATTGTATGGTAAATCTTATCTTGATCCTTTTTAGTTCATCTTGCATATGGTTGTGATCTGTTACTTTATGTTTTGCACTAGTTTATCTGTGATGGTTATGGAATGTATCTTCATGCATGTTAACTCCTTGACAAATATGGCATTAAAAGAGGGACCTGGTACCTCTATGTGATTTGGGTGAGCATTCACCCTTCTGCTGGATGAGGTGTCAGTGCACCTAGGGTGTTGGTAAAGAAAGTGACTATGGGTATACAAACTGGTGTACACACTTATGAGAACCTAGAAATTTTCTTCATCCTGGAATTAAAATCGCAAAATGATCTTGTATAAAATTAACTTATTTTGGGTGTAGTATGGTTTTATTGGGTTATATGGTATTGTAATAACATTTGTTAGGGTTATATAAATTCTAGTGCTCTTCAATAGCCTTAAAATATGATTCTTTATCTATTGTTAGGGCTCACAATTGTGCAATACCTTCCTATATTAACCTATAATATGTGAAACCTTAGAATACATGCACTCAAAATTTGTGAACATGATTAGATAAGAAGATGATAAATTTA
Organism: Taxus wallichiana var. yunnanensis; assembly: GCA_018340775.1. Classification (NCBI taxonomy): domain Eukaryota; kingdom Viridiplantae; phylum Streptophyta; class Pinopsida; order Cupressales; family Taxaceae; genus Taxus; species Taxus wallichiana. Next base: position 822,104,734 of record CM031240.1, read on the forward strand.
TATGTGGGTGGATTTAGACTTTGCAATATTGGTTAAACCTTGTTTAACCAATCTAGGTGTTTCTCTACATCCCCTTACAAGAAGGAGAAATTCCATGTATTTATCCTATAGTAGGTGTAAGAGTGTATGTAAATTTAAACCAATCCCTATATTTCCCTTGTGTATCTCAACACATAGAATAGTGGGTGTGTCTATATATATAATATATTTGTACCATGTGTAGTAGTGATATAGTGTAATGTGATTCAAATGGTAAATTGATTCCCTTTATCCCTTAAAGACTTTGGCAATTCCTTGTGTGGCTTTCTCTTCCTATGACATGCCTCTAAGACCTTTGGAGGATTGGTATTGGAGGATTATAGAATCTTAAACCTGGTTTGAGTTCTTTGTACTTTTGTTTTGACTAGTGTAAAATATGTTTTGTTTCTTTAGGAATATTTAGGAGATCCTGAGTGCTTTAAAAGTGTAATTTGTAATGTATGCTCTTGAGAATGTCAGGCGAGTTCTTAAGTGAGTTATAATGTCTTATATAGGATTTCTAAGGTTAGGTATCACATTAAGTATGTCATATAGACAATAAATGACCCATAAAATATATTATAATTAAGGGCATAGCCTTTGGAGATCAAGATACATGACCATACAAGTCATTTTAGAATGTAGTATACCTGGTCCCATCTCATAGTTTCATATAGGAAATTAGTGATGTTTAGCTAAGATTCCTAGTGAGATGCTAGTGAGAAATACACTAGTGAGGATGAATTTAATTGAGTGGATGAGTGACAAATCAATTTATATAATTAATAAATTCATGTGGGAGAGATAAGGATATGTCAATTAGGATTATAATGCAAGTGTAATTCATATTATAGGAATAAACCCAAACTTTTCATTTCAAAGGATATGTTTCTAATTTTTACGTCTCTAATTTACCCCCTTTAATTTTGAAATTGAAAATTACATACTTAAAGGAAAGACATACCTGAGTGTGCACACACAATATTTTTTATCAATTTTTTGTTCTTGTGTAGGTGTTGAAATTTCCATGGTGATATCTATAACATAAAGTGTGTTCAATTTCCACAAAATAAATTACATTGTAGCTCAAATGTAAATAATAAATTTTAAACTTTAAAAATTGAATTTCACATAGTAAAGCAAAGAGAAAAAGCATGGAATGAATACATATATTCTCTTTTACGAGGAAGGAGCTCTTGTTATCCTTATTCTTGGATATTTTGATTTGTGTTGAGTTTAAAAGGATTAGGGGTGATTATTTCATAACTTTTCCAAAGGAGAATCCAAATAAGGAAGGGATTTCATTATGCTCGAACCAATGCTAAGAGGAGAGGTGACATAATACATTTATCACAAAGAACCCTGAAAAGAGGGAAGAAAAATCTACATAGTATATAACCACTTTTATATCTTCGACAAAAATATTGAGGAAGGAAAATGGTCTCTTGAGTATCTATCCACTTTGATATCTTCCAACCCCATGTACCACACCATTCCGAGATAGATCTAGGCCCAAGTGTGTAACAACAAAAAGATAAAAGTGAATGATGTATGTATCATTCCCCCATCATATGTTTTAGTACTATATATTATGTATGTAAATGCAAATGTTAAATAATTCAAATGAAGCATAAGGCCTGTGACCCCATACCTTGTATCTACATGATGTAATGAATAAGGAATTAAGTATTTACACCCCATTATTATGTAGTGAAATCTTATTTGATTTATGTCATCTATATCTAAATTCATACTAAAATTTTGTAACCATCTATAGATATATGAAAATGATGAAATTTTATGTAAATATAACCTCGGGATGTTAACATACATCCTTGACTATAGCATATTACAATTTCATTCTGATGAATGGTTTTGTAACAATTTGAATTATTTCCTTGTTCTATATTTGTAACTATTTATGAGGATTTGTGCCTTATATTACTCTCTATTTGAGTGTTAAATTGTGTTTGTGTCATCAATATGTGTATAATATACCCCACTAAATACATCCTCTATTGTGGTGTGTGATATGTTTCAATAGCTTAAGAAAATCAAAAAAAAATAATGTGTAATCATGTGGATAAATATGATAGTATACATTGGATCATGTAGAGGGTATTCTTAGGTGGCCATTGTTAGGATTATATTTTGTAAAGGGTGTACATGGTAGAAAACATGACGCACAATGATAGTAATAAAAAAACAAGAAAAAATTGAAAATTGAAAAATTAAACATGTATAATAGTAAACAAGTGCAAAGGAAAAAAGTATACATGTATTCTAGAAAACAAATACACGAGTAATGTCACATATCTTAGTCACACTAAAGGCCCAAAGAGGTTGCAAAAATGGGAAATAATAGTTTCACACACATAATCATAATAAATATGTTGTAGAAGCCACAAATAAGGGACATTAAAGTGTTATTAGAAAAACATATAAAAGGTCATAGACCACATACATGGAAGTAAGTAATCAAGCAAGTGAATACAAATAGCAAATAGTGGTTTAGAGGCACATAGAGAAAGATAAGCTAATTCTTCACAAAACATATGTGTTAATCTTGTTAGTCTAAAATATATCATATACACAATATAAGTAATTGAGAAAAATAAGGAATTGAAATTGGTACTTAATTAAAATCGCCTAAATAGTGTAGAAGATGCCCCTAGAAGATCAAGGACAATTGGGAAGGGTTTAGGTCGAACTCGACATTGTGTATCAATATGTGTATGTCTTGCATCAAGATCAACATACCTCATGAATGCATGTGTGTAAATATTATATAGAAAAATATGTCATCTATCAAACCAATATGAAAAACAACATATGTAAAGTAACAAGTTTACAAATCAAGTCATATATAGGTCTTGATTTGTTATTTTTGTAAGTATTTGAATGTTTTTGTGTTTATGTTATTATTATTATTATTTTGTAAATTTTTAATTAGTTATATACAAAGGGGAATTTCAACATAAGATCTACTCTTATATAGCCTCATTAGGATGTGAGGCAAACCCATTAAGCAAATGAGGCTTAGACCTCAACTGAACCATATGTGGAATAGGAGGAGTAATAGGGACCTTAAGATATTGGATATATCTACAAGATAAAGGAGGATCTAGCCTTCAATTTTTGTAATGTGTAGTAGGAGAAGGATGGACCTAAATAATCCAGGGTTTGAAACCTTCTTATGATTCATACAATATATAATATGAGACCTAAAATAAGGACTTCAAGGGATAGATCCACTAGAGGTAGCATGTGCGATAGGATTTGTACATGCCAAAAAAATGTAGGTACTTTTATACGTACTTGATTCCTCATGTGTATGGGCCAAGGTAGTTGACATAAAGTATGATAGGATGATGATGGGGGAATATCACAGATAGTATGAAATATGGTGTGAATCAGAGGAATATGGTAGGCTAAAGGTATAGGCAAGAAAGAAGGAGGTTTATCTACCAATATTCTCAAGAGATAAATACCCTCTCGTCGAGGGAAGTGAACCTCCTACATACTTTCTTGTGGTTAATAGTATTATCAATAATAATTACAATGCAAAGTTATTGATATGTATCATGGTCAATGAATGGGGAAATTTTGGTTATGCAACATGGATGTAAGAATTGTTGGATGATGTTTGGAATTGATATAGAAATGTCATGTGGAAGATGAGATGGGAGATATAGTATGAGATAAAACACTCAAATATCTAATGGGAGTAGTTATCTCATGAGATGATGGATGTGTGAATTTTTGTCTTAAGGGGCTTCACCATCAATAAAAATGATTAGTGGTATGATTTGTGTGGGAGAATAAAAAGAACAAAATACTTCTGCGTCTTAGTTCATACAAGATATCATCTTGAATGTTTTGTGGCTCAATAGGAGTGGGGACATGAGGAAAATGTCTAACTCTACCCAAGAAGACCTTATTTTTAATATGTATTCATGATGGAGGAGTTACCACTATATAGTGTTAGCTATGATCGAGACCAAATAACAAAGATAGATTTTTACTTGATATATATTGATTGGGAGATGTTATAGATGGCTTGATACTTGAATGGGATCCGTGAAGATCTTGTTATTAAAAAATTGCAAAGTAGCAGTTTGTTGTCCTATGGATCAAAAAGTGTGCTTGTATCATTTGAACATGTTCTAGCAATTAAAGTGGTGTGATTATGTTTTATAGATGTTGGAAGTTCATTGGCTTGTTTTGGACTAAAATTTGTGTGTTTAAGTGTATGGAATTGAATTTTTGGATTGATGTCCATGTTTGTTTTAGCTAATTAATTTGTGTCTATTTTGATAAGATAGTATGAAATATAATTAGAATCGACTACTTTCCAGAAATAGAATTTTTAGATGTTAATTTCTTAATTACATGCAATAGAAATAAAATACAATACGCCTTTTCACTTCTCTAATTAATGGTATGCAAGAGGGGATATGTTTTTTTGTTGTTTTTGTTATATTGATATAATAGATAAAAGGTTCAATGAAAATATACATAGAAAATGAGGTATTTTACAATGATTTTAAGAGATACAAATAGAAATAATAGTCCTTCACATGTAATTGTAATTTTTACATTTAACCTTTATTTCTTGTAAGATGCAAATTTCCTAATCTAAATGCTCTTTTAACAAAATAATGATAAAAAGATAAGATTTACAGTCTAAATTGTGTTGAAGCTGTCCTAATATTAGAGATCTGGTAAAAACCTAGTGCAAGCTAATATCCAAGTGCATTTGTCGTAATCTGCTAAAAATTTTAAAACAAAAATAATGGCTAAGCCTATTTTTTGTATTTTTGTAGTTTATAGATGTAACTTCTACTATTAAATTAATCTAGAACCTAAATAAGAAGGATTATAATTTAAAATTGAATCTAGGGTCTAATTTGAGAGATGGGAAAAGCCTACAAAGCATGGGTGATTTCAAAATTCTAAGCTTCAAACATGAAATTAAGAATGCAATCTAATCTATGTTATTTTTCCTTTCTCTTTTCAATGTTTTTTATTATATCTAAATAAAGGAATATAATCTATGTAAATAAACAATTCAATGCAAACCCAACCTCTTTTTATAAGCAAAAGGGAGATGATTTTGGACTTTATTTTTATACCATTAATAAACTACTCCAATTGATGCTCATTGTGACTAGTATGATGTTGATGATCCGGGTAGGAAGACATCAAAATTTGGATGTATTATGAAAGAATAATAAATAGAAAATATGTGGCTAGTTAAATGAATTCGTATGATTAGTATGGAATCCCTTATATTATCTTCATGGATAACAATATAAAGCAAGATCCTTGGGGATGTTTTGTATGGGAAGAAAACTCCCTTGGGATTGAATTTTCTTTCTTTGAATCAAAAATAGTACTAAGCAAAAATGTTCTCTAGAAAAAGATTCAAAATTATGGGGGGAAATGAGTGCTTAATTTTCCTTACTATAAAATCCTCTAGGATATCCAAATCCAAACTCAAGATCAAAACAAATATCTATGGTTGAGATTATATCACTACGTGGTGAAATCAAGTCCGATTGGGAAGGGGAAATGAGCTAGGGTTTCAAAATGAGGCAAAACACATGTGTGACCTAAAATTAGGACCAAAAATCATACATGTAAAGAAGAGGGTAAAATTATAATTTCATAGATATGGAACTTTCGGGCCCAATAGGATGTTATAACACAATCGTTGGGGAAAGGGATGGAATCACCTGTAGGTAAATAAAAACCATTATGGGTAGAATTGAAATTGTTATGGATATAAAAAAACCACCATGGATGGAAATGAAACCACCATGGTGGGAGGTAATACCACCACAGTGGTAGTGTGTTGAGTGTGGAAAGAGGTGGAAAAAGGGGGAAAATCATGTAAGGGATTCTAAAATGGTTCGAAGCGGATGACAAATGGTCAAAAGTGAATTTGTAAGTGGTCTAAGAATTTCAAAAATATTTTCATATTTTGGAGATCCTCGTAATCATCATTGGCTATTTTTAAATATTTCACTTTGTGTAAAAAGGGGTATGTACATAAACCTATCCAATAGTCTAGGAGGGATAGATCCACTAAAATTAGTATGTGCAATAGGTGTAAGACTTAGGTATGGAAATTATCACTATTTGACTAAGATCCTAGGTATTAGGGCCTCATATCTCGATACCCTTAAATGTAAAAACTTTTTGATTATATATAAACTTGACACATTTTTGTATGATAGATGGTATAGCCTTGAGATCATGCACCCAATGGAAATCTAGATGCATATCAAATGAACCAAGAGAAGTAGTAATCGAAGATGGGATAGCCAAAGAAGTAAATTCAACTATGAGAGGTATAATAATATTCCCAAGAGAGGTATTAATATCAAATGTCACATGTTTCTTAGTATATCCAATTGAATCCAAAGAGTTTGAAAGTACACATATTGTTCTTAGAACTATCATCAATCAAAACAATATGGATAGGGCATTGATCAACAAAAGCATGAATATATAGTGTATCCAAAATAAGATCATGATCCATATCAACATCATCAAATGTAAAAATGGGTCTAAGCGGCTTCATAATAGTAATAATACCAATCAAATTTTCCCATAGATGATCATATGAGGAAATAGGAGGTTGAGATCAATAAGTATGGTGCACTTGCGAATCAGATTTAGCATTATTATTATCAAGAAGTGGGTCATTGAAAATATTAAGCTTAGAATTTTCATTGGTAGGCTTGGATTAATTAGTGAGAGTATCCCATTTAACAAAATTTACATCAATAATATCTTGTATAACATTACGAATCTTGACACATTGATTAGAAGAATGGCCAACACATCTATGATAATCTCAAAAATGTATTATCATAAAAATATTTATCATGAGGATTGCTTATATCAACCACTAAGAACTGGAGGGAGAGATACAAGGTTGCACTCTAGCAATTTTTTAATTACTAACCGGGGTGAGAAAGTAAATCATGTGAATTGTCAACAAGGAACTTGTAACTGAAGCTTTGCATGTTGAGATACAATATTAATAATAGCTTTGGTATCAAAAAAATTCCAATTAGAACTATCTTTGAAATTGGGTTTTCCTTTGAACATAGGATTAGATGATTTGGAATAATTAACAACATATTTGATTTTAATTTATGAAATGAGAGATCAAATGAGTGAAATTTGGTGAAGATAATTAATTCTTACAAAGGGACAACAAGGCTTTGAGTGAATAGATCTTGCATCTCATTTTTGCAAGGATATTTTTCATCTTAATAATCATATTTTTGTAGCATAGAACATAGTAAGTGATTGAATCATTAGAGATTTGTCACATCTAGGGTGTTTGAACATATGAGACGTTGTCCACAATATTGATGGAGAATTATGCAAGGAATTATTTATCCAAAGGGATAAAGCCCCAAACTACATGAATGTGAGATCATAAAATCATTTTGAAGAAAATATCTTAAAGCTTCTAAGAAATAGCTTAGTGATTAAAATATTGTTGTAAGCATAATCAAAGTAAGTGACATGAAAATTGAAAAGGTTCTCTTCAATATATCCTTTACCATCATAGATAGTAAGCTTAGGAGAGATAAAACCCAATAGGAAAAGGATAGGAAGCCACTTTGGGTGTAAGTGGGTTGTTAAGCAATTGAGTATAATCCATGAAATTAGAAGAGGTAGAGGCACCTTGTTGTAATTGTAATATTTGAGCTTTCAAACTATGAATGAGGGTTTAAGAGCTTGTGTATTAGAAGAATAATAATGATAATCCCATTAGTTTATATAGTATATGTATTAATGGCAATATACATAGGAATATGCATAGTAGCACTATGAGGAGGGGAATTGGTTTCCCTCAAATATATAAGCATTGTGGAGGTAACGATAGTAGAGTTATCCATGGTGGAATATATAACAATAGAATCGGGACTTGAGGGTATGGATGTATGTTTGAGCTTATCTCTAGCAATGTATAAAAGAGCATCAATGTGTTGAGGATTGTGTTGTAAAAATTTTGTAAACTATATTTCATCATCCTTGGGAAGGTCATGGGTATGTGTATCATATTCATTATGGAATCCCTCTCCATGATAATTCTTAATAATGATAGTAGCGATACAATTAGCAAAAACATAAATAGTAGGATATGTTTTGTCATAAGTATTATAAAGCATGTAATTATAGTCCTCACATATGTCACCACACTCATATTGAGGAATAATAACAAAATCATCATACAAGTTGACATTGATAAGAGACTCGAGATGCGGGCGTACTAATATATGAATAAGAAAAAGGCATCGTAGACTAATCCATGAAATCAAAAAACATAACAAGGCTTAGGGATAATAAGAGGATCATACACCAAAGAAAGTAGGATAAGCCTTAGGGCCACCTAAGGTGTGATAAATGGTCAATTTCACTAAATATTTACACCCTAAATCAAATAAATAAGAATGGAAAATTTTAGCGGCAAATATTCGTAGTTTGGCGAATAGTAGAATTTTAGGAATTTGATTTTGGCAAATTTTACAAAGCAACGGCAACAGTACCAGGTTTCGCCCAAAATTCCACAAACAATAATCTATCCCATGTGAATCGCCAAGGAATTTCCAATCCCAATGTATATTTTTATATTAAATTGTTGTGTGATTGTTTAAAATATTTAATATGCTCTTCCTATTTTTATATTAATTTGGTCCTTGAATTTTTTGTGGGCCGTTGATAGCATTTTAAACCCCCGCTTTTTCCCATGCCACACAAAAGAATTACATAGATTTATTTTTTCCTTTCCCCCACGGATGTGAACCTCCCAAATTTAGGTGGGATGAATTAAAATTTTGGGGGTTTATTTATTCTATCCGTAATGATATCATATTCAATGTTCATCATGATAAAACTAAAAAGATGTTTAAAAGTGGAGGCACGTGCGATAGTGATGTCGGTTTAAAAGTGAATTTTTGGACAAGATTTGTATTTAATATTAACCATCATACCCCTGTTTAGAGGACACGTACGGTGTAAAGCCAGTTGAAGAACTCACTCGGAAATTATAAATTCAATGCCCATGGTCATTTTCTGACACTTACTATCTTTTTTGAAATCATTGGGGGCCAAATTAAGTGCATCAAACTAGTATCAAGCAAAGAATACATAAAGGATGTCAAGGTTTCTTCTGATACGGACTCAGACGTGGTTATTATTGGGAAATCATTCGCCCTCTCTATTTCTAGTTCTCTTTCTAATGGTGCTTCCACCCCCTCTCATGGCCAGTCGACTGCTTCCTCTATTCCCCTTCATTCTCCTGGAACTTCTCCTACAGAGCTCCAACTAGATTCCCTGTCTGAGAAGCTAATTCCTAAAGCATTACTAGAACTCTCTATTCTTTATCCAAAATCCCCTGACCTAGAACCTATGGATTCTCCACATGCTACTACAAATAATTTGGATAAGGAAATTGATGACAATCAACCCCGATGGTGACCCCTCGGATAGACAAGTCAAGTCGAAAAGGTGTCTTCAATCCTCGCAAAGTTGCAGTAAGTTTTTAAAGTGCTTAAAACCTAGAAATACTATACAAACATCACCAGAGCTATCATTGATAAATAATGTGTTGAGATACTAACCTTGGTTGACACTCTGCGAGAGAAGATCAATACCTGATGCGGTAGGAAAGTGGTACAAGAACTGAAAAATCTATTATGATATGTAATATTTATGTTATATCTAGTTATATATTTTTTGGTATGCCTATGTTATGATATGTAATGTTTATGTTATATCTAGTTGGATGGGATTTTTTGTAAAAGGATGAGGGTCCTTTCAAAACCCCCACTTTACCCTATTCAAAAAAATGTGTAGTGTTCTATTATATTTATAAAAAAACTTTTCAATAATCTTATACTTCTTGAATTATAGGTTTCAACAAATATATGAGGGGCAAGGATCAAATTTGAAGTTGTCAATGCCCTTCAAATGTATTTCAACTTGTCATAGAAGGGTGTTTAAAAATTTACACTTCAAAAGAAATTTAAAATTTAAAATTTAAAATTACATGTCAATATCGAAATGAGGTCACTTATGTTAATTTTCCATTAGAAGGGCCAAATAATGAATTCATTTTAATAAATTAGCTATTAAATGAATAATTATAGTGGTGATAACTCATACTTACTTTCTATTTTCTTTTTTTTTTTAATATACTTTCACTTTAGACAAATCATGCAAAGAATCTAGGGAGAAGATGAATCATCACTAAACAAGAAATTAGTTGAGTGCTTCTATTTTCATAATAGCAATATTAGTTTTTAAGCTTTTTCTTGCCATTAAATCGATTTGGGGATCTTATTCTCAATGCCCTTGTTTTATTTTACAAATTGGGTTCTTAAATATTAGTTGTTTCTCTGAATTTTGTATTCATATTGTTGTTAAGATAGTAATCCTAATTGTTATGCCTCTAAGTTAACAACTTCTATATTGTGTAATCAATGGATGGTTGGATTATTTAAGGACTCCTCCATGCTCTAAATTACTCTTGTATTCGAGATAGATTAATGTATGTAATATTAAACCACATTTAGTTTTTGAGGTCTGAAAAATTCACATGTTTTACATTTGTTTTGTATGTAATAAATATCTTGTGATTATTATTAAAACCTTAATAGGCTTTAGAAAATTATAAAAAAATATATCTCTAAATTGTCTAACAAATCTTATTCATGAATAACAAAGAGTTTGTTTCTTTTTTGAAATATATGTTATAAGTTATTAAATTATGAAAAAAAAAAATAGATGTTATATATTTCAAATTCAAAAAGGATTCAATTATTTAATATAAAGGGCTAGTTCCAATAGTAAAAAGGATTCAGTTATTTAATAATTTAATAACTTATAATATGTTATAATTTATGTTATTATTAAATATAAGTTATTTTTGCCTTATTATTAAAGTTATCAGTCCTTCCCTGCCCATTAGGCAAACACGTGGCAGGATTCGGGCCTCCCAAGGCAAAGGCATTCTCTAGACTCCAAGCTCGTGGAATGAACTGATTCAATAAATTTTCGGGTCCGCGGTGTCGATGAGGTAAGGAAGAGTGGCATGCAAAAGAAATGACAAATTTTGGGTCTTATTACAGTCAAATTCGATAGAGGGTATTCACAAACTAGTTACAGGAGATTCACCAATCAATTTCCAACTTTTTTTTATATTTATACCATTTTCACCGAAAGAATGAAATAGGTTATAGGGATATTTGCTAGAACCATGAAACTGGTTACAGGTATATTCACCACGATTTCTATAAGTTTTTTTCAGGGGGGTTCCTTAAAATTTTCTTTGTAAATAAGGGTTTTTTATTAATTCCATTTCCTTATCTATTAACGAGTGTAATAATGTTACAAGTAGAATATTTTGAATTAATTAATCTCCATTAACCACATAAGTAAGAATATAGCTATTAATACAATTTAGATGATAAAACAATCGAAATATTTCTTAGAACATAAAGAGGGGTGAATAGTTAGCTAAACTAAGAGGTATATGATTGATGCGAGTGTGCATAATGGATTAATAGTCTTATGAGAATCTACAAATGGTTCATCTCTAAAAGTGAAATTGTAAAATTATCTTGTATGAAACTATACATCTTTTGTTGGGGTGTAGTATGGTTTAGCATTGGGTTGTATGGTCTTGGATAGGGTTTTGTAATTTCTAGTATAGTTCAATGCCTTGGAAATATGTTTTTTTATATTGTTAGGGCTCATGATGTAATGGAGGGAGTAGATTCATTCCATCATCACAAAGTTAGTTTCAAAATTCATCCAAATCAACAAATAACTCAAAGCTCAAGAACTCCCAATGTATAATAACATACCAAATTCTTAATTGAATTATTTCAAAGGCTATTTTCACTTAGTACTGATCAATCTCATCAAATAAACATGATTCAAACTATTAAAAAGGATTCAAAACTTCATTCCTTCACATTCACCCTTTAATCCTTTAACATGTTACTAGCCCTTCCAAACTAGAAATGATATTGTCCAAGACATTACACAAGTATTTAGAAGCTTTTGGTCACCTTTCTAGATACCCTTTAGGGGTCTTCAACTGCCTACAAAGTTTTAGCTCCCAATTCTAAGCACATTTCCTCCAACTGCCCCCTTCTTGTTTCCTCATTAGGTCTCCGTGTAGTCCTATTTTGACCTAAAGCTATATAGAATGACTTACAAAGGTTCTTTAAAATATGATTATATTTTTGGATAGCCATTATTAAGTTCTAGCTTCATGAAAAATTTCACACTTCAACTCTCAACACATTTTACCTAGTTCATCTCTCACCTTTGTTATTAGCTCTTCAATTAGGTATTTAGGTCTACTCTTCCTCCTTTCAACTCGGTTTCAAGGTTTTTAATGTCTCTACCTATACCAAGGTCTTCTTCAAAATTCCTAAATCCTAATGAAAAACTTCTTATAAGACTTAATTGGTTCTCAATCTTTATACATGCACCAAATCGTAATCTATCACTTTCTTATCATCCATTGTCCTTATCTCAAAGTAGGTTTTACTCTTGTTTTCTTACTCTTGATCGATAGAATCATTATATCTTCAATCAAACAATTTTTCTCACCTTCTTCATTTTCTCCTTACCTCATGACCAAGTTCCATTCACTAGTAGAATCCATTCTTTGAGTGTACTCTTGAAGAAGTTATTTCTTGACTAGATTTGTACAAAACAAATTTGATACTATGTTTTCTAGTTTTATTTGCTAATTAATTTTTGGTTCTCCATATCATTCATGTGTATCAATTTAATATGTCTCCCTTCACCTCTTAACCAAATCTCAATAGGCAACAACCATGAATTTCTTTCTTTTATTCATTATCTTTGTATAAACCCTCAAAACAGGGGTGAATGCATACAACCGATCTAGGTTTTCTAAGTTTTACCTACCAAAGATTCATCATTTTCTCCCAAATTTTGTGACAATCTCAATTATTCCTTACTCATATTCCAACTTTTGGGGATTTCCCATGGTTAGTTTGCAAAATATGTTCATTTTAGTTTCTAAACCCTAACATAGACCGAGAGCTATCAATTTTGCATTTTATTTTTTTTAGCCACATTTTAGTCTTTATCAAGGCTCTAAATGCCCCTTTATATCTTCATACAATCTCCTTATACTTTCAAGTGTCTTTACCTCTTTATTATGACATTTATGACTTCAAGAATCTTAATTTGCTATCCATTCCTAGATTTGTGAACCATGTATATGTCATTTTTTCTCTCCTTTTATGAAATGTTGATTTGGGTTTTACCATGGATTGGAAACCATAATATAGTTGTCTTCACTAATTACATTCATCAACTATCACAAACTTCAACAAGTATGTCTTAGAATTCTGAAACAAAGTCAATCATCACATTCTACAACCACATCTCATACCTTATACTAAATCCTTGCTCCTGATTTGGCATAGCATTTAGATGGTGTTCTTGTACTCTTGAAGCCTCATCCACATATTCATAAACATGTGTGCATTCACCCTTGATTCACACAATAGTTACATACATTAGCAATCCTTTAATAGGTCACCAAAAAAACCATTTTCTAACTATTCGTACACCATTCATATTAGAGATTGACTTGAAATATATTTATCACATGGGATTGCACTAAAATACTCAACAAACATATTCAAGAAGATATATAACCATGATTTTTCTCTATTACATTATCCTTATTCACATCTTTAAGCATTACAAAGCTTCCTCATTCTAATACTTGTTTTATGGAAGTTTCCATAATGTATCTTACATATCTCCTAAGCCTTTTGGCTATTTTACACTTGTTTCTCCCCTCTACCAATTTTTTTCCTATCTCTCCTTCTCTACCTCATTCAAATACTCCTTTTACAAGACCAAAAGGAGGTAGTTACATGTAGTTTCAAATACCCTAACTATGGTAAGGACTAAGGGTATCATGTTAGACCCATAGTTAGATGTGTGAAAAACATTATTTACATCATATAGATTTTCTAATGTACTCCTATTTCATTACATGTCTTCATTTTCTCATGAGACCCCTTATCATGACTTAGGAATTCAAATTCTATAAGAATGTTTTTTTGGAGGGAAATCTAAAATTTTCTCCATATTTCCATTGGAGGATCTTAAAAGGTGGAGGAAGATTGCAATATCACCTAAAATGTCTAGCAAGACTTAAGTGACTTCAAAATAGATTAAAGCCAAAAATTTACAACCTTTTTTATGATGTTTCGCATCGGCTCAAAGCTGTGTGATTCCTTATCATAATAACTTACAATAGATTAACCCTAAAATACATGTACTTTCACTTCATGAACATGATTAGATTAAAAATGATAAATTTGTGTGTGTGGAGTTGGACTAACCCTAGCATTCAACCCCTATTGAATCAATCTAGGTGTTGCACTACATCCCCTCACAAGCAAGAGAAAACTCCATGTAGTTCTCATAGTATATGTATGATAGTATATGAAAATTTTAATCAAACCCTTATGTTTCCTTTATGTCTCTCAACAAAAATAATATCAAGTATAAATATAGATAGAATAGAGATGTACCTGCGTAGTATTAATATAGTGTGATGTGCTTCATATGTTAAATCGATTCCCTTTGTCACTTAAATAATTTGACAATATTTTGTGTGACTTTTTATTTTTATAAAATGGCTCTAATACATTTGGAGGCTTGGTACTAGATGAAACTAGACTCTTAAACCTAGTTTGAGTATTTTAGACCTATTTGGTGACTACTCTAAAAGATGTGTTGTTTCTTTAGTAATATTTAGGATATCTTTGAGTGCTTTTGGAGTTCAATTTCAAATGTATGCTCTTGAGAATTCTAGGTGATTTCTTGAGTGAATTAGACTTGTTTGTATAGGATTTCATAGGTTAGGTATCACATTAAGGCTGATTTATAAGATAATAAATTATCTATAAAAGATATTCAATTTTAGAAAAGATACATTCGAGAGTATGAGATATTTGTATAGATCATCCCATACTACAAGACATCATGTTCCCATTCTAAACAATTTCATACAAGCATTTAGTAATGTTCACCTAGTATTATAAGTGAGATGGTTGCGATTAATATACTACTTTAGATAAATGCAAGTGAGTGAGTGAGTGAGTGAGCTAACTAAGTAGTGTGTATATTTAAGCAAGTCATGCCAAAGGGAGAAGGATATGTTTTTAGGCTTAGAATGTGAACATGAATCATATTATGGGAACAAAGCCAAACTTGAAATTTCCAAAGGACATGTTGCCAAATTTATGTGTCTACACATGGTTATTTTACATTATATATACAATTCGCATCCTTGATTCTATAGTTATATACTCTTTAGATCTAACACTTTCTCTTTTGAGATAATTTATCATTTATAGCATCCCTTGTCTCAAAAGGGAGCATATTGTGTGCTTTTATAATAGTTTGCATACATCAAAACCATATTTCTTCATGTTACACAGTGTGATGACATTCACACAGTTATTCAGAATGTATTACAAGTTTTATACAAGTCACTTCATTACACATGTATCAAGATCCTATACAAATTAGAAACAAGAAATCTCAAATGACACATATGGTAACTAGTAGGCCCAAATGCTACATATGGATATTATCAAGATCAAATGTTAAATTTATCATATTTAATACTCATCACACTCTATATGATGGCACCAAGGGAAATTATTCTATACATTCTTTGCTTTTTAAATCTTAATTTTTCATTTGTCGGTTTTGGTATGCATCTATATCAAACATTAATACACACTTTAGCATGTGATTTACATGTTTCACATGTATGGCATGGAGGGAACACTTTCTTAGTCTTGTGTACATTACCACTAAAAGATTTATCTTTACTTGTCCTTTTCATTTTAATCAAAGCAATTTCATTACAAGATTAAAATGGGGGCAAATGTAATACCCAATATTTAGTCCTATGGTACTTGCAATAATCCTTTGGCATCTATCTTAATGTCATCTCATTTACACATTCATTGACTCAATATAAAGGCATCATTCACAATCTTCACACTCTTATGCCACTAAGTTGTTACTTTATCTCCGTCTTATAACCTCTTAAACCAATGTATCATATACATAACATGTCTTTCTCTTATATATTTTCCTCATGTCTTTAATTAGGTTTCATCCCGATCCTAGGAGAGTTCACCATCTAAACCAACAATTTAATCTAAATACAAAGAACCTTTATGTTATATTTACAATAATAACATTTTCAAATGCACAAGTTATCTTAGTTAGTTTGGGGTTGGTCGAGAAGAAAATCATTTACACAAGTCACATATATAAATGTGTGTACCCTAACCAATTAGGAGTATCTAACGATCTCGTAGTCAAGCACGCTCTAAGAAGGATTTTTGAGCCCTAATCATTAAATTATAAATTCCTAGAGCACACTACAACAAACTACAAATCTAAATATATTATTATTTGTTTCCCTAAATCACTCTCGTGTGCCAAAATTAAAGCCAAAATTCATTACCGAGTATTAAAGGCCTTCTTAGCACTTTTTGTTTGCATTGTTTATGCACATTTTCACACATCCATTAGGAGGGAGAACTACATGAACTGAAGCATTTTTGAGGTAGTGATATGTATGCACTATTCATCCTTCATAGGGATTTCTAAGGTTAGTATTTATAGGTGGTTAAATGTGGTTGGAGATAATACTTGTTATTGCATTCTCTAGTTTTGCATGGTTGTTTCTTGCATGATTAATGGTGATAATACTTATGTTTTTTATGAATGGATATTTATATCCTCATTATGAACCTTCATATTAGCCTCCCTCATTGAAGATTAGGGTCACTCCTAGTTTTGGGATGTATGTGAGGGAACCATAAGGATATGTAATCGGAGGAAAAACATCTCAATGATGATCTCCTCTCTAGTTCATTATGTTGGCATTTCATATAGATTTCAAGTTATGAAGTTTGCACTTATATACAATTGAGAAATTGTAACTACACCTTTATCATTGACATACTTTCCTCTGCGGAAAATGGCTATAACAAATGTTTGATTGTAATGATGTAATTTATTTTTATTATATTAATGATTGTTGTAATTCATTTTATTTTATAAATTTTATTATGTGGAGTTGGAAATGTACCTCATAACCATTAAGGTGATGGAATCCTTCTAATGTGATATAATTAAACAATATTTATGATTATATTATGTTAGGAAAACATTGTGATGTTTTCGATATTTTTACTCTATTAAGATTGGGAGTTAATCACAAAGGACGTGGCTATATTGTTGTACTTACCTATTTAGAATACTTTAACTTGAGCTATAAGCTTGAAAATTAGTATGTGAGAATATATTCATGGAATCTTAGTATTTATATGTTATTATACATTAGTGATGATTTAATATTAATTTTTAATAGTTTTCTTATAGTTATATCATTTTCTTTTGTTTTTATGACTCGTGGAATCAATGTAGATGATTGATTCTCATACTTAGTCAATGATACCATTAACGCACTAAAAAAATCCATGTTTTATGGTGATTGAGTGAGGGCTCACTACAATCATATTATTTAATCTCCAAGACCTTTATTTTTCATTTTTTCTTCCTTTAGATGAAGCTCATTTACCTTAATCGCTTATGAATCCCTAACAAAAATTATTTGTTTTCGATCAAAAAGCGAAAGAAATGGAAGTGATAGGGGAAACTAGTGATTAAGCTAGTGTAATTGCTTGTGTACTTGATGATCAAATTATGCATTGTATGCACCACTAAACTTAAAATAATATTTGTAATATTTTGGTTATTAATTATGATTACCTGCAATAAAAAATAGTAAGAAACACTTGCATAATTGCAATAATAGAGTATTATGGTGTCATGCTTTGGGCCATGCTTTTATTAACTCAAAAGGCTAAAATTGCCAATTACAACTCAACTTGCAAAACAAGTTAAACTCATAATAGAACCTATAATAATATTAAAATACTCTTAAACTAATTTTGGACTTCAATTAACTCAAAAATAGACTCATGCAATCCATGGAAAAGTCAACATGCAAAAATTTTCCTAGAATAGAATTATGCAAGCTAGGCATGCATTCAAAGCCTAATTATGGATCTCTTCTAAAGAATGCACCCCAAGGTCCCTAAAATATAGGTATTGTCATAAAATTTCATATTTGTAATTATATTAACTTAGAAAGTGTCTCCCACCTCTTTGGGGATGACTACACAATAATTTGTACTTATCCGAAAATTGACAATTGACAGTCTATTTTTAGCTTTTTCAACTATTTTTTAGAAATCACTAAAAATCACTTATTTGGTCCTACATGACTAAAAAACATATGAATGAAAATAAATAAGTCCTAAAACATCCTAAAATTCTATTTTTAGAGTATTTCTAAAAATATAAATTATCTAAATTTAGTAGAATTTCAAATGCCAAAATTGACATCATTCCCAACATTCCCCCTTTGATGCAAAGGGCAGAAATTTCAATCATCTTCTTGAGTCTTCCATGTGTGTGCTTCAACAATCCCTTGGTGAGTATATCAAAAATTGATCCTTTGTTCTCACATATTTAATGAAAAATATTTATCATTGACCAAGTCTCTGATAAAGTGATGCTTGAGCTCAATGTGTTTGGTTCTAGCATGGAAAATTGGATTCTTGGACAATTGTATTGCCCCAATGTTATCACAAAATATTTGTGTAGGCTCAAGTTGAGCCTCTTTGAAATCAACTAAGAGTATCTCAACCACATTCCTTTGTGTGCAAGCTGATGTAAGGGTTGCATATTCAACTTCAATAGAGGATAATGCAATAATAGTTTATTTCTTTGAAGACCAAGAAACCAAACTACTTCCCAATGTGAAGCAATAACCTAAAGTAGACTTTTTATCATCAAGAGAACCTCCCAATATGAATATGAGTATCCAACAAGACATAATGAACTTTTGGTCTAAAGTGAATACCATGATCATAAGTCCCTTTCACATATCTAAAAATTCTTTTCACAACTTGCATGTGTTTGAGTGAAGGCATGCCCATGAATCTAGAAACTAGTGAAACCCCATAAGTGATATCGGGTCTAGTCATAGTGAGATACATAAAACCTCCCACCATGCTCTAAAAATCTTCTCATCAACTAAAGGGTTTCCATCCTCTCTCATTAGTTTTTCTCCACTTGCAATTGGAGTATCCATAGCCTTAGAATCTTGAAGATTGAACTTCAACAACATATCTTGGACATACTTTGCTTGAAAATAAATACTTCCTCTTTCTTTTGATGGACCTCCATACCAATAAATTACTTCATAATTCCAAGATCACTCATCTCAAATTATGATTTCATAGCTTCCTTGAAGCTATACAACATCTCCATAGAGCTACTGTGAAGATCAAATCATCTACATAGAGGAAAACATACAAAACATTAGAACTGAATGATTTTATGTAAAGAGTTGGCTCATTTGACTTCTTACAAAGCCTTTGTGCAAAAACAATTATCAATTCTTGAGTACCAAGCTCTTGGAGATTTCTTGAGCCCATAAAGAGCCTTCTTCAACTTGTATACCAAAATTCTTTACCCTTTACCTCAAAACCTTGTGGCTGCCCCACATACACTTCTTCAATCACTCCATTTAGGAATGCACTCTTTACATCCATTTGATGTATTTTCTAACCTTTATGAGAAAAACTAAAATCATTAGTCTTATAGTATTTCCTTTACAACATGAGCATAAGTCTCCTCATAATCAACACCAAAAGTTTGTGCAAAGCCTTTTGCAACAAGTCTAGCTTTTAGCTTATCAATTGTACCATCATTGTTTACTTTGGTCTTGTAGACCCACTTGGTACAATGAAATCCTTATAATAGGAGGATGAATAATTTCCAAGTATCATTCCTCTCAATGGAATCCATCTCAAGTTTCATAGCATCAACCCACTCTTTCCTTTGACTAGCTTCTTCAAAACTTCTAGGTTCACTAGCCATAGAAGACAATGTAAACATAGTATTTTCATCATATGCATCATCAAATAAATTACCTTGTTGATATTTCAACCTTGTAATCCTTCTCTCATAATTTTGATCCAATATTTGATTTTTTGGATGTGGATTCAACAACCACTTGTGCTTACTTGGAGTTGTTGTAGATGGATGACTAGTCTCTTGTAAAGAGCTAGTATCATTTCCTGTAGCATTGGAAACATGTGTAGGATTTTTAAGTCCTCAAAATATTCTTCAAGGGATTTCCCTTCACTTATGACCCTTAGCTACATGATCAAGATCAACATACATCTCATTCTCAAAAAAATTACAATCCCTTGAAACAATTGAAGTTTTACTAGTAGGATTATACAACTTGTATGCTTTGCTTTCATCACTATAACCAATGAAAATATGAGCTACACTCTTAGGATCAATTTTTTCCTCTTTTGATCAGGAACATGAACAAAAATAAACAACCAAAATACCTTTAAATGAGATACATAGTTTTGAACCATACCAAGCCTCATAAGGTGTTTTGTCTTTGATTGTCATTGTAGGACTCTTGTTTATGATGTAAACCTGTAGTCTTTATTACTTCATCCCAAAAACATCTTTCCATGTGCTTATTTTCCAACATATTCCTTTTTATAATTCCATGATGGACCTATTATTCTTTTAGCCACACCATTTTGTTGTGGTGTGTAAGGAGTTGTTAACTACCTCTTGATGCCTTGTGAAGAACAAAACTCAGAAAATTCATTAGAACAAAATTCTCCACCTCTATCTATTCTTAGGGTTTTGATGGAATGTACACTTTATTTTTCAACCAAAGCTTTGAAATTTCTAAAAATTGAAAAAGCTCCACTCTTCTCTTTTAATAAAAAAACCCACATAAACCTTGTAGCATCATCAATGAAAGAAATGAAATACAAATTCTTACCAATACTTTTGCAAGACATTGGTCCACACAAATTGAATGGATTAACTCCAAAGTTTTTTTCTCTCCATTTTGATAGGAAAGACTCCTATGATGTTTCCCAATAATACATGACTTTCATGCATCATCCTTTTTGAATCTAGCTTGGGAAGACCTCTTACCATACCCTTTGTGTCAAGAATATGTAAAACTTTTGAAACTAATATGACCATATCTTGAATGCCACAACATGTTAACATCCTCAATGGTAGAGAGACAAGTACCTCCATTAATCAAATTGATCCTTAGTGGAAACATCCTATTCTTTTCCATGTAGGATTTTCCAATCAATCTATTTCTAAATTTCTTATCAAAAATTGAACAAACTCCATCTTCAAAAATAGTTTAAAACCCTTTTCAACTAGTTTTCCAACACATTGATCAAATTATGATTCAAACTTGGAGAAAAATACACATCATTAATTTCACCCTTACCTTTACTTGAGGTGATTTTCATGCTTCCCTTCCTTCAATTTGAATGGATTTTCCATCCCCTAAATGCACTTGATTTTGAAGGTGTCATCTAGCATGTTAAAACCCTCTTTTGACTTGTCATGTGATTTGAGAAACCTGAATCAAGAAACCACATATTCTTGGCATCCTCTTTTCCCACATTGCATGTGAGACAATAATTTGAGTCCTCTTTCATCTCACTTTGTTCATCTTGGAATGCCTTCTTCTCACCCTCTTGATTAGCTTGATTCTTTGTTACCAATTTCCTGCAATCTTTTATAAAGTGTCTAATTTTTTTGCAATAATGAAAATAAAGGATTTCTTACTCTTCCTTGTGAAATTTCTTGTTCTTTTCCCTTTGAATTAAAGTTCTTTGAATTTGTTGATTTTTTTTTTTATTTTTCCTTGGATTTGAAATTCTAGCCTTGGTTTCAAGTGCATGCTCTGGATTTCTTGCATATATATTCATCTTATCCTCATGGGATAAAAAGAGAACCTACTAATTCATCAACACTTGTAGTGTTCATGTCCTTACACTCTTCAAGAGTGATCACAATATGCAATCCATATCTTTGTGTCAAATATCTCAAAATATTTCTAACAATCATTTTATCTTCAATGGTTTCTCCATAAACTCTCATTCTATGAACCATATCATTTACCCTTATGTAAAAATCTCCTACACCTTCACTTTTGACATTCTTAAATTTTCAAAATTCATTTTGAGGGTTTGGAGTTTTGTTTCTCTTACCTTAATAGAGCCTTGATATGAAGTCTCCAAGGTAACCCATGCTTCATGAGCATTTTTGCAGCCAACAATTCTTGGGTAGATGTTAGGATCTATAACACTAAAGATAAAAGAAGGCTTGAGCATTTACCTTCTCTTCATCCCTTTTTACTCTCTTTTAATCTTGAGAGAGAACATTCCAATCAACAGGTGGTTGATACTCATTGACAATATTGTCCCAAACTCCTTCCAAACAAGAATTCTCTTCATCCCTCCAATACTCATGATCCTTTGAAAATGAATATTCATAGAATGGAAATAGAAGTCATTACTTGTAAAAAACCGATACCAAATGAAGTGTTGATGGAATGGAAGGAGAACAAAACCAACAACTTATGTGTTGATCAATACCTTATATAACCTAGAAAAAGCTCTATATCATCCAAACAAGGCCCAAGAAAACTAGTGATTAAGCTAATTGCTTGTGTACTTGATGATCAAATTGTGCATTGTATGCACCACTAAACTTCAAAATAAGCTTTGTAAGATTTGATGGTTATTAATTATGATTACCTACGATAAAAAAAAAAAAAAGATGCATTAATTGTAATAATGAAATATTATATGGCATCATACTTTGGTCATGCTTTTATTAACAAAAAGGCTAAATTTACAAATTACAACTCAACTTACAAAGCAAGTTAAACTCATAATAGAACCTCTAATAATATTAAAATACTCTTAAACTAATTTTGACTTCTAGTTAACTCAAAAATAGACTCATGTAATCCATGGACAAATTCAACATGCAAGAAGCTTTTCCCGGAATAAAATTATGCAAGTTAGGCATGCATTCAAAGCCTAATTATAGCTCTCTTCTAGAGAATGTGCCCCAAGGTCCCTAAAATATAGGGATTATCATAAAAGTTTCATATTTGCAGTTATCTTAACTTAGAAAGTGTCTCTTTCCTCTTTGGGATGACTACACAAGAATTTGTACTTATCAAAAAGTTGGTATTGACGGTCTTTTTAACTTTTTCATCTTTTAAAAAAATCATGAAAATCACTTATTTGATCCTACTTGACTAAACAAACATGTGAATGAAATAATAAGTCTTAAACATCCTAAATAGTCTATGTTTAGAATATTTTTAAAAATCGAAATGATATAAATTTAGCGGAATTTCAAATGCCAAAATTGGCATCATTCCCAACAAAAGAATAGCAAATAAGTTTTTATTTCCTATAGAAATATTGAAGATGGCACCATTTATATAAGTGTATTCACCTAAATCATACTTTCAAATAATTTACATTGTTATCAATGGCCAAATTCAACTATAGGTAAGGCACAAAAATAGTTAATCATGCTACACCTATAATGGCATGTAATGTCAATTGAATGTAACTTAGAAGTAGGGACCTATGGAAAGACTAAGGCGGGTTAAGAAAGACTATTTGAACATCATGAAGGTATTTGGAGGGTATTAAGGATGGTACTAATGAGGAAGGAAATCTAAGAATAAAGACCTATGGCACCTCTCTTGATCAATCGACTCAAAATCTTCCTACCCGAATCCCAAATATAAGAGATTAATGTGCCAACTAGTCCTTGACAAACCAAAACATTCGAAACTACTTTTGAGTTGTATAGAGCCCCTAAGTGAAGATAAGACAAAACATTAAATGAATGTATGCTCCTATGAAAATCCTTCTTTGAAGTCAAGTGGGGTTATTACCTCAAAGAAGATAACCAAGTAGCTAACTCTTTAGCTTTTTAAGGGTAGATCACCAAAACACGCACTCTATCTCCTCACTTGATCATAAGCCTAACTCGGGTACTTTATTGAGGAAGGAATTAGACCATGTAATATTTTTCATTATATTCCTATGTTAAATAAAAAGCAAGGAAAGTGTACGACATCAATGAATCATTCATGCAAGGGTGGTGAAGGTCCCTTCACTCCCATGAGCACCAATACTCTTGAATTTTGCATCTTTCTCCTTAATACAAAAATATTGTTGAGATTTTCATTCTCTTGGTTTTGGGCAGCATTATTTAGGAAGTGACAATGAGTTTCAAATTGATGGCATAGAACTCTAATGGGAAGGTCATCACAGAAAATGTCCATGGCATCCATGTTTCCAACCAATATTTCAAAGTTGTATTTGTTGTCAAAGACACAAAATCACTTAGATATACATCAAATGGGTCTTGGGAGATGGTATCCTGCAAACAAGTCAAGGGTTAAATTCAACGTTTAAGCTAAGTACATAACAAATTGTGTAACCAATTATCCAAAAATTAAAGAGAACAAATTAGGACTTTCATCCGGAATGCTCTATTTTGTTACATGCTATATGAAACAAATAAGTTATGGGGAGGGAGTTGCATTCGATGAAAGCGTGACTCTAGAAATTGGAGAAGAACAAAGGGGAGTTAAAACAGTGAAGATTTAAACTCTTTTTAACTCAAAGACTCGATTATCTACTTACTACTACTTTTAATTTCAATTAATATAATTTAATTAATAATTTTCAAATAATTAAATTTAATTTTAACTATCATTCACTTATTAAAAGGACAAACTTTTAATATTAATGGACCTAATAATTGGTTTCCATGAATAATTATTATAATAAACCACAAGTTACTCTATACTTATCTTTATCCTTAGTGGCAATTTCAATAATATTCAAAGTTTTTCCATGGTTTCCCTTCTCATCCTTAAAACTCCTCGGTGAAATGATTGAATACAAGGAAGTTATTTTTTAAAGAGTTCTTATCCTACAAAATATCTAGTTTTTCCAACACCCACCGCCAACCCTGTTCGTAAATGTCAATTGATAAAGGTTATGCTTACACGTAAATCCATCACCTCCAAAGAAAAAGATAAAATATTGCAAAGAAAAGGAAGTTGATAAAATTTAAGACTTAATAAATTATAAGAATACTTCTATTTTAATGGCAAATGATTATGTGTATCTTTAAAAATGTAAGTGGCTACAAATTAACATTAGCAAATTCAATATGATTTTATGGCATAAATTCTAATGGGATGGTCAATTTTATGCAAAAGGTTATTAATATATTATAATTAAATATTAGTAAATTCAATATAAGTTAGGCATAAATTCTAATGGAATGGTCAATTTTACTATGCAAAATATTAATATATTATAATTAATCATATTTATTGAATATGATTGTTACATATGACCTTTGTGGTCACATCACCGTTTCTCTAATGGATAAAAATGATAAACCTTAAGTCACCCCCATGGAATGACGTGGAAGTGGCAAATTAAAAATGTTTTTATTTCAATAGAACTTAGAATTCTAATTTATTTGAAAATCTCAGAAGTACACGTCACATCTAATGGACCAACAAAAGTTATTTTAAGACTATCACTTTCACTTTAGCACCAATGATATGGGTCAGATCAGAATGGATATGTCTGTAACACATTCTTGGTTAAAATGGCATTATTCTTAGCAGTTGTAAAAGCAAATAACTAAGAAAAAATATGTTTTGATTGTATTTTTTTATTTTCTCACTTTATTATATTGGGTCGGGGAATAAAAATGGGCTATAAACTCTTCTATAAATTTAAGATATTGTGATTTTTATTTAATTATTTTTTCGAATAAGTAAAAAATATAATCTATGACAGTTAATAAACGTCAGATTCAAGTAGTTTTTTTTGTTGATATCTCACACTATTACAGTCATTCCACTTAACCCCTTGAATTCCATTGTAAGTTACTACAAATATAGATATCTTAAATAAATTTATTAGGAAAATATTGAGAGATATCAATCTCAAGGCCCTCATCTTAAAATTTTAACATATCACAATTATTAATAACTTTTCTTCAAAAAAAAAAAATTGAATGGTGTAATAGATGTAAATATAGCTACATTAATGTTTAAGGATTGAAATGATTTACCTTTCCAAGAAAAAAGAAGAAGAAAATTTAATGACGGTCATATGGACATCAAATTTAAGATAGGAACTAGTACATAAAATCTTCTATAAAGTTCTTGGTATACATTTGACAAATTGAAAGATCAATATGAGGATATTTTCGGCATTGATACCAAATACACATGAAGAAGCTATTGAATAAGCAAAAACAATACTGTTGTAAAGCTTAACAGAAGAACTCAGATCACAATTTAAATTCAAATATGAAATTTCCAAGACAACCAAGATTGTAATAAGCACAAGATAATCTTATTGTAAAACTTTTTGGATAAATAATTTGAATTTAAATATGAAAATCTGGCTTTTATTTTCATCACTGAGATTAAAATTTAGAATCACAAAGACAAGCCTATGTAATTGAAAAAATTTAGAATCACAACTTCATGGTATTACAATAGGATTGGCATTTTGAGAAGATACAAAAAAAAGTTTCTTGGTACATGTTCACGCAAACTAAAGGTTGAAAACTTAGGTCTCAAAGACTGTAGAAGTTGCACTTGGTCAACAAATTAGTCTTTCATTAATTCGCCGACAAAAATCACTGGTCAAGCGGTGCAACAATCAAGTTGATGATTTTGTGGGATTATTTCATTGTGGGCTGCCGTGAGTATTTTTTCAATATCCCCATGTGGGCTGCCACCTAATAAGAATATTTTCAGAACAAAAAATAACCTACAGTCAACAAATGAATCAAACCAAAATTTGAAATGTTTATCATGTTGATACACACCTTACAATGACAGTTGGGTATGGTAGTGGGGTCGTAATGTCAGTAGTTAATGACGATTGCAAATTTGATATTCATTTCACCATTACAAAATTTTGATTTTAAATTTGATGCCCAGTTTTCTGTCAGTCCAACATTTTTTTCTTTTTCCTTTGAGAAGTCAATTGAAAAACCGTAACATCTTGATCACAGTAATAAAAGTAATGGAATTGTTAATCAGAGCCGTGAAGGCATTTTAAGATAGATGTATTTAAAATATCTATTAGTTTTATTCCAATAGCATGAGCATTTGATACGATATAAAACAAAATAAGAACCCTTTAAAGATTATATCTAAAGAGAATAGATAATTGCTTTTAAAAGGGTTGAGAAGATTTGATCATGGCAATGGAATATTGTATACAGATGCAAATAGTTGCCAGAATCAAGCCCTCACAGAACAGATTCGAGAAATTATGGAACAGTAGATTGTAGATTTTGTTTTATTTGAAAATAGATTTCAAGAGTTTTCACTGCAGAAAACAGAAATAAAAAATTCTCTTTGGTAACAATTGAGGCTATATTCAAGTTCAATTTCTTGCAAAGCTTGAGGTCATTTTTCACTTTGGATTACTTTCCCATGCCCTTACAAAGGGTTGCCGTGTCATATTTTAAACAAACACAATGTTTTTATTTGTTTTACGCAGTGAACATTCCATAAATCTATTTCTAAATTCAATGAACCATGAAAGAATCAACTTATCCGATTAGATTTTGTTTTATCTGGATGTTTGTTTTAAATGAAAACTTCACAAAACCCCAGGGCAGAAAGGCCCCGTCATTTGAAACCTTTTCAAAAGATAATCCATAGGATAGGCAAAGGTAGAGGTAACAAGCAAAAAAATGGGGTCGCCATGCTACTGCTAGAGAGCTTGCTTTAATAATGTTCAACAATTAATCATGTTTGATCAAGATGCATATAGATATGAACATTGACATATATACCAGAATTTCTTTAAAAGAAAGAGATCAAATTCTTTGATATTGGATTAGCCTGTATTACATGACCGCAATGCATTTCAGTTGGTATGCATATGTTAGAATATTATCCCACTGCTATATCAGTTTACAATTGCAGAGCTCTGTGTTTCTATTGCATTTCCATCTATTGAACACGGGCATCGCATCCGCTGCTGAATTGATATGAGTATTTTATATTCAAAAGGATACCCAAACCTACTGACAATCACGAAAACAGAGGACATGTCCAAGAGAAATGATGGAATCAGATATCTGACACCCTCAGACTGAAAAGACCTGATATTTTATTAACTTCCTAGTTACAAACATACTCAAGGTTGCAATTTACAAAAATACAGTTAAAACAGAAAAACCAAAAACAAATCGTCTTACCAAAGACTTCCCATTTCCTCCCTGTACAAAAGTCTCAAATACAATGTAACTACAAGTATCGATCAAGATTGGCACTTGCTTGTAAAGCAAGAAATATTCAGTAACCAGTGGAATGAGCAACTCAATTATTTAAGATCCTGTACATCTCTCCCAATATGATTGGCGAGAAGCATTTGCTTTCAATCATAGGATGTGGTTAGCATCTCATGCAACTCCATAGAGGTAACTGTCATCTCAGCTGAGCACCTCAAACGGTCCCATTTGGCTCAATCCTTGTAGCTACCCCTGTCTGAAGCATGAACAAAAAACTGGGGAAGGGATGCAATACGAGGGAGATGTAACAGCAAATCTCCAGATGACTCTTTCCTGGGTAGAAGAGCTGAAGAATTAGAGTCCAGAGAACTGTTTTCAACTAGATGAGGAACAAGACCGCTCCTTCTTGAAAGCGCAGGACTCTCATCATCTATTTCATTCCCAAATTCATCTTCTCCATAGGTACATTTTCCCAGGTTGCCACCACCTATGGCTGGCTCTTCAACCCTAAGAGGAGTTATCTCTGATGCATGATCAATTGAAGAATCTTTTTGAAGGAGAGAGCACATGGAGTTAACTCTTGCAAGTATCGATTGTTCATCAGATGTTGCTGACAGAAGAGAATCACTCAGTAAATGTTGGGCGATTTCATCAAGCATCTTTTTGTTTGACGACCAGACGTCTTCACCAGCAGAGCCGGAGCTGCAAAATGTCTCTGCTGCTCTTGGAAGCGCATACCTATTTGACTGACCAAGTTGCTCATTGATGTTGCAAATAATCCAGATCCTTGATCCAACAATCCATTGAGAGACTCAGAGATTCTCAACTGCTCACACTGGTTGGACCCTTTCATGTTCAGATCATCGTTATCGCTGCTGCTGTGATCTTCAATGGCCCGTGAATCCATTACTGAAGGTAAAAATAATACCCACTAATTTTACTTCTAAGAAAAATTTAACTCCAAAACTTGAAAAGATTGAATTATTTTAATAATCTGCTAAACCACATTATCTTACACTTCCAAACAGAACAGTTCACAACAGATCATATGTTAATGTACAATGCTAGCAAGCAGTCCATGAGACATACCTGAGCTAGGAGAAGTTGTTTCCAAAAGTGTCGCCTCTGCAGTCCTCACTTCAGGGTCAAGTGCTTCAGATTTTGGAACCAATGTTTGAGACGCAGATTGTGGCACTTCTGGGATACATGAGAAGGGCGCAAGATACTCATTTTCAAATGATTAAATGGTAGCATCTTATGGGGTGTATCGTCTTGGAGATTCCCATAGCAGGAGTGCTCATTCTGGTCTTGAAAAGCTGCACTTCTAGTATCAAAATATGGAGAATCTCTACTTAGGAAAGGCTTTTGCTCAGCACGTTTAAACGAGGATCACATTGTATAAGCTTTTCATAGTGCCTGCTAAGCAATCCTTGTGGACACTGAAGGAAATGTCTCCTGCAATGTGCATTAAAATGGATTTGAAACATTAGATAATAAAGGGAAGAAAAATCAGCTTCTCTTGCTTTTAAAACCAATCTTTCAACTGGAATGCATGAACAAATTATTTAATATCTAGAGTTATGGCTAAGATGGACTTATTTAGAGCAACCCTACTTACCAGGTCCAAAAATGTTCCAATCGCATTCAATCAGTAAAATATTTGAAAAAAGAAATTCTATGAATAAGATTTATTAATATCTAAAATTTCAAAGAGAAGCATATTTTAGCATTTTATTGGGAAAACTAGAATTTTAACTGCAAAAAGTAAAGCATTTGTTTCTTTTCAGGCATAGTACAAAAATTGTTAAGATTTGAATTTTGGACTATCATTGGGTTATCAACATTTTGGTTTTCATTTGGACACACCAGGTCTATGAGCTGCAGTATGCTAAGTTGCTAACATGAATTAACTGAACATTTGTGATTAGTTTGAAAGGGTGTACGGATACACAAACACACATACATAGAGAATCACAATATGTGTAGCCAGTAGCAATATAGAACTCTACACTTTCAAGGATTAGCAAGTGCTCCAATTTGAAGTATGTGATAGTACAATTTGGAAAACATTAGTAATTATGACACTCAAACTTTGATTCCCAAAAAACAAATTTAGCACTTCTGCTTTTGTGTAGTTATAGGCAATATCCATGATGCAATGCAGTCATAGATACAACCCTTCAATCTAAATAAGAAATCAGGACCGATGATTGTCGGGTACACAAGATAGGATAATTTTTGCCAGAAACAAAATACCAACATTTGCAGGAGGAAAAGAAAATAGCCCAACTTCTCCATTGAGTATAGCAAACCATAAACTCTGTTTGAAAATTGAAATATTTCCCAGACATGAAATCATGAAACAGAAGAATGTCAAGATAGGATTTCGCAGGCCAGGAGATTGAGGCTGAAACATGGGTAAAAGTAGAATAGCCACCAGAAATTTAACATGCACAGAATGAATAGCATTACATTCCTCTCAGAGTCAACACAGTAAAGAAATCACCAAAATTCAACAGTCTTTGCAATTCAGATAAACAGACATCTAGAGATTCATGAAGCAGATAAGGAATCACTGCAGGACATTCATTAGGGTATAATGTTCTCGGAGTTAAAATAGGAACATGGAATGATTATACAATTGAAAATGCCTTCTAAAATCCTCATCAAAAATTTACATACAATATCAGAAAAATAAAAAGAAAGATAGACCTAAAGTAACTAAGTTTAGCGGTTAGCCTTTAAGCAAGCATGACTCGGAATTCTGATCAGTAACATAACCCGGCTACCTTAGCCTGGACATTGCTTTACAGTACTTGTCAGGATCATATTCTATCAGTTTGGTTTTGAAAATATGATGAGAAAGCAACCAAGAGACTCACCAACCAAAGATGCAAAACTATAGCCAGATCTTGTTGGGAGGATGTGGGTTATCAATGATACAGTGAAAAATGGAAAGAAAACTACCAGATTTACTAACCTGCATATAGTAGCCTGCCCTCCTGTAAAGTCAGAAGTAGCCTGCCATAAAGTGTGCTTTCTTGGCTGAGGATTTGTCTCTCTGAAGAACAGTGGTGGCCTGGATACCTGTAGAAATCAATATGAAAATCATTATGGTGATGAATGGATAATTCAATTAGAATCACAACAGATAATTCATTTTCCTACCTCGATGTCTAAGGTTCCGGCCTCTGTCTCAGGACAGCTTGCCTTCAGTGCCGTGATATCAGACCATTGTATCTCTATCTTGCTCTTCAGGCCCCCATCCAATACCTCCCATACTAGCTTATGCTTTGCAAAGTAGCATTTTGCCACTAAGTCTCCTTCGTATCTTGATACACACTGGCAGGGAAGATAAATTTATCAGTACAATGCCCCTAAAACATTATGAATCATAAACTCTATCAAGGAACACAAGGGAAAACTCTAAGAAGTAGAACCAATATTTAATATTTCTGCATCCTATGGTTCTACATTTTGAATCCCCTACCTCCCAAGTGCCAATCCTCAAAACCGATACTGGGAAATTGGAGGCCTTCAACTTGTCCGCACTTGCCTGGGCTGCTGCAGACCTTGCATCCTTCCTTTTCACTGCATCCGGATTTAGACTGTCTGTATATGTCGGATCCTCTTGGGAGAGTTTCATCTGAATAAGGTCCAGTAAGGAAGGTGTTTTTCTGAGCGTTAAGCCTAGTGGACTGGGTTCATCCAAGGGATTAAAATAAGCAGCCTGAGCACGTATTGTGCTTGTCCCAAGGCTCCATTGTTGCTGCACACAACAAAGTATAAAACTTCCAATAAGGAATTGCAAGATCACAAATAGTAAAACATTAGCCAAGTTTGGCACACTTCCCACACTGAACCCACTTCCAAGCATAATTCAACAGAAATCATGTGAACCACATGCCAATCCAAACCTAGTGCAACAAAGGCATGCAATTGAAATAAAAATATCTCCACAAATTACACTAAACAGAACTGCATGCCTTGAGAACAATGTTTCTTTCCTTAGCAAAAATCATGGTAATCGATAGACATGGGATACAGGTACAGAGGTGGACAAATGCTATTTTCAAACAGAGCACGGGGGTACATTAATAAGGTAGTGGTTATATTATATAGAGATATAGTCACCAGGAAACATGTATACGAGTGCCTGACTATGCCAAAAATTCCAGATCAAAGGATTCCAGAATATATATTACAGTGCCAAAATTCTAGACTCATGGGTAAAAAACAAGCATCTTCAATTTAAAGCAATAAAAACATCACTTCACTAGAATTCTCACTAGCCTAAAACCTGTATATATTTGCTTTTTATCAAAGCACAAAATGGTCGCAAAAATGCCACACATGCTAGCCTAAAATTCTTTACCTCTGATTTTGACTCCCAAACAGCCATATACTGCAAGTTGTAATGTTGTAATGCTCAGGATGCACATTAAATTTACTGTATGACTAGCAGAGTGATAGAAATTTCATCAAACATGGGACCTTTTACTACAAATTGCTACCAAATTCTCCCAAAAACACCTGGTAAGAAAAATACGCTAACTTCGCTCCATGGGATCTTTTCTCTTACCATGTTTAGAAACAGATGTTTAGAAAAAATGGAACACCAGAAAAATTACACCCATCTGGCCAACTAGCAATAAAGCTACAGTCAAAATCTGGTTGGCCAATCCCTAGTACAGGAGACACAGAACAGATGCACAACAAGAACATCCCCAGCCACCCTTTCCCAAAATTGTAATGAATAGAAGGGGCCAATCCCTTGTTTCCTTTGTTACCAGGGCATAATGCTAGTACAAAGGGTAAGAAAGCCAGACAAGTTGAAACATGGTGCATCACGATGATCAGAACTCTGCCAAGCTGCTACACCACAGCTCAAAGGACAGGTAACAACCGCATTTGAAAATAAATGTGACACCAAAAAGTGGAACATCATTAGAAGTGCACTATCTAATCTAGCTAACTACCAGCGATAGGATCAAAGTATGGTTAGCCAATGTTTAGTACGATAGACTAAAGTAAAAGGCAGACAACCAAATCCTCACCGTCCAACACCGGTCCCATCCAAACCCTATTGCAAAAAAGCCAAGACATCTATTGCAGGCGCTAATCCCTAAATTCTACCATGACAAATGCAATTGAAGGAACAACATGAATAATTGAAATTTCATTTCTCATGAATTCGATTTCAAATTCAATTTCTGATCCAAGACTCATTAAGAGCAATGTTTTAAATTTCTCAAAAATTCAATTCATGCCCGAAATATGAAGTTAACAAATTATGCCGTCGAATGGGACAAATGTACTTGGTAAATCGCTGGGGCTTTTGTAGCAAAGATCTGGGTTTAAATTCCAATGACACGTGTTGAGTTGAAATTTGGAAAAATGACACATCTAAGCCAATAGTTACATATTGAGAGGATATACCAAACAAAAGAAAGATTAAGAAAATGACTGATTCAAAACAGAGAGACCAGGACTGAAACTCAGGACTAGCCTAGGGTTTTCGGAGTGAGATGCAACTTCGAACAAGGAAAAGGTAGAAGGGGGTGGACAGGCAGTGTACCAGCAGGGTTTAAAACATCCTGTGGCCCCTTCTCCCCAAACTGTAGTGAGCGAAAAAAAGGGTCAGGCCCTTTCTGAGATAACTGGTAGTTTCCTCTCTTCTGTAATCCCTGGATTTTTCTCATTAATGTAATTCAAAATCACCACAGCATCAGTAAATATTTATTTGTCACAAATTTAATCTTCAATCCAATACTCGGTGCTAGAAATTTATTTTATTTTACAAATTCAATTTATGTGCAAAAATAAGATCAAGAAAACACCATTGAATCAGATAAACTTAAGTGGGGACATTCATCATGAATGTCTGGCGTTTAAATCTCGAAGAGACACGTTAAGTGTGGAAATTGGATAAAATGCCACATCCATCTCCAGGTGCAACCAACCCACACGCCTAGGCTGGGTGCAAATTTTGCGTGACTTAAAACACGGGGAATTTACTTATGAAAATATTTAAGCAAATGTCCAAACAAAATCCAACAGGTCGGCCAAACAAACCAAACATTAGTCTAGGGTTTCTACAGTGCCCACCAAAAGGCTTTTCAAACATCTCGTTCCCCCTATTCCACAAAATCTAATGATAAAAACACATTAAGAGACCAAACCGCTTCGAAGAACATCTCGTTTTCACACAGTCTAATGAGAAAAAACAACAACAAACCAAACCCCTTCAAAGATACAACCATGCGCGTCTTCCATTACCAGATCATATTGCTAGCACTACTCCCTAAATTCTACTCTCGAAATGCAATTTAAAGAGCATCAATGAAATTTTATTTCTGACAGCTCCAGGTTCTGCTCCAAAACTCGCACTAGAAAAATGTTTTGAAAAAACTTTCTTATAAATTCAACTTATCCTACAAAATCAAAATTAAGAAAAGGAAATATCAAATGATAACCAGACGCTAAAAAAAAAAAAAAAAAAAAGGGAAAAAAAAATAGAGGGTTTCTAACACAATAAATAAGAGTTTCTTACGCGAAAATACAAGTGATTGCATTTTTTTTTCTTGATTTTTTCTTGAGATAACAGAAAACAAAAATACCTGATGGGCAGGGGCGGCGAACTTGGGCCTTTTAAAACTCGTTGGGCGGCCTTCCTCTTCGTCGATTTCCACCTTAACATTGAGGCCAGACGAACTCAAACCAGTAATACTCTGCGCACTATTACAACTGCTTACTGTGGTTCCGGATGTAACAACAGTGGACTCTGGAGTCCTATTATTCACAAACTGAACCATCTGCACAGACCTCCAAAATAACCGCCAATTCGAAAACCGAAAAAAAAAAAATTGCGTGTATCTTCGTACGGATAATTCTATGAAATGGGTCTTATCCGAGAAAACAAATCCAAGAAATGGGCGGCAGCGTGTCGGATCGTTTCGCTGGAAAGAAGAAATGACAATAGAAACCCTAGCTCTAGGTTAATTATTGGGAATCTCGTTGCACCACCTGTGCAGATGATTTTTATATCTGGATCTTCCGCGGACTCGAACTCGTGTCGTTCGTTTTTGCAGGGCTTATAAAAAAATTTGCGTTCTTAATAAAGGGCGGATGCGGTCGTGGTCATACATGAGACCGTATGCATGGCTTGGATGGGCATGGGTGACGTGGCATATGATTTTTGTCGTCTTGTGTTAGTTTATTTTTCATGTTTTCTATTTAGTGTTTTAGTACACCTAGGCTTCTTCGTGGGGCTTGTCGTTATTCTCTAGGTATTTGGTACATGTATGAAAAGGGGTCCATCATGGGGGTGGGGTTGCGTAAATAAGTTGGATGCTTCTAGCCTAGTTGCCTACTTGGCGTTGACTAAGAGAGAGGATATAGTGGATCTCCATGTGAGAATGATTAGGTGAGAGAATGTTCTATGTGAACTTAGTAAAAGAGAGGTTAGGGGCAATGGAAATGTTGATAGCGGCTCGAGGGTAATAAGGTATAGATATTGAAAACTTGAATGGAAAGTAAAGGTATGTGAAATGAAGTGTGAGGAAGTAGAAAACAAAAATGAAGGTGAGATGGTATGTGCAACGAGATCAAGCGAAACATAGTTAAGAAGATTGATTCGAGGGATTACATAAATGGTTAATGGATAGAAAGGTATACATATGGCGGGTTCGAGGCAATAAATGTAAGGAGTGGAGAGGGCAAAGAATGAGAGAAGGTATGGCGAAGGTAAGTGTGCCATGGACATGGTTGTTTTGTAGCGATTAGACTATTGAGGTTGAAGTAAAAGTTAAACTTTGTCGCTCAATGTCCTAACTAGAGGCTTTCATTAATGATTAGAAAAAAATCATTATACGTGTAACTATTAATTGAAATAGCATATTATTTTAATTGTTTGATACTCTTTTAATTGTTTCCTAATTAGTTGTGTAAGAAGTAGTGAAATAGGAACAAGTTAAAGAATGTTACATGATGATTAATTTGAACTAATTAATAAACATGAACCATACAAATTCAAAATAAAGCATTAATACATGCAACACACATGACAATTGCTTAAAATACACATAGGGATAAAAACTTAATTGCACAAAGTGGTACAAGGTTTTATGTGTGTGTAGACGGGAGGAAAATTTGTTCGGATCTCGGTAATACTTCATCTCTCGATTTTGGAATTGAAAAATGCTCTTGTGCATGATCGTACAACTATTATACTCCTTGCCTAGTTTTGTACAGTCACGCCTTCTTCTATATAGTCTTCAACCGTGCATAGTGAGGTTTTGTAACTTCCACTTCCCTTTGCTTGTATGGAAATGAGTGTCATTGTCTATCACTAGGGTGGTACAACTTCAAAGACCACCTATAATCACTGCACTGAACAAGTGGAAACCCTATATATCTTCAACAAACTTCATGAAAGCATTAAATAACTAAAAGGGAGAAATTAGTGTGTGGGTGAGGTTAGATCGCGCGGGAGGTTAACCTTTGTTGAACCAATCCAAGTACTACACCACATCCCCTCGATCATGAGCAAACCTCATGTAGTTCTCTTAGTGTCAATGTAAGTTTGTGTCTATATCTAAGTTTAACCCCTATTGGTGCCCTTGTGTCTCTTGACACAAAGATAGTGGACTAACTATATAATAGAGAATGTACTCAATGCAGTAGCAGTGTGATGTGTTATGCTTCAAATGCTTGGACTATCCTTTTTGTCCCTTGAATACCTTTGACAATGCTTGGAGTGATTTACTCTTGTGAAGACATGGCTTTGGGACCTTTGAGTGCTTGGAAATGGAGGAAGCTAGACTATGGAACCTATTTAGAGTGTTTTGATTTGTGTGGTGGTTGATCTAACTATTGTGCAACTACTTTAGAGATATTTTGGAGAACCTTGAATGCTTTATAATAAATGCGGGAGCTCATGATAATTCCAACTAAGTTATGAAGTGTAATTAACCTACTTGTATAGGCTTCCATAGGTTAAACATTCACATTAAAGCCGACCTAAGAAGATGAAATGACACACATAATATGTTCAAATGGAAAATATGTGTTGGATGGAAGGCTCTAGGATCGTAATCCACTATGGCCCTAACGTGTACGGTTTTGCATAAGCAAATAGTGATAAAAAAGGAAAATTTCGGGAATGACGCATGGGGGTGAATTATTGTTCTAGTTGATTAATATCCATTGTATGAGCGACAAAGTAGTGTGCAAAGATGAGCAAGTTAGAGAGAGAGAGAGAGAGAGAGAGAGAGAGAGAGAGAGAGAGAGAGAGACTAATTAGGCTTAGAATGTGAGCATTTATCTTAGCAAGGATACAAAGCCAAACTTGTCATTGTTAAAGGATAAGTTACCAAATTTGAGTGTCTACATTTCCCCCTCTAAGTGTGTTGTTATGCATCTAGTTTTACTACCTTTTAATGTTATTACACACACAAACCTTTATCAATATAATGCAAAGAAAGAAAGAGTGTTTCCTTGTGTTGGCCTACCACACTAAGGTAGAAATCTCAATGCATTCACCTAAGACGAGATAATTATGGTCCCCATAATGTTCAATTTTGATGTGAAGTGTTCATAAACAAATAGAATGGAATTAAAAGCATTAGCCTATAAAATTAGAAACATTCATAACCCACAAACACTTATGCACAAGAATAACACATAATCTCCATAAGACTTTGCTCTTTGTTCATACCAAACCCTTTGCTTATACAAGGCCTCATATATGTTAATCTTGGTTAATTTGCCTAAATCGCTCAAGGGGTATATATATACCAACAAGAACTCGCCCTTGTTTTTAGGTAATCGAAGGGGGCGGGAGATATGGCAAACGGGTATGTGAACCCTAAAGGTGACATGAAGTAACCATCGCGAGTTAATGGAGCTCCATCGATGGAAACGACTGAGTGGAGGCTTCAAGGTGGTAGTTCGAGAATGGTGACAAAGAAACCCAATCAAACAGAGGTGTCCCCCATCTCAATTCCTTTAAAGAGGCGTTGGGGTCATATGGAGGTTGTTAAGCTAGGAATCAAGCTTTCTGGTTGATCTTGTTGTGGAAGCCTTGCCTAGAGATAAAAAATATGGCAATTGATGCTTATTTCAGAGCCTTATCTAGAGGATGCCATCATAGGTCAATTTAATGGACTTTGGCCCTCTTCTTCAGCCTTGTATCAATGGGTGTTTGAGAACTAGACAAGTAAGTGTGAAATCTCATTATGTTCAAAAGGTTTTTTCATTGTTCATTTTAGAGACCATGGGGATTATCAATGATGTTTTTCTGAGGGCCCTTGGTTTTGGGGCAACATTGGTTTGTATTTAACACCGTGGTTCCCGGATTTCAATCCCAATACTCACCTAGTCACAATAACATTGGTTCTGGGTCAGGTTACCCAACTTACCCTTGCATCTATGGTATGCCTTGGAGGATATCGAAATGCTTTGGGAAAATTCATAAAAGCAGATATGGAACGAATTCAATTGGGAATGTGCACTTATGCAAGATTGTGTTGAAGTCGATTTGAGTAGAGGTTTGTCGGATCATATTTCTCTTAAATTTAGGAATTTACAGAGACTCCAACCCCGGATTATGAGAACACCGCCTTTCGGTGTCAAATTTGCAAAAATCTAGGACATTTGCACACCTCATGCCACTTAACAAAAATACCAAAAATGTTAAGAAGGGTGCTTCAGGATGGGGAACTTTGAGTCCAAATTTAGTTTCGGCCATGACATTCAAGGATGATCCGGGTAAAGCGAGCAATGAGAATGGGGTGGAAAAATCAGCAGAAGAAACTACAAATATCAAGGAAGTTGTAGGTGGCACGAAGCAAGGGCATTCACCGGAAAATTAGATTTGAGTCGAATAATTTTTTCGGATTGCACGGAAGTTTCAAATGAAAATAACCTCATGTTGGTTATAACTTCATATCAAGGAAAGTGGCATGAGGTGTCGAGAAGAAAAGGAAAGAAGGGTTGGTTCGAAAATATTTTGATTATTTCCCATCCTAGCATGGGAAATAATTCCTTCTTTATGTCATCCCTTTCTAGGGGCCACTATTGGCTCTTGTGATTGTTTTTAGTATCATGGTGGCTTTCATTTATTGTTTCATTTGTAATTTCCACCTCGCTTTTCTACTTTTTCGAATTTTTAAGAAGGAGGGAACCAAAAACCCCTTGTTTCACAACTCCAAAGTAAAAAGTGTTTCTCTTATAAAAAAACAAGGACTTGCCCTTCATTAGTTAAATGAGGTTATTAATATCCCTTGAGTTCAATTTACATTAGTTAATTATTACATCGAGGCACGTATATGCCACATGTCACTATAATATACCTTTATACTTTACATGGAGGTCTTGATATTCTACGTAGAGAAGCTTTTCATTCTTAGAGAGGTCAAACCGGTAGTTAACTAGGTCTTGTCTTCCTTTCTTGCATTACATTTATGTTCCTTTTCCATGCACATACTTTGTATTTTAATCAACAAAGCTAACTCCTAGTTCTTTTTCCATTGTTGATTTTATTCTTCATGTAACTCATTTATAGTTCCAAGCCTTTGCATGTGCTTCTCATAATTTCACGTGACTCAACCCTTATCCATATCTTTTATTCTTCCATACATGGACTTATCTCCATGTTTCTTCTTAGGGGGCACAAATTTATTTCTTGCATTCAAAAACTATGCACACCAAAATTGGTATTTTTAGTACTTATCCAAAATATTATGTATAAAGCGTTATTATACAAAGTTAGGCACAACATTACCCCACACTAAATTGGTTCTCCGCCCTTAGGTAGCCCTTCTTCGCTTCTTCAAAAAAATCAAAACCTCCTACCTTAGTAGGTCTTCATGCACCTTCCATTTATATAAGGCTTTCTATAAGAGGGGGTCATCCTATCAACATGCACTACGAGGTCCTTGGCCTTGGTATTATTTTGAGGATCTTGTACCTTAGTTTGCAGACTTTGCAAGGTTTTCCCGCCTCTATGTTGGGTTGGTGAAATTTCCTAAGTGTCGGAAAAGCGTGCAGAACAAAAGGTGCGTAAGTGGGGCATGTGAACATGTTCAAGTCTAGAAAAGTGGTGCGCATGAAAGGATCGCACCCAGAAGGACAAGTTTTAGGACTTAGCCGATTTTGCATGATATAGGCTAAAAATAGGAAAAGTGGTTGGAGTGTGGCCCAAGTAAAGATAAAAGCAAGAAGACTTCACGGCTAAGCAAGAGCTAATTTAGGGACTAAAGTGGAGATCAAAGGTCATGTATGGATTGATATAATAATAGGATTAAAAGTAGAGTTTATTTATAGATTAATCTATTATTAGGATCGATAGAAAAGTATGCACTGCTTTATTGATGTACGCATGGCTATTTTGAGCATGTAGTCTATTTTGAGATGCATAGGCGGTGAAGGGAAAGTCCCCACCTTATAAATATGTATTGTTTTATATTATTTTGGGTACCATGAATGGTTGGTATGATAGAGTTATGATGCTTGTATATCTTGCAGTGCGCATGACTCTCTGGTGACTATTATTATGTATTCGGTTTATGTAATCTTTATGTTATGGATGAATTTTGGTAATTGGTGTATCTGAATATGGCGTTCACATGGTGCAGTTGATCTTAATATTGATTTGATCTATTATGTTTCTTTATTATATGTGTTTCCAATTGAATGTATGCAATGAATTATCATGAGTGATTATGGATCTTTCTAGTTATCTTTCTAGTTAAGCATGTTAACATCTTGTCAAGCCCATACAAAGGAGGGACCTAGTAGCTTCACGTGCTTTGGGTGAGCATTCAAATCTATCTGAATGAAGTGTCATCGTACGCCTAGGCAATTTGGTGAAAATAAGTGACTACATTTTAGTTCCATTTCTGGGACTTCTTTTCAAACTATTTTCCAGGATGTTGTATGTAGATGGTGTATCGATTGACTCTAAGAGCATTGAAAGTTGGGTAGAAGATAGACAAGATTAGTTTACATGGAGATATGGTTCTAGACCTAATTTTAATGTGTGTAAGTGGGTGGAAGATCATCTTTATCATGAGCTCTATGAGACGTTTTTTAGCCTTTTTCCAATAGAATTATATGAGTGGTTGTCAGCATACGCATCAAAGAAAAGCTAGGGATACAGTCGAGGGTTTGGATGCAGGAAGATTACTAGACTTTTTTGATGTAGATGAAGCTTGGACTCATGTTGTAGATCGTTGGTGGGCTGGTGTAGTGTGTAGTTACACTTTGGAGTATGTTATCTCTACGTATTCATGTCCGGAAGTTGTTGAGTTTGAATTCTTGCGTGAGCCCAGAGGGTCGTATTTGCGCTATTCCTTTGGAAATTAAGATCTTGATGGTGATACTAAGTTTAGAGCAACTACCTATGGCTAGTTAAACCCTCCACCGCGTGCGTAGGGTAGGAGAAGGTGTGGAGAAAGATGGCGGACCTAGCGGTAGAAAGGAAGAGAGAGGAAAGGTGGCTCAAGTATAATGAAGTGTGAGAGAGGAATTGGAGAAGAAGTGCGATGTTGAGGAGTCTATGGAGTTGTGGAGGAAGATGGCTTGTGAAGGATTTGAAGCTCACATGGAAGGCGTGGAGCCACAACATCAAGCACTCTTACACTTAGGCAAGCGTAGTAGAGAATCCCTTCGGATTGGATGAGAGTGCTTCAGAAGAAGAAAGATTGAGGACCACAAGCACGCATATGATCCCACCTAATGACCTAGCCCTTGTGCATGGTGTTCTAGTTCTAGAATTAGTCATTGAGAAGCAGACTAGTATTGGTAAGCAAAAAAATATGGGTAGGTATCATTTTACAATAAATTCATAAGTGCATCAGACAACACATACACCTATGGTAGCACAAATGACATCATTTTTTGGAGGTCCGATTGGAGGAATATTTTCAGGCGCATCATTAGGATAGAGTTTGGGTGTGCAAAATACTATCGGGAATATGTCTGGAAGTACTACAACTTCAGACCATGGGAGTTTAGTTTAGCACTATAGTGGGGACGCAAAGAAGTACATCCAGTGGTCTAGTTCTGTTACTAAGATGGTGAGGTGGATCGGGAGGATTAGGAGGATCAAGATCAAGATCGAGATGAAAGTTCTAGAGGTGGAGGAAATATGTAATGAAATTATTGTAATAATTCTAATTATCACCAACAATAGAAACAATAAGACAATATTACGAGATAAATTATCTCGATATGAAAGTATAATAGCTTAGCCACTTTGAGGGGGAAACCTCCACAACATACAATAAAAATCAAATGCTTAATATGATGATCCACTACCTACCTATTAACCCTTATTTATGTTACTACTATGATATGGCCATCCCGGACCAACTTGACCCACCCATGATAATATAACATATATGAAAGAGATACAT
The DNA here is from genome assembly GCA_018340775.1 of Taxus wallichiana var. yunnanensis. Classification (NCBI taxonomy): domain Eukaryota; kingdom Viridiplantae; phylum Streptophyta; class Pinopsida; order Cupressales; family Taxaceae; genus Taxus; species Taxus wallichiana. The sequence continues at coordinate 822,147,549 of CM031240.1, forward strand.
AATGATAAGAAGTTATGATAGCCACAAGTTGGTTATCTACATCAAATGTAAGATATATGATTAAGGGCATAGCAAAATATAGGTGGGGATCTAGTTCTCGATCTAATGGGTGGTCTGCACCCCATCAACCACATCAAGTTTACTATAAGATGTCCTTCATTTACCCGAGTATAGGGGCATTTAAGATGCAATAGAGCATGTGCACAAGTGTGATCTACTATAGCATGCTAAAGGAATTAAATCATCGAGATAGAAAACTAAGTTAGTTTGTTACACTCTTCAAGGGCATGCGTATAACTGGTACAAAAAGTATGACCCACATCAAACTGTGGTAGACTATGATGCTTTGCACTCTGCGTTTCTAACCGAGTTCCATATTCTAGAGTTTGAGAAGAAGAGTATCAGCGCGCTTAAGGACATCAAGCAGGGATTATCTGAGAGCATACGGGAGTATGACATGCATTTTAAAACTTTATTGTCAAAATTGTCTTATGATATACATCCAGTCAACATGCATAGTGGTTTGTTGGTGGCTTGTTGACTCCTTTCAGATGGGTGTTATCTCATAAGACTTTTGTGGATCTGCGTGAGGCCTTATAAGCAGCTCTACATGCTGAGGTAGTTGGAAGTGTGGATACTAGAGGTTAGTCCATTCTTAGAAGCACATATCACATCCATGGTGAAGCAGTTGGAAAAGCTCTCTACTAATTCAACTCATGAGACGTGTAGTGGCATATGGTGCATAGATTGAGGTTGAAGGACATACTAAGGATAGCTTCCCTCATAAGTTGGTGTGCCATGTTGTTGGATTGTGAGATTTTCATTTGGACCATGATGCGAGTAGATGCCCTCTCTTAACACGTGATCCGGAAGAATGTGTCTATGTATTGTAATATTTTCAAAACCCATACTCATGACACTGTTGATTATAGATTAATTGATCATATTCATGAAGCCATTGAGAGTGGGTGTGCGCAGACTAGTGTGGTAAGTGGATCTAAGGAATAGGAGAACAACATAATGAAGGTGCTCTAATGGGGATAACAAGAATAGAGGATTTCATGGGGGATATAGAGGCCAAGGTCATGGTGGTGGTAGAGGAGGATTTTCTCAAGGAACTTGTTATACTTGTGGATCTCTTGATCATTATCAAATGTGAGTGCCCTCAGAATGTGATTTTCTCATGGTGTGGAAAGCAACACAAGTTTGAAGAATGTCCTGACTTATATGAGCACATGAGCAAGCATCACAAGCAAGACAAGGGTGTGGGAATGATTAAGGTACAATGCGTGCAGTTGAAGATCAATGGATGTCGAAGGTAACACCTAATCCTGAATTACAACCCGTTTTAGTTACTACACGTGCTAAGGTTGCACATGCACATGAACCTCCAAAGTATAAGCCAACTATAACAAAGCAAGAAGTGATAAATTCCAAGTATCCAGATGTTGCACATCATAAAGAGGTTTACCAGGAAACTATGGATGTCATCAGGATCTAGGAGAGATTCAATGCTTAAAGGAGAAGGTGTGTGTTATGGAATGAACAAAGAAGGTTGAACTCCTGTAGAAGGATGTAGATGACCTAAAGGAGGTCTATCAAATGTTGCGCTAGGAGAACATAATCCTTTGTTAGGAGAATGGTTGCGAGAAAAGGTACCGCGCATTGGTTCTAAGCATGAGAGGCAGATACTCCACACAAATATACCCCCACATAATCATGAATTTGATAAGGAAATTACACTTAATGTAATCATAGATGGGTGGCTTCTGAGCAACATTTTGATAGATACATGTGCAGAAGGTTAATGTACTCATGTTGGATGCATGGAATTAAATGGGAAGACACCATTACAACCTTCTTCAAAATGTTGTATATGGAAAACATAACTAGGCTATGCCTATTGGAGTACTCAAGGATGTGACTATTACAATTCAGGGAGCCAAGTTTACTGGGGACTTTGAAGTATTAGAGCTTGTTGAAGCAGATAACTTCCCAAAGACTACTTGGGTGACCCTAGTGTTATGCCAATAATGTAGATTTATACTTTAACAAGGGGTACATTAGCTTTGATAACAAGGAAAAGTGCATGATTATACCTTTGACTGATGCAAATGTTACTCGTATGTTGAGCCCTTGAGTGAAGAGGACTTGAACAAGATATATGTGTGCATAATCAGAGACCCTGAGGTAATTGAGCCATCTAAGGAAGGAGTGATATAAGTGGGATGATGCTTAGTCAATTAGTGACACCACAAGTATTGCTTGTGATAACTAGGCACATGGCACATATGAAGTGGTTAGAGAAATAAAGAACACAATTACTCACATGATCAAGTCCACGCATGGTTAAGCACTTAGAAGTAACCAGGTACCAAGATACACTGGTGAGGGAAATCCTGACACATTTTTGTACACCATGGAGACTTAGTGGCATAATGAAGGGGATAGAAGAAATATGTTGGTCTATACCTTATGTGGGATTGTAGCGCATTGGTGGGAAACACATAGAGATGGCCTTTGGAATGGTGAGAAGTGAGAATCACCTTTTCTACTAGGTTCACTCGGAATAATGTACCTACACAAATATGTAAATTTCATGGGAAGTATTCTCCCTCTCATCACATCCAGGAGTGTGAGAGATCTTGGTCACATGGTAAAGGAGGCATTACTACCATCACTCTGGGTGTATAAGTTCTACTCCACCTTACGTGGCTGCACACGCATGGTATGTCCATGCTGAGTTGAAAAGGGAAACAAAAAATTGGCAAGAGATGACTTTAGGTATGATTCAAACTTTTGATTACTTTTCTACTAAGCCTCCAGTCCATGGAAAACTATAGATTATGAAGTGCCTTACTTTGGGAGACAACGCAAAGGTTGAAGAGCTTATGCTCTAATTATTTGGGGATCCTGATCTTGAGGTGCGCCTTGATCTTGAAGAAACAAACGAAGAAGAAATGGTCCACACTTGGAAAGAAAAAGAAAAGGAAAAATGGTGTACATGATAGATGATGAGGAAGTGGATAACCTAGATGTTAAACATAAGGTACATGTAAGGTGATGGACACAATAGATGAGAAGGCACATGCGTATCATGGCCCTATGAAAACAAATAAGGTTAACATTAGTACAGAGGCAGAACCTAAGGAGGCCATTATTGGGGATTACTAGTCAAATAAAGAGGTGGCTAAGATTGTTGAACTTTTGCACGACTTAAAAGACTTATTTCCATGGGGCTACCATGAGTTAAAGGGAGTACACCCTTCTTTAGGTGAGATGAAAATCAAACCTAAAAGAAGGCATGGATCCGATTAGGAAGATGCCTTACAGGATGAATCCTAATTCTACGTGTGAAGGTAAAGAAGAAATTGACAAAATGCTCAAGTCCAAAATCATTGAGCCTATTGAAGAATCTAAATGGGTAAGCCCCATGGTTATAAGCATTAAGAATGATGAAAGGATAAGGATTTGTGTTGATTATAGAGAACTTAATGCTTCATGCATTATAGATCCTTTTCCTACCCCATTCATAGAAGAAATCCTTGAGGGAGTTGTTGGGCGCGAGATATACTCTTTCATAGATGGGTTTTTAGGTTATCACTAGGTGTGCATCATGAAGGAAGACCAAGAAAATATAACTTTCACCATGGAGTGGGGAAGTTTTTCATATACAATCATGCCCTTTGGACTAAAGAATGCGCCAATAGTGTTCTCATGCATTGTTTTACAAGCATTTCAAGATTTCATTCATAAGTTATTATAGGTGTATCTGGATGATTGGACATCATGGGTTAGTCAAGGATCATTGTGACAATTTGAGGCTCATGTTTGAGAGGTGTAGGTAGTTGAGCATCTCTCTTAACATTAAAAAGTTCATCTTTGATACACCTTTTGGCACTTTACTTGGGCACATCATTTGCAAGGAAGGATTGTTAGTAGACCCACCAAGATAGCTGTAATCTTGGGTTTAGAAGAACCTACCAATCAAAGTGAGGTGTGTAGATTCCTAGGACATACAAGCTATTACAAGAAGTTTCATTAAAGGATATGCAAATAATTTTGTGCCCTTAGAAAACTGTTGAAGGCTAAAGGAAAGTTCTATTGGGGTGACACTGATAGCAGAGACATTTGAAACTTGAAGAAAAACTTAATCGCACCTATTTTATGTTTTCCTTCATGGGACAAACCCTTTCATGTTCATGTTGATGCTTCTGGCATGGTGATTGGCACATTGTTGGTGCAACTAGGGGAAGGAATTGTAGATCATCCCATTTTCTTTGTGATTAACTAAAATTTGAATTTTGTAAGTTAATCTATACTAGTAACAATAATGAAATGACTAATATAAATGCAATGTAAATACTAAATAATTTTATTTAATATTTTAAATAAAATCAAATAATGGAAATGAGAAGGGATAGGGTACTAACCTGAAATTAACTTACCTCACTATGTATAGGACTGGATAAAGATGATGTGTGGATGTGATAGGGACTCATGGTGCTACCCAGAAATTACAAAGTGAATGAAGATCTATCCTGACTAGGGTGCTTGGAGAGGACTAGGGCCTTAAGGGTGCCCATGTCTATAATTTGGGTGCTCTATTTTACGGAAAATTTCAAGATCTAATTCCAAATGTCATAAGGTCTTGCAATACCTTCATCTTGGTTGCTTGGTTGTCGCAATATCCTTGCTTATGTCATTGTAGTTGTGTAATGAAGATCTACCTACAAAACCCACACAAAAGCATCAAATTCTAAAAAGAAAGATGTAAATGAAGGGGTTAGTCAGACTAACCTTAGCTGCACAATGGTGGACTTATGACTAAGTGTTACACTACATTCTAGATCCAATGTAGTTCTATGTGCTTGTGTGTGTAATTGTGTGCCTAAGATGCCCTAAAGCATCGATTACACAAAAGTAAGGGGCAATAACTAGATGTAAGATGTAAATATGGATGGAATAGAATGAATCGGATGTAGAAGATGCCCAAATGTAGTCCTTTTCCTTAGTAGATAACTAGCTCTTGATATTAGAATGTTCATCCATAAGGTAGTGAGTATGCTATGTTTATATAGGGATCTCTTGTTCAAATTTCGACACTAATGGCCCAACATGCCGAATAACACCTAGGGAATGTAACAAATAAATCTGTAAAGACCAACCTCAAAATTTTAAATGTGAAAAAAGTGTAATCGAGACTAGGGAGCCAAAAAGGGACTGGGCGCGGCGATGGGCACCCCAACACCTTTCAAGCACCCTAGCTAGAGACTAAAGATGACAAATGACCAAATAATGACAACTAAGACCCTATGAGAGATGACCATAACCATGCAAACAATCGATGACATGTGATACAAATGACAATAACAACTAACTAACTAACGATAGAACTAAGGGATGAGCCATTAGTGAATAATTTTATTACGCGAGATCCATATATAAAATAACATACTTGGCGGTATAAATGTAATAGTAAGTGTGTGATTTTGTGACTACACTTTGCAAGCGGGAAGTTAACTCCCACGGAATAGAATTACACAACTATTGAATGAGGCTTTATCTATGATTTACCCACCTATGCATAAATTAAGATAACACTTTCTAGCAGACCTTGTTTATCTTTTATACAGATCATATGAAGCTCAAGTATTTAGTCAACAAGAATATTTTGCAAGGGCACATTTGTAGGTGGATACTTCTATTTTAGAGTTTGATTTTATAGTTGTTGTAAAACTGGGGAAGAGTAATTTAGGGCTTGATCATTTGTCAAGGATCAATTCTAGCGAGGACACATAAAGCATTGAGGACACCATGCCGATGCATAACTTTTCATTTTGAACCACTGCACCACTAGACTTAGAGGATATTGTAGTTTTTTGTGTGCATTGGACAAGTTTTTGAAGTAATGAAGACTCTAGAGAAAAAGTAGCTTACTATATGTGTGAAACCTTATCAATTGATTGGTGGAGATTTGTACAATCTAGGTTGTGATGACGTTTTGCACCAGTGTGTGTCTGGAGCATGAGCCCGAGGTTATTATGAAAGAGGCTCATGGTGGGATAACAAGAGGTCGTTATGCAGTGATGCCACCGCACACATGAGATTCGATGGCTGAAATTTGGTGGGAGACTTTGTATAAGGATACTAAAGAATATGTCAAGGCATGTGATCATTGTCAATGCCTTGGAAAGAAAGTATGAAATGTTATTGCAACTTATATCAAGTGATGAACCTTTTGAAAAGTGGGCTATTGACTTTGTAGTTCTTATTTCACCACCTACGCATAGGACTGACACACGCTATATTATTACTTACATAGATTATCTGACATGATGGGCAAAGAAACACCTACAAAGTATTGTACAACCACTACAGAAGCAAGATTTTTATGGGAAAATATTATTAGCTGGTATGGTTGCTCATTAAGCTTGACAAGTGATAGAGGAACTCATTTCTTGAATGAGACAATAAGAATTCTTTGGTAGAGTTTATGGTGGTACACCATAAGACTACTTCTTATCACCCACAAGCTAATGGTACTGCAAAAGCTTTCAACAAGATTTTGGGACATACATTAACAAAAATCTTTGATGTTGGAAGAAAAGATTGGGATGATAAAGTGTTAGCTATACTTTGGGCATATAGGACCATGTATAAAAGATTGAATAAGGCCACACCTTTTTTAGTTGGTGTTTGGTGCAGAGGTTATATTACTATTGAATTGATGTTACCATCCTTGCATATTGCGCTTGCATGGGAGGACTGGTGAATGATGAAGTTGTTAAAGAGTGTATTGATAAAATGATGTAGTTAGATGAGTGGCATATCATTGCACGTTAGAAAGGCGAGAAGGCAAAGATAAAAGCATGACATGATAGGCATATTAAGAACAAGAAATTTGAAGTTGGAAAGATGGTTCTTTTGTATGATTCCAAGTTTACGCACCACCTAGGGAAATTGAAAGTACATTGGTTGGGACCTTTTATAGTAATAAAGATACTTGAATCATGCACTTGTCAATTACAGGCGCTGGATGACACCATGTGTCTAGTTACTTCAATGGGAGTAGGTTGAATCCCTACTATAAATAATGCTTCTTGGTGTTTGTAATAAGGTAATATTGCCACTTAGATTATATTTCCATTTCATGTGTTTCCTTTCATCGTTGTTATGATTTGTCAATTTAGTTTTGTGTTTTTTTGTAATAAGTGCATGCTTACACACATGAACCTGATTACTATCTATTGCATTCATGCACAAAGGACCGTGCATAATTTTAGTGTGGGGTGGAGCAGATATAGGAAAAAGGAATCTAGTTGTACTAATATTCAAGTGCAGTCAACACATAGGTATATATATGGGTTGGAATATGAATGTCCTCGGAAGGGATGGTACACGCAGTAAGAAAGTGTTGCGAGATGTTTGAGATGAAGGTGTTGTTAAGGAAAATTTTATCAAGTAGAAGACCACATGTAGGTGGATGATCATGTGATATAATGCGAGGTAGGAAGAACTATGAGGAAACTACTTAGTATGAGGAAAAAAAGGGTTATGTACTATAATGCATGGAGGTGTGTAAGGAGGCATGTGGTCGAGAAGTAGTAGGCTCACGAAGGTTATGATTGGGGTTGGGAAGAAAGTAATAAAAGTGATGGAACAAGCATAAAAGTATCCTTAAAGTGAAGTACGATGGTAGGTGGAGAAAGCAATTAATGTAGGAAAGTTAGAAAAATATATAAAAGGGGTACATGTGACTTCATTCTCACCTATGTGAAGAGGACTATTTTTTTATTTCAAAGCTAAGTAAGTATATTTGAGTTTTGAAATAAGTGAAAAGAAAGCGACCAATCATGAAGTGTGAGTGCAAACGTATAAAATAGTGAACTAGTGGTGACTTTGAGAGCAACCATAATAGAGCTCCTTCATGGGAAGTTTTAGAGTGAGTGGAAGGTGTGCGAAAGAAGGGTTCGAGGAGTTATGGTTTGGAAGGACAAACTACGGTTAGGGCACTTATTTCAAGTTCACAGAGGTTATAGAACACAAAAGACCCCAAGAATAAGTAGTGAGAGGTTTACTTAGCACCAAGAAGAGCACTGTAGCAACCACGAGAGGAAAGAAGAAGAATGAACCAAAAGTATAGGTTAAAGACGTGCTAAAAGGAAGATTCTCGAGATGTAGTATCTTGAGGGAGTCATCATGGGGCATGACTAAGAATCCCATGTAAGGAAGACAAAAGTAAGCGATTATAACCATCGCACCCGGTCTGCAAACACATATCAGATTGAGAAGGAGCTAGTGAAAAGATGAATTTACGTATTAAAGATGATAAACCCATTTATGATGACAAAGGGAAATAGACTTTGGAAAAAATTGGGGTCTTATAGATCTACGAGCTGCCATACTTTGGAAACCAGAGGGCTCTATTAATGTTTGATGACAAGAGTCCATGAGGATTTCTTTACTTGCAGTAGTGTATTTAGTATGAATCATCACACCTTTAGTTAGGAATCTCACATGATTAAGGGGGACTAAAATTTCTAGTGATTTGGATGATGGTGGTGACTTTGAGCACGATTGTAGAGAGCTCCTCCATGGAAGTTTTAGAGTGAGTGGAAGGTGTGCGAAAGAAGGGTTCGAGGAGTTATGGTTTGAAATGACAAACTACAAGTTAGGGCACACAATTTCAAGTTCACAGAGGTTATAGAAGACAAAATACCCCAAGAATAAGTGGTGAGAGGTTTACTTTGCACCAAGAAGAGCACATGTAAGCAACCACAAGAGGAAGGAAGAAGAACGAACCGTAAGTAGAGGTTAAAGATGTGCCAAAAGGAAGATTCTCGAGATGCAATATTCTTGAGGGAGTCATCATGAGCCATGACTAGGAATCCCATGTAAAGAAGAGAAAAGTAAGTGATTATAACCATCGCACCAAAGTCTGCAAACACAGACCAGATTGAGAAGGAGCTGGTGAAAAAGATGAATTTACGTACTAAAGATGATAAGCCCATTTATGATGATGAAGGGAAATAGACTTTGGAAAAAGTTAGGGGTCTTACTGAGATCTCACGAGCTGCCATAATTTGGCAAAACAGAGGGATTCTATCAATGGTTGATGATAAGAGTCCATGAGGATTTTTTTTTTTTACTTCACAGTAAACGAGTATGAATCAACACACCTTTAGTTAGGAAGCTCACATGATTAAGGAGCTTGGGGACTGAAATTGCTAGTGATTTGGATGATGAAGTGGGATTACTTGTGGAAAGGAAGGGTGTGTGATGCATATATCCAAGGTAACCAATCTCATTGTTAAAATTGTTGCACATCTTTTGACAAAGTTCAATGGCCAAGAGCGTTGGGGCTAGGTGAATAAGAAATGGCTCCATATTACAAAGAAGATGGCAAAAGGTATTGTATACAACCTTTCTACATTTATAACATAAAGTATAATTGAGGAAGTGCACAAAGGAGATAAAATCAGTTGGGGCATTATCCTTTTTCTATTGTGTTCACATAAATTGGGGTTCTAGATGGCCCAAAGGATAAAATTTGGCAATTCCAAAGAAAAGAAGTCACTTGCTGAGATATTTACAAAATATACATGTGATGGAACCACGAGTGGTGCCTATAAAAATAGGCTGGAGATGTGGTATAGGAGGATGCACGAGGCCTTTGAATATGAGTGGCACATACCAAAATATTTTCTTGCAATGGTTGATGGAGATGCAATGTTTGCAGTGTTCTAACACTACTGCATTGGAATATTTCAGATGAAGACATGTAAATGAAGCATGTGGTGTAAGATCTCTTATGCATTTATAACATGATATTTCCGAGGCCTCTGTCAACATATTTTCAAATGCATGAAAGGTCCATTTTGATGTAGATAAAGTTGATTGAGTACCACACGCTCTTGAAAGACTTATGTATATCCGGGTAAGTCTACATATATTGAAACTATGATATCAAATGATATCATTATTAATTCTATGACTTTGGAGATTGAAAGATGGGTGTGGCTAAGGTATACATCAACCTTAATCCTAAATTGGTTAATGGGAAGTATATTGAAAATGAATTCAAACTCCTTGAGCTGCCTAAGGAAGACACATAGTTGGCACCCTACAGGAGAATGAGCCCACTCCTCCTATAATAGAAGAGGAAGGAATTAAGGATGAGGAGGAGGAGATGAGGGATGTTGGCACACTAGATCACAATGCTAGAAGGCAACCAATTGCGTAGATATAAAGAGGCCGTGAGAAGAGATCACACCATCCAAGAGGAAGAAGAAGAGAGAGTTGAGATAGAGGTCGAGGAGACATAAAAATAGAAGTGGCATGATGATCAGGGTGGTAGAAGAAATTTAAAAATAACCAAGCCTCAAGGTAGTGGCATGGAACCACTTATGAGATTGCCCAAGTTATCACCTATCAAACCAAGCCCACAAAATAAGATAAAGAGAAGGTGCAAGTATGTTCCTAGGGGTGATAGTGAGGAAGATGTGTTTGAGGAAGCCATGCAAAACACAAAGTCCACACTAATTATTGATGTGGAAGGAGAGAGGAGCTTAGAGAAGAATAATCTCATCACGACACATAAGAACATGATGGGCGTGAAGAGGAGAAAGGCCCCATAGGAGAAGAGGAGGAAAGAGAGAATAGATAGGTGAACCATAGGTAGTATGGGGTGTGACACGAGGGCCCCTAGGTGCAAAGACACATATCCCCAAGGGTAGGTGGTCTAGTGGGCATAAGGGGAAGAAATTTTGAAGACACTTGACTTGGGATATGTTAATGATCCCTCAAAATCATCTGCGAAGGTTTCGTGAAAGCACCTTGCAAATGAAGAGTTATATGGATGGGAGTTGATAGATCCCAAGGGTTTAAATATGCACACTAGGAAGCAAATTTCCTAGAGTATGAAAATACGCATAGAAAAACTTGAGTTTGACATGAAAAAGGAAGCTTACATTAGGCGTAAGATGAAGAAAACACCCCAAGCAACACATATGATGATAAAGCCGACCAAATAGCCTTGATGAAGGTGGTAAGATGTGGTGCGGAGGAAATTAGATAAGGTAGCCACACTTAGGATGTTATTTAAGGATAATCGAACAAGGCCAAATAAATTGAGCAACTAACTATGGCACACAAAAGGGATGAGAAAAGGAAGAAGGAGATTGTGGACTTTGTTGCCGAGATTGGGGGTGAAATTTTAGAGGCACGACTAGAGTTCGATGAGAGGACATATAAGACCTACCCCACAACTTTGCACTTTTGTAAGATCGCATCCATCTTTACTCAAAGAAAAATTGGTTTTACAAGGAAGACTAAGGAGAGTGAAGTCCAAGAAGGAAAAGAATAAGAAGATCATAGCACATTGGATTACAAAATATGATGTCGTGTCATTAAATCTGAAGGATGAATTGAAGAAGGCAAGTTTGGATGCTAGGAAATTGTGAGGATCTTGAATAGATCCTTAAGGCATATGGTGTAGGAAGAGAACAAAGTCCTAATGGCCAAAAAGGATGAGTCTCTCGAATAGAGAAGAAAATTTGTCCGTAGTTGTGAAGAAGCGTGACGTGTTAAAAGCTACAAAGGAACCACATGAGGATAAAATGAAGGAGTTTGGTTCCTTGATATCGTGAAGGATGAATTATATGGAAGGCATGATCTTAAGCCTCGGAGGGAGTTATAAGAAATATTAAAGATAAAGGGGAAGATATGGCTCTAGAGGAAATGGGGAAGGTACTCGGTGACGTCTTAGATAAGGTGAAGAGGGAGCTAGGAGAGTGGAATGAGTTAGAAACTAATATAACTAAGGAGTACCCGAGATCTTAATACCAATAGAAGAGAAGGACACCAATGTGCCTTGAAATATTTTCCATCCTTTATACTTTGATCTTGCATATTCATTCCTTATTCCTTCATTCTTTATTCATTTTCCTTGGAGAAATAGTTGAGAAACCCCATTCTAAAGACAATAATGTAATTAGTGTGGGGTAATGGTGGGTTAGTGAAATTGTATAACTATCAAAAATCATGCATAATAGTGGGGCACAAAGTGGGGCACGTGAACACACACAAGGTATAGAAAAGTGGGTGTCTGAAAGGATCACGCCCGAGAAGGACAAGTTTAGGACTTATCCGATTTTACATGATACGAGCTAAAAATAGGAAAAGCAGTTGGAGTGCGGCCCAAGTAAAGATAAAAGAAAGAAGACTTTGTGGCTAAGCAAGAGCTATTTTGGGACTAAAGTGGAGATCAAAGGTCATGCATGGATCGATCTAATAATAGATTAAAAGTAGAGTTTATTTATAGATTAATCTATTATTAGGATCAATAGAAAAGCATACATTGCTTTATTGATGTACGCATGACTATTTTGAGCATGCATTTTATTTTGAGATGCATAGGTGGTGAAGGGAAAGTCCCACCCCTATAAATATGTATTATTTTGTATTGTTTTGGGTAACATGAATGGTTGATATGATAGAGTTATGTTGCTTTGGTATACTTGACGCATGAATCTTTGGTTACTATTATTAAGTATTCAACTTGTATAATATTTATGTTATGAATGGATAATTGTGGATGGATTTTGGTAATTGATGTATCTGAATATGGCATTCACATGGTGTAATTGATCTTAGTATTGATTTGATCTGTTATGTTTCCTTATTATGTGTGTTTCCAATTGAATGTATGTAATGAATTATCATGGGTGATTATGGATCTGTCTAGTTATCTTTCTAGTTAAGCATGCTAACATCTTGTCAAGCCAATACAAAGGAGGGATATGTTAGCTTCACACGCGCCGGTGTGCATTCACATTTTCTAAATGAAGTTTCAATGTGCCTAGGAAATCTGGGTGGAAATAAGTGACTACATTTTAGTTTTGTTATTGGGAAGTCTTCTTGATTTTATCTTTACTTGGGCTGCACTCCAACCACTTTTCCTATTTTTATCTTATATCATGCAAAATCGGCTAAGTTATGAAACTTGCCCTTCTTGGTCATGACCCTTCGCATGCCACTTTTCTAGACCTTACATGTGTTCACGCACCCTACTTGCGTGCACCCCATTGTTTTGCATGCTTTTATGACACTCGGGAAGTTTCACCAACCCAAAATTACCCCACACTAATTACATTATCATCATCGCAATGGGGTTTCTCAAATTATCTCTCAGGAAATAAATAAAGAATGAAAGAATAAGGAATGAATATGCAAGATCAAAATATAAAGGACGGAAAATATTTCAAGGCGCGTTGATGTCCTTCTTTACTTGGTACTAAAAGCTTAGGGTACTCTTTATTTATATCGGCTTCTAACTGTTCTAGTCTCTTATCCCCCTCTTTGCCTTATTTGGTACGTCGTTGAGTACCTTCCCATTTCCTCTAGAGCCATATCTTCCCCTTTATCTTTAAGCTCTCTTATAACTCCACCAAGCTTGAGATCATGCCTTGAAATATATTCCATCATTTATACTTTGATCTTGCATATTCATTCCTTATTATTTTATTTTATTCATTTTCCTTGGAGAAATAAGTTGAGAAACCCCATTGCGAGGATGACAATGTAATTAGTGTGGGGTAATGTTGGGTTAGTGAAATTGCTAAGTGTTAGAAAAGTGCGCAGGCGCAAGGTGCATATGTGGGGCATGTGAATGTGCACAAGGTCTAGAAAAGTGGCACGTGGAAGGATCGCACCGAGAAGGACAAGTTTAGGACTTAGCCGATTTTGCATGATATAGGCTAAAAATAGGAAAAGCGGTTGGAGTGCGGCCTAAGTAAAGATAAAAGTAAGAAGACTTCGTGGCTAAGCAAGAGATATTTTGGGACTAAAGTGGAGATCAAAGGTCATGCATGGATCGATCTAATAATAGGATTAAAGTAGAGTTTATTTATATATTAATCTATTATTAGGATCGATAGAAAAGCATGCACTGCTTTATTGATGTACGCATGGCTATTTTGAGCATGCAAATTTATTTTGAGATGCATGGGAGGTAGTGAAGGGAAAGTCCCACCCTTATAAATATGTATTGTTCAAGTATTGTTTTGGGTACCGTGAATGGTTGATATGATAGAGTTATGTTGCTTTGGTATATTGGCGCACATGACTCTCTGGTGACTATTATTATGTATTCAATTTTTGTAATCTTTATGTTATGAATGGATCATTGTGGATGGATTTTGGTAATTGATGTATCTGAATATGGTGTTCACATGGTGAAATTGATCTTAGTATTGATTTGATATGTTATGTTTCCTTATTATATGTGTTTCAATTGAATGTATGTAATGAATTATCATGGGTGATTATGGATTTCTTTAGTTTTTTTTCTTGTGAAGCATGCTAACATCTTGTCAAGACAATACAAAGGAGGGACCTTATAGCTTCACACTTTGGGTGAGCATTCAGATCTATCTGAATGAAGTTCCAACATACCTAGGAATTCGATAGAAATAAACGATTACTCTTTAATTTGTTCACTATAAAGTGCACTTTCTTCTTTAGTTGTTAATTTCCTCAATTCTCCCCAGAGGTTGTTTGCTTTTGTCTTTCTTTTGGTAATCTCCTCTTCTAAAGTTTTAATATCTTGTAGCAATTTATCCTGCTCACCTTATCTATGTCAATGGTATAAACCTCCATTCCCAAGACATTATATTGTTGGACCTCCGAGTACATGCACCACAATTATCTTAGGTTACTTGATAAACCCTTTAAATACCTTATATGTATACACACCATTTTTGTAAGCTTGGCGCCCAAGTCTCGCATAAGTTTTCAATTTTTCAGTAAAGAGAGCTCTTGCTTATCTTTTTCTCCATTGCTCATTATGTGTGTCAATCTCCCTCTACTTCCCCGTTTGTTTAAGAAGCAGGTTGACCAATCCTTTTAATTTTTCCTCACCTCCCCTCAATCCAATGGTACTCCTTTAGCTAACTTGGGTTCATTGGTGATGATCCATTTACATAAGTTCAACACCTTCAAATCATCATGTATATGTATTTCTATAAGCTCCTTATGTTCCTTTGACAAGTATTCTATGTTTGATTTTCCTAGAGTAACTTGGTTAACTCCCATGTTTTCACTCTTTGTAGGTGACTATATATGCTATTTGTGAGGTTCTACTATACAACCTCTCGACAATTTTCAAGAGCACATCCCCAACCTCATCTATAACATTTGTAAAGTGTTCACAAAGTCTAATCACTATTATTGTGTCACTTCATTTGATATTTTATGTACGCTTTATATGGGGATCTCATATTGTGGCTCATCTATGTAAGCATCCAACGTGAAGGATATCGAATTTTTGTTTTTATAGTCACAATTATATCTTAAATATAGTTATAATAGAATATTTTTCACTCCTCTTTCCTACTTGGAATCTTGAGCACAAATTTTTCATAGAATTTTTTTCATCATATGTGAAGTCTTCTTCTTCTTTTTTTCATGCCTCCTCACTAAGTGTATGCTCATCTTCAAGATTATCTTCCTCCATCTCCTCCATTATTTATCTCTTATTCTTCCTCCCTAAACTTATTTTCACTACCATATTCTTTAACATTGATTATCTCATATGGTGTCTTTATAGGTGGACTTGTTCTATAATGAAGTCCTTTACGTCTTGGATGTTGCATGGATCTACATCCATGTGCACAAAACTTTATATGGGAGGGGTTCCTTTTTTGAGGTGTTGTAAATATATGTATGTCCCCTTCCTCCCTTTTTTTTCTTCTTTAGAGGTGTGTGCATATTTTTAGTGCTAGTTTCTATTTCCATTTGTTTTGGTACGATAGTTTACTTTAATATTTCATCTAGAGCCACCTCTGTTGTCGATTTTGGGAAGCTTGTTTTTGGCTCGATTTTAGTAATAAAGGGTGTGGAAGTTCCTTCTTGTTTGGTGTAATTGAAACTCTACACTTCTTCCTTGATTCAAGAGGTACATTATCCGAGTCTTGGTTCTTTTCTTCCTCTTCATCCCTCACGATGTGCTCATGTATTATAGAGGGAAATTTAATGACTTTTCTCTTTTGGTTTCTTTGGAATTTTTCTTTTTCTTTTCTGGGCTTGCACATTTCTTCATTAGCCTCCTTGACATATTTTTCATTTCCGGTTTCCATTTCTTTGGCTTCAAGTGGTAAAATAATTATATTGTTTGGTTATTTAACCACTATTGTTTGTTGGGGTCAATATAAGAAAGGTCTGTTTCTTGTGTCTCAATGTACATGCTCTTATTTGGATAGACATACTTTAAACACGGGAGGTGTGTGTTTACATCTACATGTAACAAATCAATATGTAGATTATTTGCATCATTGATTTGGTTAACAAATCACAAAACATATTTTAGCGATGAGAGAAAGCAAAGAGCAACTTAGCCCATGGAGACAACTCATTAATTTGTATCATAAAGAGTGGTAGTGAATAATGTTGCATGAAATCAAACTTTCTTTCCCTCAAATACTTTATGTAGTTTTTGAGGAAGGCATCATTCGGATTTAAAGGTATTCTTAAGTGTCTTAATTAGTTGTTTAACTTTGGATTTGTATGCATAATTTAGGGTGATGTGATATTTCTCTATACGTGTTTTATTCATAAATTTGAATTTTCTTTTCTCTTCCTTTTCTAGAACCAACAAATTATTCTATTTAACTTTTGGTTGAGTTATTGTTTACAATTTTGGGCATTTAAATTGATTGTTACACTAACATAATTATTTTCACACTAACTATGGCTAATTAACCATTTATTTTGTAAATTGAAAGTTGAATTTGAGTTAAAATTCTTCCTTGAGTTTCAAATTTATCTTCTCACTTGGCCCAAAGCGATTAAAATTGATGCCACTTGGAAATTTTGCTTGTTTTTTTGGCATGTTGGTTATAATGTTGTTATGTGTTGTAATAGGGACATGGGTTCACCATGGATTGGTGGTACCTATGGGCCTTCTTTTGTATGGGGGTATGCCCCAAGGAGTTCATAATAACTAGTGTAGTTGTTGAACTACATGTTATTATGTCACTTGGGTTAGAGGTGTTTGGACTCTATGTGCCTAGGGCCATAGGGTGACCGACCTCTTTGGTGGAGAGAAAAGGAAAATTTGGCTTCATTTTGTTGTTTGGGAGGTATATGGAGTTGTTTTGGGAGGCTTATGGAGATTGGGAGGTATATGGAGTTGGTATTATGATTTATGTGTACTCATGTGAGTTTAGTTATGTTTTATGTTGTTGAGGATTGATGCTCCTCATTGATGATATGATTTTTACCCCCATATTGACAATGTGTAGTATAATTGTGGTTTTGATTTGCATGAAACTTAAGTATGGGTATTGTTGGGGATTCTTTGTTGTTATATTACACTTATGTTACAAGTACTATTTGTGTCGGGGCATCTGTGTGTCGAGTACTATGTTGTGTGCATTATACGTGACTACCCATGGTTGGGTTGAGGTCTTGTGATGTGATACGATCATGAAAAGGGCATAACAAGATGTCTTGTGGGTCATTAGTGTTGTGTTTGAGATTTGTGTAACATCGTGATGTTATATTATGTTGGAACTCACAAAAATAAGTAAATAGAATCCTAAATAATGAAATATTATGAGCTTTGAGATCAATAAATGTTGTAAAGGAAAAGAATAACTAAAAAATTAAGTGAAAATGGAACTACCAATCTCCACAAAACATTAAAATTTAAAATATTACCAAAATAAGCTTTGCTTCCTTATGGTCATCATTGTCTTGACAAGTTGTTTAGCTAAGTGACATGTGTCACTTTGTTAGCTTTCTTGCTTACTCATCCCTCTTACTAACCTCAACATCGTGTCCCATAGAGGACGATGCTCTTATAAAGGGGAGATAAATGTAGTGCCCCACTAGCATTGGGTGATATTTTTATGTGGAAGTAGTGGGTGGGTTATAATGCAGGTGGTTAGAAGAGTGACATGTGTAGGCAATTGTTAGGACTGCACAAAATTTATTTATTGAATAGAATTTGGAAAATTTCAAAGAAAATGCGGTTGGCATGTGTAAAGCCACCTCCATAACCATTTTTGGTCCCCCATCTAGCCTATTTCATGATGGGAGCCGAGGAACATGGTATAGATAGTTAAGTCAAGCATACGTGGAAGAGGAATTATCGATGTTGGAGTTGCAAACACTATGTTAGACATGTATGTGAAATGTAGAAACATACATAAGGAACAATATGTGTTTAAAAAAATTCCTCGATGAAATGCAATATCTTGGAATGTAATCATTACTGGCTATACAAAATATGGCTTATTAAAAAGGCCTTGGAGATTTTGAAGCAAATGCGGCTTGTAGGGTGTTAAGCCAAACTCAATAACCTTTACTAGCACCCTCGGCTTGTGTAAAATGAGAACTTTAAATAGGGTGTAGGTGTCTCATTTAGTAATTTGGTCAAATATGTTATGAGCATCCTTTGAGAATTAGACTTTTACCAGTTGTTTCCTTGTTTATACTTATTGGGACAATCCTCACAAGACCATATCCATAACTTAGGTATGGTCATGTGAGAAAAAGCTACAATATGTGTATCTGTCACATTGGGTGTGAGTTTAATTGTTGTCCTTAGACGTCGTAGTTCTAGTATTATCATGAAAAAGAAACTATCCTTTGTGTGTACATTGTCCTTGGCCCTATAAGGGGTAGACAATCCTTGTGAATATAATTGGGGTGTTTTCATCTTCAAATGATCTCATTAAAGAAATGTAAATGACACGAGTGGAACCTATATTTTAAGTTACCTACACATGAGACTATTGAGTTTGAACCCCCTTAAACCCCTCTCAAACAAAAGTGTTAGCTTGGCAAGAAGTATGAAGTTGCCTTACGTTACACAAATATTTTGTGAGATAAGGGTATTCGATTACTCTAGTTGTGACTTTAGTAGGGGTGTAGAGTACAGAGAACAAATGAATTAATTAATTGTAGTACCTCCTTTAGGTTATCAGTGAATGAAACCTTGAAATATGTTACCCAATAGTGTTTTAGTGTCGTAGAAGGCCTTTGGAAGTGTAAGGTGAGTTGGAATCCTCATTTGTAATATGTGCTTAATGTTTGAGTGGTTAATGATAGTGAAATGAAATGTTTGGTGTGAAATCACTCCCTTGGAGTCTTGAGACCCTAAATGTTAAACAAGTATTGTGTAACTTGATATTATTTTAAAAGAATGCTAATAAGAGACCAAAGTAATAACATAAGTGAAATAAGAACAAGAGTAAGTGAGATGTCGATTTTAGAGTAAAGGGATACTTAAAGTTCTCCTTATAACTTAATTAGACCTTGTTTTATGTTGTAAAAAAAGGGGGTAAATTTATCCTAGTGAGTTTAAGCTTTTGTGAGAACATGAATTCATATGGAAAAACAAAACTTATGGCGTGTAAATATTAACAAAGACTCAAACCAAGCATTGAATGATAAAAACTTCAAAAAGGAAATAGACATGCCCTAATGGATGGAAGATTATATGAAAAAGGAACTTGGACCTTAATCTCCTTTAAATCTTAAGATTACTTCCCCGACTTCATGTCAGTTTTTCTTGTGTAATGAAGGTAAAACTAAACTTCAAGTAAACTTATTTTGGGAACAAACCCTTGGCATAAAATCCAATATCAGGGTATTTTTACTTTTTAAAAATGCATAGAACTAACAATTGAGTTATGGAAATTATTATAATGGAGAAAGAACCAAATTTAAGTGTACTTATTAAAAGTTAGATTTTAAATGGAACCATCATAGGTAAAACATTAAATGAAATAAAGAAAAATGCAACCTAGTTTTAAGAAGAATGAAGGATTACATGTTAAGTGCTTTTCAAATAATTAAGGTCAATAATGAAATAGGACTGTAATAAATATGTAAACCATGAAAGTGTCGTGTCATGGATAGTGCCTATATATGTGAGTTTATACTATAGTTGAATCGTTATTTTGTACTTGTCATTTGGGGAAAATGTGGCTTGATGTGCATCATGTGTTTTTATGTTATATATGTGGGTTCAAGTTTGTGTAAATGTCTTATGTGATGTTAAATTATCCTAAGTGATCCCATGTGGTGTCGTGTATCAAGTAATGTAAGTCCAAAAAATATTTCGGTAATTTTTTTTTGTATTTGTGTGTCAAAATTTTGGGCGTGACATTTGGTATCAGAGCAGAGGTTCATGCTCTCAAACCTTTGGGATGGTTGGTGTTGTGATGATTATACATGATGGTGGAGGATATGGAAGAGTAATGTGATACTATGTTGTGATGTGACAAGTGATGTACTTGTGATAATATGAATGCACATGTTGTGCATACCACTTAGTGTGGATTTGTTATGATGTTGATGTGTTTCGTGATGAGAGTATTCACTCTCTTTTTTTTTCATGAATTTCACATGTGATGTACCACATTGTTGTGTGAAAGGAATGTTATTATGGACTGCAAAGTGTTGGAGTGTTTTATTATTCTATGATATTGTATGTGTGCTAATGTGTTGTATGAAAAAATTTGTCATGAATTGTATCATATTGTGATGTTACCACCGTGTTGTGATGTATCATGTTGTGTCACCATGTTGTATTGTAATTGTTTGTATGTTGTGATGTTAGTCACTATGTTCATCATACATATGTTTCATACATTATGTGATGGATTCATGTCGTGAATTAGGGGCATATGGTGATCTTATGACCCCTATTATATTGTACTTGCACTTTTGGGTGCATTATGTGGAAATGTGATGTGTTATGAGTTGTGGAAATGATGTTGTGTTATACCCGTAAATATACCATGCGTAATATGTTATGGTTGTTGTGAGTAAATCATCATTGTGTTAGTAATGTAGTTATGTGTTATGTTATGAACCCTACACTCACTGACCCTAAGGGAAGAAATCAGTAAAAAGTGTGTGTGGAGAGAGAATACATGCATCCAAGTACCCATAACCTTGAGATGAGTATGAGTTTGGAAGTGGAGTCTTATGTAGACTGAAAATCCACTTCTATCTATTTGATATACTTTGAGCATGCTTAGTATATTGTGGAATGTGCACCACATGAGGCTTAACTTTTGTCTCCTATATGGGTTGTCCATTAAACAATCCTATATGATACCGACTATGTTGAGCCTTATGGGAGTTTAGAGGGATGATTCAGACAGATATTATGACAATTATATTATTTAATTAATTATTATTTATATTTTGAGTCACACTTGATGTCGGATAGGGTCCGATGCCCTTATGAGGATGTCGAGATGTACACTCGATGTCAGACGAGATCCGATGTACTTGTGATGTTGCATATGTTGTTATATATTTTGTAAGCTGAGGCTCAATATCTGAGTGCCAACAACTCAATGAGTACCCCTTGGGTGGCCATATAAGGCCACATAGTGATCGTGATGTGATATTTCTTTATATGTGTTTTATTCGTAAATTTGACTTTTATTTTCTCTTCCTTTTTTAGAACCAACAAATTATTCCATTTAACTTTTGGTTGAGTTATTATTTGCAATTTTGGGCATTTAAATTGATTGTTACACTAACACAATGATTTTTACACTAACTATGGGTAAATAGCCATTTATTTTGCTTAGATTGTAATGAATTTGGTATATATTCACACAAAGTACATAACACAACAATCTCTCTATATTAATGTATAATGCATTTGAATATATATATCCATTACAATAAGAAAAAAATTCTTATAAAATAGGAAGTGATACAAACAAATAACACGTTAAAGGTTTCATGGTTTTCTAACAACCACCCAATATACCTCTAAACCTATTTACGTGTGTGGTTATAACAACCATTATACACGTAAATCATATAACTAATTATTCAAAAACCTTCACAAATATACTAACTATTACAATGGAGCACTATAATATAATGAATTCCTAACATTCCCTCCCTTAGTGTGAACATGGGAGAAAAAAATCACACTTCTTTTGTAGTTTGCACCCGTGCGTGCTCATGATTTGGATGGTTTTTCAGGACAACCAACAACCTCAACAAGGATGGTTTTCCAAGGACAACCAACAACCTACAAGGATGGTTTTACAGGACAACCAACAACCCAAAACATACAGATGGTTTTATAGGAAAACCAACAACCCAAAACATATAGATGGTTTTATAGGACAACCAACAACCCAAACATACAAATGGTTTTATAGGACAACCAACAACCTAAATATCATGATGTTGTTTTTTTCTCTGTGCTTTCATCTTTTCCACTATGTTTTTCCTTCAAGGAATTATGTAGGAAAACACTGCTCACTAAATACAAATATGAATAGGAATGATCTTCAAACATATAAAAAAACAAATGGAAATTGGAAACAAGAACACACTGTAAAATATGTACTATGAAAATGAAGCACACAATTGAAAGCAAAATCACACCACAAAATGCCACCACATCTTTGTGTGACCCCGTCATTAGTGACTGAAGAGAGGTGGTTGATTGACCTCCAACCTCATATGCCTTCATCCTCAAGTATCATGTTGCTAACTCAATCAAATTTAGATATGAAGCTTAATTATTCTCACATTGTTTATTATTCCCCCCACAATGTGAAATCATTTATTTTTTACGATGATGGGTAACATCGAAAATGCGTCGTAAGGATTTTTTTTAATTTTTTTTGGACTTTTGACAACTTCGAATTAAAATGAATGACTTAAATAGAAAAAATTATATGGCTTGCAAATAAAAAAATGACAATACAAACTTTGATGACACTAGAAATATATTTTTAAAAAATCGATTCTTTTTTATAAACAAGGACGATACTTTTGATGAAAAAAATTAGATGAACACTTCAATTTGGTGGACGAAACTAATGCTAACATAGACATATATTAAATGGGTGGAAATATTAAAACTTGACAACTTACTAGAAAAATACTCCAATAGATTTAACCATATACTATAAAAATATTACCACTTTGAACATATACACAAGCATATCAACTCACAAATCTATTGTATAAGACTCGACTATGTTAGATTGTTCGACTCAAATGCACAAGTGGAAGGAATACGGTGAAGACTCGAACCTAAATAGTTGAAAAAGATGTATAGAATTCACACCAATGAATGAGGTGAATGGTGGATAGCTGCATGTTGATGCAATGGATTGGGAGTAGAATATATTTTGTGATAACAAAGAAATTAATTTAGATCTCTGAGTGCGAACAGTGAAGTGACAGGATAAAAAATTCAATCAGAAAATGTCTTTGCATCTAAAAGTGATCTTTCACCTCAGAATAAATCTTGGAACATATTTATCAATGAGATCTGAAATAAGACTGACAGATGGATATATCTTGGTAGAATATTTGGAACTGATACCTTCAATTCAAAAGAAAATTGGAAATCAATACAAGACCGTAAAAAATGCTTGATTAAGATCTGGTAGATATACTTTGAGTGACTCTCCTCTTTAATATAATTATGGATCTACAACTCAAATAATGGCGACAGTTTAGTAGAGATGATTCAACTAACTCTAGGTGGATAACATTAGGCAATTGCAAAGCATATAGAAGTCTTCAAATATGGATCAGTCAAATGCATAGCCAAATGCAATAGTAATTCAGGACATGGCACATTCAAATGTAAAAATATATTACATTGAGATCCGAATCAAAGACCAAAAGGAATATTAATTGACCAGCAGACTTCTCAAAACCACATATCAGGCTGCGCGTAGCAGGTATAAGATCTGTATACAACATTCCCACATGTAGTTAATGGAATGATCTGCGTATAGAAACAATATTTGAGATGATATAGAATAACGAGCTAGAGAATCCAAAATGTGAATGAAACTATCACAATCATAGAACAATTAAAAACTATTTTATTCTATAATACTAAAACTCCACAAAAAACATTTGCAGTTTTTTTACTCTCATGAATGGGGCGATCATAAAAGAAATGGGGCGATCATTATTGTAAAGTTTCGCTTTGATACAAATAAAATTCACGCAAAGTACATAACAAAACAATCTCTATATTTTTTTGGATGAGGGTAAATTGAGGGTGTTTGAAAGGACCCACATCCTTCAGACACTATTCTGAAGGGGACCACTCAACAGTAAGAACCCAATTAGGAACAACCATGAAACCCGAAGTGAAGATTACAATGCTTCTTGTGCCAACAGTGGATAAAGGGACCACCAACAGAACCGTAAGGCTGAAGTCATCACCGCCGATCATCAACGATCCATTAGAGGTAAAGTTTCGCTTTGATACCAAATAATGACTTTCGGCACCACGACCGCAACGAGAGGAGTAGCACGAGAGAACAGAGCCACCAGTGTCGCAGCGAGAGGAGAAGTAGCCATAACAAAACAATCTCTATATTAATGTATAATGATTTCCGATGGATCGTATTATATATCCATTTGAGAATATGATCTCTCTATATTAATGTATAATGCATTTCTATTATATATCCAATAGAATATGTGAAGTGATACAAAAAAAACCCATTAAAGGTTTTACGGATGTTCTCACAACCACCCAATATACCTCAAACCTATTTACATGTATGGTTATAACAACCATTATACACGTAAATCATATAACTAATTATTAAACAAAATTCCAAACATACTAACTATTACAATGGAGTACTTTAATATTATGATTTCTTAATAGATTGAAAGTTGAATTTGAGTTAAAATTATTCCTTGTATTTCAAATTTATCTTCTCATTTGGCCCAAAATGATTGAAATTAATGCCACTTGGCAATTTTGCTTGTTTTTTTTGGCATGTTGGTTTTAATATTGTTATGTGTTGTAATAGGGACATGGGTTCACCATGGATTGGTGGTACTTATGGGCTCACTTCGTTGTATGGAGGTATGCCCCAAGGAGTTACAAATAGTTGGTGTAGTTGTCAAACTATAGGTTATTATGTCACTTGGGTTAGAGGTGTTGGACTCTATGTTCCTAAAACCATAGGGTGAGTGACCTTTTGGTGGAGAGAAAAGGAAAATTTGGCTTCATTTTTTATTTGGGAGTTATATGGAGTTGTTTTGGGAGGCTTATGGAGATTGGGAGGCATATGGAGTTGGTATTATAATTTATCTATGCTATGCGCGTCTAGTTATATTTTATGTTGTTGAGGCTTGATGTTCCTCATTGATGATATGATGTTTGCCCCCATCTTGACACTGTAGTATATTTTTGGTTTTGAGTTGCGTATGAAACTTAAGTATGGGTATTGTTGGGGATTCTTTGTTGTTACATTACGATTATGTTACTGAGTACTATTTGTGCCAGGAGCATTTGTGTGTGTCGAGTATTATGTTGTGTAGATTGTACATTAGTACCTATGGTTGGGTTGAGGTCTTGTGATGTGATACAATTGTGAAAGTGTGTAACAAGGTGTCTTGTGGGTCTTAGTGTTGTGTTTGAGCTTTGTGTGACATTGTGATGTTATGTTATGTTGGGCACCCATGAAAATAAGTAAATAGAAATCCTAAATAATGAAATATTATGAGCTTTAGGATTAAGAAATATTATAAAGGAAAAGAATAACTAAAAATAAAGTAAAAATGGAACTACCAATCTTCATAGAACATTAAAATTTAAGATATTGCCAAAATTAGCTTTGCTTCCTTGTGGTCGTGTTGTCATCGAAAAGTTGTTTTCCTTAAAGAACATGTGTCGTTGTTAGCTTTCCTTGCTTACTAATCCTCTAACTCTCCTCAACATCATGTCACATCAAGGATGATGCTCTTATAAGGGGAGGAAAATGTAGTCCCCGCTAGTATAAGGTGATATTTTTATGTGGAAGTAGGTGGGTTGTAATGGTAGGTGGTTGGGAAGAGTGGCATGTGCAGACAACTATCATGACCCACACAAAATTTCTTTATTTAATAGAATTTGAAAAAACTCAAAGGAAATGCGATTAGAGTTATAAATCCACCTCCACAACCATTGTTCAATTTCCCCTAGCCTGTGCCATAATGGGAGTTGAGGAAAAGGGTATGGAAAAATGGTCAAGCATAAGTGGAAGAGGAATTGTCATATGTTGTTGTTACTGAAGTGCAAATGATCTGTTAGACATGTATGCAAAATGTATAAGTATACAAAAGGTACAATATGTGTTTGACAAAATGCCTCGAAAAATGTAGTCTCTTAGAATGTAATCATTGTTGGCTATGCAAAATATGGGCTTTTGAAAAGGCTTTAGAGATTTTGAAGTAAATGCGCCTTGAAGGTTGTTGGCGAGAAAATTTTTGAGGGACAAATTTGTGGCCTTCTTGCCAATGCTTTGGGAATCGAAGTCCCTCTACTTAAATGGTGAAACTTTCGTATATGCATGTGTGAGTAAGGTGAGTTTTATCCAGTTGGCCTTGTGGTGGGGATCCAACAGAGGCACTCCACTAACCCTATGGCAAAGCTAACAATGGTTTGCTAGAGAGGACTTTGTCAAGAGAGTGGGAAAGGAGTGAGACTGTAAGATAAGAGAACTAATGTTGCAAGTAGAAAATCAAAGTCTTGCATACATCAGTTAGAAGATTCATCACATGCATTAAAATTAAGAATAAAACAACCCTGCAAATGGAAACAAGATGAGTTAAGATTGAGAACTCAAAGTTTCTAAAATCTCCTCATAAAAAAGGCATGAAACTCCTTCTTCTTGTATTGATGCTCAAAAAAAATTTGTACATAGTATGGAAATGGAAGAAATTTGAGAGTGGGGGAAATGGAAGAAAATGGCTATCTCCTTTGTTCTCTCTAAGTACAATGCACTCTTGAGTTTACAAAATCGATCACCAACCATTTGAAATGGGAATGGATTTAAAATTTATAGGAAGAGAAAAGACTCTTCATATAACCCCCAACGACTTTTCATATGTCTCAACACGACTTAAGACTCTTCGCATTCTTAGGAAAACATTAAGTCCCTTTTTATAACATAAAGGTGACTTATTACATTAGGAACATTAAGACATAAAAAAGTGCAACCTCAATAAAGAATTAGAATGTGGAGGAGAGAGAAAGTGGGGGGAGAAGAGAGAGAAGGAAAAGAAAGGGTCTTTCTCCTGATGAAATCCATGATTCTTCCAAGGAGGTGAAACTCTGAATTTCTAAATCCTTTGCCTCCTGGAAAACTCCTTAATGCTTGCACTCAACGCTGAATTGTTCTCTATCCCTTGAATTCCTTGTTGTGAATGATTTACTCATATTGCGAGATAAGTTGCTTCTGATGAGAAACTACCTTTTGATGACCTACGGACACCATGAATTGAGTGTTTAGAAACATTGTTGAGTTATCCCAATGGTGACTATGGGCATTGCTCATGGAGATCCACTTCAAAGAAGCCGAGGATGGAAATTGTCCCCCGATGACCCTTTACAACACTCTGTCATATTATACGCCGACATAGGCCATATGGAGTGATACATTTGTTCGTATAGGTGCTAGGTATCGATGAAAATACTAGCAAAACTGTGAATGGTTCATCAACACTTGTTATTCTTGAATGGAGCAACTTACTATTTTTAGTAAGTGTGAAAATTCTTCTCTGAACTCCAACTGCAGCTACCAATTTGAATGTTCAACTCTCAGAATGTTCCTTTTGTGAAATTCACCCTCTAGAATGACTTACTATTTTTAGTAAGTGCCTATGAGACAACTTACTATTTTTAGTAAGTGTGAAAATTCAACTCTTTCGAACCTTGAATGGATGTGACAACTTGAATTCCTCTTCTCCCTATGTTCCCCTTGCCTTCTGGACCAATTTACTATTTTTAGCAAGTGCTCATGGGACCACTTACTTTTTAGTAAGTTTCAATTCTAGACCGAGATGACCCTTTTGACGAATTTCATCTGCAATACCTTCTTTGTGTTCACCACTCCTTCGCAACTTCTTCGGTTGGTGAATTTCCTAAAATAATAATCTCCCATGTAGAAGGCCTACTATTTTTAGTAAGTGTGCTTTTGGTGGTTGGATCATGGTGGAACAAAGTTTTCTGATATGGGTTTTTCCCAATATCACTCCTCTAAAATTTTAGGCTTACCCGATCACTGGTTCATGAGATTTTAAAATTTTAAATTTTCACTTGGTGGCAACTACGGACATGATAGCCATTAATGGAGCTTGAAAATTATAGGTCTAGTTTTCTCCTCCGTTCATGATAAAAATCATATTTTTGATGTGGGTTTTTGTTTCTTGTTCCACCAGTGAAATTTCTCTTCAAACCGATTGTTGGTTTGACGAGAAATCGACTTTGTCTTCATTGTGCCAAGAGGGAGATTTCTTCGCTGCGAACAATATATGTTGCAGAAGGGAGATCTGTTGCTGAGGTTTTTGTGGCCTCTAAAAATTAATAATGTAGAAAAAAATGGTTCTTCGATTCATGCATTGGTTTGCAAGATATATCAAATTCTTCGTCTCATGGCAACAAGGGTTTTTAGATGAATCTCTTTGTTCTTCTTCTCCATTCTTCGTTTCTTTGACTCTTTCGATCAATACTTCCTCTATAATATGTGTATTTTCATGGAGTGGAGGATTTGTGGCCATCACAAAGATGGTTTGGAGAATCAATGGTGGACATGTTGTCCGGACAAGCATGGAGCTATGGAAGGGTGTGAAGTTGTGAAGAAGGAATGAAGGGAAAAAATGGCTAAGTTCCAGATTTAAAATATTCAAAAACACACACTAGGGGTGGGGTACATTTTTATGTACCTGATGTCACTTTAGCTAAAGGGATGAAAGTGTCATCAAATTTCACATTGCGCCTCCTCGTGACACTTGTCAAGATCAAGACGATTGAGCATTAGGGCTAGGGAGCTGGAGAAAAGCACCCGGGGGCTGAATATTGCACTGTAGAAGGTCGCATTGATGACCTGTAGGCAAAAGTGGGATGGGTGAATTTTCATGTCCCTCATGTCCCTTTTTCAAAGGAACAAAAGGGTCATCAATTTGCACATCGCGTCATGTTTGTGACACTTGGAGCGACTTGAAGGACCGAGAGGATAGGCTCCAGGTAAGCTCCGGGGTTGAATGGGGAGATGCAGAGGGTTTCATGGGTGACCAGAGGGAAAAATAGGGCTGGGAACATTTTATTGTCCCTCATGTCCCTTTTATTAAGGGATGAAAGGGACACCAAAATGCACTAGGCTCCTGGAGCTGACACGTGTCCACTTGAGAATTTGGCTAAGTGTTGAACGCGTTCCTTGAGCCAACTTGTGACGGCGATAACTCGGGCTCCTGGATGAGTTCGAGAGGTGAAATTTTATATGATATTGACTAAAAAACCTAATGAATTGAATGGTGATGGTTTTGAGCTCCAATTATGACTGAATCACCTTCAAAAGCCCCATGTTTCTTTGGGATTGCTAGTTGTCTTGTTTGAAAGAATGAGTTGCTTAGGGAAGTGTATGATGTTTCACGAGGTCTCATTTTTTCCACCATTTAGGGCATGGAAAATACCTTCCATAGGTACTTTTTTGGGATCTTTAATCTTTATGAATCTCCCATAATCCTTTCTTGAAGCTCAAGCACTCCTTCATTTATGTATGCTTCTTTATGCCCAAAAACCCACTTTTACTTAATCGACTCCAAAAAGGCTCTGCCAAATTGATCCCGATGCCTTGAAACCTTTGGAAAATTTCAATCCTCATTTGTTGATGATGAATTTTCCTTTTTATCCAATTTATATTTTTAGATGCCTTGCCATGGACACATGTTATTTTTAGTAAGTGCACTGCGGGTGTCAGATTGTAACAAAACAAGTCTTGAGATTCTAGGTTTTATTTTGGGGTTCCACGCTTCAAATTTTGGGTAATTTATTCATCTAAACAAGTGAGAAAATGATATTTTCATCGGTAGGGGAAGAATACTGATAAAAAATACAACCCTCCATATCCCTAAAAATAGGGACTTCATGGCATGAAAACTAGTTTACGCGAAACTAGATTTTTCAACGATCATTCCCTCCAATTTTCACGTGATTTCACCCACTGGAACCTTGAGAAGTGGAGAGGTAGCTCACTGGATTTTTGACTAATGTTCTTCATGTGATAGGGTAGAATTATGATGAAAACTCAATCCTCCATATCCCTAAAAAGTAGGGACTTTGTGGTGTAAAAACTAGTTCATATTAAACTAGATTTTTCAATGACCATTCCCTCCAATTTTCGTGTGATATCGCCCATTGGAACCTTGAGAAGTGAAAAGGTACCTCGCTGATTTTTTTCTTCTGTTCTTCATGGCAGCCATTAATGGATTCTTAAATCAATTTTCACTTTGTGCCTCATCGCAACACTTGGCGATCATCCATGCAGGGAGAGGGAAGGCTCCAACTTAGCTCTTAGGGGTTTAACTGGAAAATGGGAGGTCATATTAGTGTTCTTGGGTTTCAAAAATGGGTTGGGCACATTTTACTATCTCCTATTTCCCTTTTCTAAAGATACGAAAGGGACATCAAAATGCGCTAGGCTCCTAGAGCTGACACATGTCCACTTCAAAAATGACTAAGTATGAGAACTTGAGAGCGAACTTGTGAAGGCCGTATCTGGAGTTCTTGATGGAGTTTCAAGGTGAAATTTTATATGAATTTGACTGAAAAATTCCTTTTAAATCCAATGGTGGGGGTATTAGCTCTTGAT
Organism: Taxus wallichiana var. yunnanensis; assembly: GCA_018340775.1. NCBI lineage: Eukaryota > Viridiplantae > Streptophyta > Pinopsida > Cupressales > Taxaceae > Taxus > Taxus wallichiana. The sequence continues at coordinate 822,178,223 of CM031240.1, forward strand.
ACCTCCATTTATGCCCCCAAAATTGAATTTTTTTTTTGGCTCCTGGTTAAGCATGGTAAAAATGGATATAAACCTATTTTGAAAAAGTGTTGTGAAATATATGATTCCACCATCTTGTAGAGATCTGAATTCCCTTTCCAAAGATGTCTTGTTTAGCTCCTAACTCCATCCAAAGCTCCCGAAATTACTTCCCAAAGCTTAATAGCTTTTTTGGCCATGTGCATTCACTAGGCCCGAGAACACGTTTCGATGGATCCGCCTGAAAAAATTCCAAATCTTCCAAAATCCATTCCCCAGTGCTCTTGAAACTTCAATTCATCTATGTATTGAATTTTTCTCCTCTTTTCCTTTCCAAGGGCTTATACTAATCTCGGGGAAGGCCAGTGGTAACCCTTCCCAAAACTGCCCAAAATTGACATTCTTTAAGAACTCCTAAAATAACCTAGGGGGATTGACTTGAATTTCCTAATTCACCTAAATGACTAAGTTTACATCTACTGGGGGGTCATTGGAATAAATGGATAAGGCCGGTGCTAAGGAAAGGTAGACCTGGGGTGTTTAGAAAAGGTAAAATTTGAATATTTTGACACATGGGTATCGTTGTTGTGCTAGAAAATTAGATTTTTTTTTTTGCACATTTACATGACAAAAAAGGTGTTGCACATTAGTACATGTCACTTATGATATGTCCATTGTCTTGAAAAAATGATCATGCTCACCTGCAATAGCTTCCACTTGCTCTAACATCCCACCACCTACAAGCACATTGGTGGGAACATTCTATATTAAGGTGTGAATTGATATATCAACAATCAAAGTGACCAATAAACATCCCCTGCAACCATTCACAAACAACATTAGCCACTACATACAATAACCATATTTCAATAAGTGAGTAATAAATCAAAATTATCAACAAACAAATACTCACTCTCTACTATCACCACTGTTATGCCATCACCATCGGGAGTATTGTCACCCTTTGCTAATCCAACTAGCAATGCTCGATCACATCCACAACAAATGGAAATAATAACACCCATCGGTGCTGCACCGCACTGCAAACCATGCACTATATGCCTTAGTGAATCTTACATCATATACTTGTATTGGCTCTATTATCGCGTCTACCTCATCGGGACCCGGGGCACTAGTTGTGCTCCTGTGGGTCCTCATCTCACCCCTGGTCTCCTTGGTGCTCTCATCGCTCACACCCATACATATGGTTCTAGAGGCACATCTTGAGCAATCCCAAACTAACATGATACACTATCCACCTAAAATAGCTCAATCACTCTAGGAAACCAATCCTCCAACCACATAGTAAATCGAATACATCATAGCTATACTCCATCCTCTAACCACCCTCCATAGGATCGATATGAGATCCATAGTATGGCCCCCGGCCCCATAAAATAAAGAATGGATATACATGTATCAATATTCATCCTCTTACTTTGGACACCGTCCACCTCACAACAAATATATTTGGCCTCACCCAGTCCACATGTATCCGAGCAAATGACCTCCGTATCACAATATGCTCATAGGCCTATACATGTAGTAATTTGGTGGCTCTAAGCCCATCCCCATGGTCCTCTTGTGTAAACCTATATAGATCTCGATATAAATGCACCAATACATAGCGTACCCATGCATATCTTGTCCCACTCTCCTCCATATGCCCATAGATATCATGCATCTTATAGAAGATGCTTACACCACCACCCTCCACAACCATTGATGAAGAAATCACAACTATAATGAACTTCCACATCATGAAACACCCGATCTCAATATGACATCCAAGCTAATATGGGTCTCGGTTTTACCCATGTTCCTATAAAATACCACATAATCTGCTCTCATTTGTCACAAGACATCCTCCACGGCCATCACTGGACCCTCTCACCCACCATAGGTAGTCACAATATGTGATATACATCCTCCAGTGGTCATAGTCATCTCCATGGTAGAAACCAAAATGTGCACATGTTTGCACACAACCACTCACACAATGCAAGTAATCATCGAAATACTATGGGGTAAAACACCCATTCTTGTTATGTGACCGTAGGCCGACGTGGTGTAGTATATCCCCCTCATCATCCGATAAGCCTAATCCCAACAACGTACTCAAGTGTCGACCTCCACGAAACTCTCTCGAATGGATATCCTTCTACATAACACAAAACACCAGCAAAAACACGACATTAACACCTCGTATACATACAAAAATAACTACTACTAACATCAAAAGGCACCAATTTTCACATTCATCACGTTCTAGACTGAAACAACCTCTTGGGTTCTAGTGCCAGGAGGAGCAAGACATGGGCACTTATGAGTAGGTGACCTGTAAGAAATGCCTAAGTTTGGATGTTGGCATCTCAAGGGACGTTAGCACCTTGGCCACTCTTGCCTAGGTAAGAAATACCTAGAAATTTATTCAAAATATAAAATTTCACAAAATTTCACAAAAATGAGCTCATTTTTACACGTGTTTCAAAACAATCATGCTTACCATCTTTGTTTTCGTGTGTGATGCCATGACCACCGCCACCATCTCAAATCGACTTAATCTCGTTACTCTAATTTATGACATCTTCACACACTCAAAGCTCAAAATCACACTCAATCAAGGTTCAAATGAAGTCCCTATTCACTTTTCACCATTACTATATATAACACTTTTCTCAATACCTAATTTGTTATAGTCATTATTAAGGCTCATTGTCCAACTAATACATGCCATATGTTTTCACTCATATCTTGAGCTCCACTACTCCGCGATTTCCTCCTCATTTTTACCATTTAGTTCATAATTTCTCTTATTATTGTCTAATAGACATTCCACATTGTTATATTAAATAGACATGAAATAGTAGTAAGTACATGAAATTTACAAAAATAAGAACATATAGCGTGGTGTTTTCATGATCTATGTGATTTTATTATTGTCTAATGTTCCAACAGACGTACTTGAATTTCATTCAAATAGCATAGGGGAAAATGTAGACATAAAATCACGCACTTTACTACTATTTATTGTATAACCAAGTATGTTGTTTTATATATGGATCTTGCGTAAGGAAAGTATTCATTGGTGACACACGCCTGGTTTGTCTTCTTGCTTTGAGTGTCTCTATTGTTTTTATATCTCATCTCTATCACTTATACACCCATTTCTCGGTCAGGTAATAGGGATTCTTTCTGTCGGTCTTTGTACATTTTTCGTCATATGTTTCTAAACACAAACGCCCAAGATTGGACACTAGCTCCCAAACATTCCTATCTATCTAGGTTCCTATGTCCTCCTTTTTTCTTGTTCACATTTTTGACACTTGTAGTTGGAATTTTTATTTTCCTACTCCTTTCTTGAGGTACTATTTGGCATGTCGTGTCAATAGTGTCAAAATTCAAGCAAGATATCCCTATATAAAAACAACATACATACCATTATAAGAGCGGGAATTTCTATCAAGGGCTATCTATCTACATATAAAAGGGACTAAATCTTGGGATTATTACTCTACATAAACACTGTATAGAAGCGGAAGTTCATTTTTCCATCCACACATTTGCATTCTATCTAGATATCGCTCGCTATCTTGGCATCATTAGCATGAGGGAAACCTAGGAGCACTATTGCACACATAAGCACATAGAACTACATTAGGTTTTAGATGTAGTCCAATGCTCAGTTGTAATTTCACTTGTTTGACAACCGAGAATAGTTCGACCCCTCATTTTGCATCTTTCTTTTTAGGATTTGATGTAGTTTGAGGGTTTTGTAGGAGATTATTTATGTTGCAGATTTATAGGTACTTCAGCGATCCAAGTCTGACATACAAGATATCATCGATGAATAAGTGTGAAACCCTAGAGATAGTGATTAAATCAGGTTCCAACCTTTTTGGCAGACTCCAATTCCCTAAAGAGGTCTAGGGAAGCCATAGGTGCCATCACCCCTACCTAGGTGCCCATGTCCCGACATTCTCGACACCTCTACATTTTTCTCTCGGGCGTGGTTGCGACATCCTAGTTTTATGTTCCATAGTTCTTCTAGTCCAGACACACTTCGGGATAAGTGAAATCAAGGTAAGTGTCCTATCCTTCTCATTTGCTTTCATAGTCACATCTCTAAATATTTATTAGCATTTCATATCTTATTGTACATCATTATAACAATTTTCTAAATTCATATTTTAGTAAAATATATTAGATTTTATTGAATCAAGATCCTGGTGCCAATTAGAATGAATGTCTTCCTTAATGGGAGATGAATAACTTGCTTATATATGTGTTCCAGATTTTAAAAAATCAAAGAAGGCTGACTAGAAGTATACCAAAGGAATTTAAAATTACCCTTAGAGGAAGAGAGACCAAAGTGGCTAGGTCATCCCATAGTGTATGGGCGCTATGGTCCTTCCTAGATGTTATGGTCCTAAAGGCAAGTGCGAGTAATCTGAAAGGTTGAATTGGAATATACTAGTGTATAACATGATTTAATGGATTTATATGCCTATTATGTGAACAAGTAGGTTGTTTGTGTAAGCAAAAATGAGTGAGATATAGCCAGGGATAACATAATTGGTAAAATTGAACAAGTTTGGGCTAGTGCAAGAGTGTTGTTACAAGACATGAATTACCATAATAAGTGTCTATATTATGATAGTTGATTGCTCCACAATGTCTTTCATTTTAACTCATATTATCTATGTGCCAAAATATTGCATGTTGTGTTAGTTGTATTTGATATGGATTGTGTGTCAATCCAACGTAGTTCTCCTTTTTAGTTTATGTCAAAATTCCCCAATCTTTCTTTTTGTATCCTATAAAGATGTTCCAAATCTTCATATTCTTTGACATTTTCTATGAAATGGGACTTTTGACTAACATCTATAGGTATAATCATGTGTTGTGTTATATTATTAAAACTAAGATAATATTTCATAAAGCGCATAAACGTATAACACCAAGGTCAATCAAGTAGTGCTAGAAAGTTATCTACTTCTACCAAGCCAATGACTTTAAAATTGGCTCAAAACTTAATTCCCATAATACGATGGTAGCATTTTTCAACACTCTTATCGACATGATGTGTGTGTTATGATCCATGAACAAGAAGTGTGGAGAGGGATGGAGCGCAAGTCACCCCATTTTGTTCTTGTGAAGATATTAACCTCCACTCTTGTATTGACCAATATATTGTTAATGTTCTAATCATTTATATATGCATCAACACGTATCTCACAAACAAAATATTTGTCCTTAATGTTATTGATATTCTTTTGTGTGTGTGACCTAAATGTTTTTCGTGCACCAAATTTTAAATCTGATGAGATATCCATTGATAAAGTAGAAAAATAACTCATTCAATACATATAAGTTTGCATTCTTCCTTGAATTCATCTCTATCCAAAGTTTCAAGCTTTGGAATCTCTAATACTTCATTCCTTAGTCTCACGTCTTCTCTTTGGTATTGGTCCTTAGTACATAAAATTTGGCTGATAGTATTCTAGATAGTTATGCATGATATTGATCAGTCATGTACATTTTTCACTCTTTTCTTTCATGAGTGCGTAGAGACCAAGACAATCCTTAACCTTATGCTCCTTTTAACAATGCACACAAATTAAAAACATTGGATAGTTGCATTGGTAGGATCTGGTGATAAACATTTATAAAATTTTTTTAGTGGAACTCTTCCACCTCCTCATTCAATTCTTTTGAGAGTGCTTCATCCACGCATGTTTCCGCTACGTTATTCATTATTATTTCCCACATTTTTTTCTTTTAGCCCCGGTGGCTAGGTTTCATGGAACTAATAAGTTATGTGATAATTTTATTGTGATTAAAATCATTGTAAAGTTTTAAAATGTATGTCGTATGCACACACACACACTTTCTGTCAAATCTCGCTTGATTTTCTTCAATGCTGAAATACTCTATTGCTCAAACTCTTTTTAAAATTCCTCCTTGATTTGATCATAGTCCATAAAATCTTTCTGTGGATCATTCTTTCTATACCAGGTGTGTGAGCGATCTAACAGAGTATTAGCAAATTGGTTTTCCTTACGCTAAAAGAATAGTGACTCCCTTCATGCGCCAAATGATATTACACTTATGTAAATGCTCAAAAACATTTTTACAACATGATAATATGGAAGGTGTAAATACATCTCATGGATATGTTATGTGCTAACATTTATGGTGTTGCTGTTGTAACTCTTCTCTGCATTTTCTGCTTTCTGTAGGTTCTCCATAAAGCTCCACTACTTCCTCCCGATCGATTTGTTGCTACTTGTTGAAATAGTGTGACACTTCCAGTTCCTCCTCCAACCAATGATCTAGGTTTCCTTGGTAGTTTCTGAGGTTGATTATTCCTTATGGAGTAGTCCTTTTTAGTTATCACCGTGTGTCAAGCTTCTTCATAACACAACCGCCTCAATATTCTCTCCTCTAATGGATCCATAGAGTAGCCGAATTATTTCTTCCTTCCCCGAACATTTATATCACTCATGCGTATTAGCAGTTTAGCCATCTATAGGGAAGTTATCAATTCCCAAAACACTGTTAGCTTCTTTATTTCCAAAGGTTGCTGCTTTGGATAAGATCCTCGTGGCTTATGGAAGAAATTGAACTATGTTTCATCAGTGCTAACGAACATCGATACTGCATTTTCAAGGACATAGCTATGAACTGTACCTTTTTTTTGCTATAAATCAACGATGCATGTCCAAATTTTGTTGTACTTTTCTAGCAACCTAGTGCGCTTAAGGGTCCACTTATGCTTTTTTCCTAGATTAAAAATTATGTTCATATAATATACAACTAGAAAAACATAGATATTTAATGGAAGTTTGTTGAATAAGGTTTGACGGAGAGGTTCATATATTTATTTTTCCACCCATTTAATGAGAGAAAAATTTGGGGAAGAATTCTTCCGACTAGGATGCTTTCGTGTGAAATATTAATCTACTTTATTCTACAAAATTTCAAGATTCTTCTCTGTAAGTCAGAAAATATTGCACCCACTTCATCATCTCTACACAATTATGACATGTCCTAACAATAAAACCAAAATGTTGCGTGTCTAGTTTTACCACATTTCAATATTATTACACACACGAAGCTTTATCAATAAGGCACATAGAAAGTAGAGTGTTCTCCCACACTGGCCTACCACACTAAGGTAGAAACCTTAGCATAATTACCTAAGGCATAAGATAATTCCAATTCCCATCATAATTGACATTGATGTGAAGTGTTTATATGAAAATATAATAAAATCAAAAGCATTATATGATAAAAGTAGAAACATTCACAACACACAAATACTTACGCACAAGAATAACATAGAAAAGAATTTTCTCCGAGCATTCATATTTCAATCATTTTCTCATATAAGGTCTCATACATGTTATTCCAGATTGATTTGCATTAATACCTCGAGGGGTATATATACTAACATGGAATTTTTCTTTGTTAATTGAACAAGAATTATTATTATCCTTTGAGTTTATTTTAAACGAGTTAACTACTACATTGAGGTGGTGTATACGCTATATGTCACTATATTATGCATTCATGCCTTTCATGGAGTTACTAATATTTTATATGAAGAATGTTTTTCATTGTTGGGGAGGTCAAACTAGTAGCTGACTTGATCTTTCCTATTTGTCTTACACGCCACTTATGTTCCTTCGCATTGTGCATAATGTGCATTTCAGTTAACTAAAGCCAACTACTAGGTACTTTTCCATTATTGATCTTATTCTTCACATAGCTCCTTCACATTTCCAACCCTTTACATAAGCTTCCCAATATAAGCACAACCAAACCCTCATTTATATATTCTATTCTTCATTGTATGGACTTATCTCTATGTTTTTTCTTAGGGAACACAAATTTATTTCTTGCATTCAAAAATCTATACACATCGAAATTTGTATCTTCAAGGATTTAGCAAAAATATTATGTATAAATCCTTATACAAAATTGGCCTCAACACGTGTAATTGAAAAATTCATGCTCAAAGAAAAATACACTCGAGTGTGCACCCAAAATTTGTATTCACTCGATAGTTATTTTCCTTGGTAGTGGTTTTGGCACATTCCATGGTGAAACCTATAACACATAGTGTAATCAACATCCATAGTAGAAATTGAACTATAAATAAAATGCAAAATAATTTTGCAACTTTGAAAAATTGAACTTGTACAGAGTGAAGTAAAGATATGTAAAACATGGAAGGAATACACTTGTTCATTTTCTTGAGGGAGGAGCTCATGTTCTCATTGTACTTTGGAGAATTAGATTTTTTGAGTTGTAAAAAGGATTGGGGGTTATCAGCCCCTAATTATGCTAAAGGAGAAACAAAAGTAACAGATGGGTTGAGTTAAAATGACCTAACACTAAAGATTAGATGTACCAAAACACCTTGTTAAGAGGAAAGAGTAATGTAAATAATATTTAGAAACTCGATATATTCCCACACAAATGGGTAGAGGAAAGAAAGGACATATTACAAATAATATAACCTTTTAAATACCTTCCAACCCCATAGATTAATCATTGCGAGATGGATCTATGCTTAATTTTGTAAATAAAAATAAGATTAAAAGGTAATAGATGCACTGTACCTCACCATGTGTTGTATAGTTTATTTTGATTATGAAAAAAATAAATAATGTAAAGGAAAATAAGGACCATGCCCCCAAACCCTATATCTATAACGATATTTGCATTATGTATGAAGAAGGAATGAATTACTCATGTCACCATATTCTGCTCTAAAATTTGTCATTAATGTTTGAATATATAGAAAAATTCTATACAATGCCTATAAGAATATGAAATTATTGGAATTTTATGAGAATTTCCCCCTGAATCAATAAATTACAATGAGGGTCTATATTGTAGTATGGTCTTGACCTTAGTTATACGATTCTAAACTAATGTGCATTCTATCAATTTTCTATACCTATACCTATATTTAAGGATCCATACCCTATACAAACCTATCTATAACCTATAATATGCATGTACCTATCAGTATATGTATAATATATCTGGATGAATGTACCCTCTTTTGAGGTGCCTGTGATAAAGTATTTGAGTGCACAACTCAAAAGAAATAATGTGTACTTATGTGTAGATAAGTTTAATAATTTGTGTTGGATCATATATAAGGTTTTAGTGGTGGCCACCATTAGGAACATGATCCTACAAAGGGGTTGTGCATGGTGGAGACCATGACATAAAAAGAAACACACAACAATTAAGAGTAGAAATAGTAATCATGTGTTAGATAGTAAAACAAGTGTAGAGAAAAAGTAGTAGTCAATCTAGTCAAAATGAGGAAAAGTATTTAAAAGAATCATATCAAGGCATATAGCCATAAACATGGGACACCTATGGTGTATGAAAAAAACATGGTGAAGGTGCATATGTAACATACAAATAATTAAGTGTGTGTAAAATAGAGATGAATATAGCCACAAACATGGGACACCCATACTTTTTCAAGACAATCAAGGCACTTAGGATATATATAATGAGTAAACGAGTAAGAAAGTAGTCTACAAATCAAGTATGATGAACAATTTTGAAAAAACTCACATGCAAAATAAACAAGTGTTAGTTATATAATTCCAAAATATAACATATATGAAATATAAGAAACAAAGCATATAATGAGGACATGAAAGTAATTTGAATGAAACCATAACACTGTATAGTGTAGGAGATGCCTCCAAATGATCATAATCATAATGAAGGGACTAGGATGACACCTATCATCATGTATCAATATATGTACTTCCCTGCATCAAGCTCGACATACCTCTTAAACACATGTGTGTATAGATTATATAACAAAATATTATATGTATAAAACCAATATAAAAAAACACCATATATAGAGTGCAAGCTAAAAATAAAGTAATGTGTAATCCCTAATTTTTATATGTGTAAATATTTAAATGAGTTTTCATTTTAAAAATATATATGTATAAGGAAGGTGGTAGCACAAGAGCTACCGATGATGACGACCTCATCAAGAGGAAAGGAAAATGCTTAAAATGAAGGAGGCTTGAGGCTCCAATATGTCATAGTAAAATAAGGATAATCCTATGTACATTGTCTAATAGTCATAATATGTTTCATAGAAGACTATTGGTATGTAAAATGTCTAGACATTTTACTTAATAACCACATATAGAACTTTTTTCCATTTTTCATAGTTGATCAAAATTGTATCTTTCCAAGTGATGAATTGTGGGATAGGTTTCAGGAGATCTAAGTAGTTTCAAGAACCCAAATTATTATATAGTCATTGGAAAGGTATCTGAGTTTACTTCATGATAGTATGATTTAGGAAAGATTTTGGGAGCTTTACATTAGTCTTGGGAACATATTCACCTTTGGTGCCTTTTGAGGAAAAGGTGTTCTTAGTTGTTGAAGGAGGATAAACTTGCATGAAAGGGTTTGGGAGCCTCATCTGGTTTAGAATCCAAGATCATATTAATTAGAAATATTTAAAGATGTTCTACATGATGGCATATGTAAGATAAATTTTGGAAACATCAAGAGCAAAATATTTTCAAACATTGAGATACATGATCCTTTTTAAAGGAGAGAACTTACAAAAATGGTTTGGGAACCTTGGGTGGAGTCATGAGCCAAATAAATTGTAAAATTTAATCTCATTGAGTTCCCTCCATGTTCCAAGTGCTAGTTTTATTCATACTCATATCAAACTCATGCAACGGACTCGACTCACTGTCACACCTTCTTATGCCAAAAGGGTGAGTTGGATTAAAATTAAAAAATAATGAATTTTAAAGTATCCTAGATGGTTCCATTGGATTTTTTATCCTCATTTCCAGTCAAATTTATATATTATACACCCCGAAACGTTGAGTTTTGGTCTTGGACCCAAAAAGTGCTTTTCATGTTCTAATTCTCTGTTGAGTTGTTGATGTTAGCAACTTAAGTGACTTAGGCACACTTTTGGAGTATGAATTTTTTTGGAAGGTGGATTTTTTTTTTGTAATGTGTTTTGTCATTCCCATCCTCCATAAGTTTACCTTTACCCCATTGGTCCATCCTAAAAGCAAAAAGTAACTTCAAATTAGAAGATATGCTTATTTTGAGTGGTAGAATGTAAATCTCAAACGAATAGGCACATTTTTGGCCTCCTTAATTTGGAAACACTTTGGAATGTTGTTTTCACTTCATAAGTTCATCTCAAGCTGATTGGAGAACCATTTAGGAGTGGAGGATGCAAAATGGGCACATTTTCATGTTTGTTTGAGCAAAACCCAAACCCCTCCTCCACTTAAGTGATTTTTGAAATCTTATTTTCCCTCCATGGAATCCCAATAACCATATGAGAAAAAAATCAACTAAAAAACATAACATATTTTCATTCATGCCTTCAACCTCCATGAAAACCAGCTATGTGCCTAGATTTTCAAGAACTCATTTTGCTCATATCTTGAGTTCCCATGGTCGAAACTCCTTGAAATTTTGCACACCTCTTCCTCTCTAGAACACATTTGTTTTGAGATACCAATTGGGGATATCATAACTAGTTTATTTTTATTCAAGAATGATTTTTTCAACCAAAAACTCCATTTGTTCCTAGAACAACTAATTTTTTTGCTTTTTCTCTATGACTCAATGAGCCAAATTGCCTAAAATTTGGAGAAAATGTTCCTCTTAAAATAAAATTTCATTTGAGTTATCACTTACATGATGAGGTGGATTATTTTTAGAGATATGGATGACTAAGATTTTTTCATAGTATTTTGTCCTCTTAATTAGATTTTGGGATCACTTTCCTGTTGATCCAGATGAGACAATTGTCTCAAAACTGGAGCATTTATTTCTCTTGGAAACATCTTTCAAACAAATCAAATCTTATGTGATTTGAATAAATATTACTTCTGTGCTGAAAAAATCCATGTTTCATCTAAATCATCATTAAGAACCAGTGTAAACACATGAAAAGAAAGAACAATTCATTTGCCAACCTAAGTCAAAATTCACAAGAGGATTGTTGAGAATGAAACATCTAATTGAATCATCCGAAGGATTTCACGGCGTGAACTATGGTTGTAGTGTATTCAAAATCTTCTTACCATCCTTCATTTAGGGGGCATAATAAGAAGTAATCATATTCTTCAAGAAAATATTCTCCATTTAGTCAGTGCTTGATTCCATCTCACAAAGAGGAAGTGTTTCCATTTAGAGGATTTTTATGTATCCACTAAAGATTCTCATGAATATTTGATACTTTAAAATCCAAGTAATATCATGGTGTGATTTTTATTACCAAATCTAGGGCATGTGTAATGTGATCATATGCTTTATGATGATTGCAAGATAAGTGTTTTCTCATGTGGGAGATAAGAGATCATGTTCGTGAAAAAGAGTTGATTTGTGTAGCCTACCATTTCTCATAGAGATGAAGAGTTGAAAGAGAGTTTTTAAGGCATGACCCAAGATGATTAGTTGGGATAAGATGTGGAACATCATTATAATTCTAAGAAAAGACATTATATGATTAGAGAAGAAACCAAGGAAGATGTTATTTATTGCACCATTCATCTCCACAATGAGGGAAAGCAAAAATTCATCCTTTATCGTATTCATTTGATCACACTTTATCTCTCTTATTTTATCTCTCTACCATTCTATTTTTGCATCAAGAAACAACTTTTGTAAAAGTGACTTAAGTCACTTAAAGTTTTTACTTCTTTTTTGAGATTGCACTTTAAATGGAAAAGTCACACAAGAATGCAAAAAGAGTTTGGTTTTGACTATAAATTGGAATGCTCTCTCCATTCTAAAGGATCCATTTTTTCTCTCTATAACATATTGTAGTTCTTTATTTCCCATCCTGTAGACACTAAATCATGCACTTGGGTATTTTTATAGGTCCTAATCACATACCACTATTCAAATGATTCCTAAGCAAGAAAACTAGTAATTGAATACTTTGTCTTTGGCCTCTTTCTTGTCTTTCTTGCTATCTTTCTAGCCTTACACACCCCACACAACTGAGTTGGTACTTCACTTTCTTATCTTTTGTGACTCTATACACCAATGCTCATCCATAATACAAACTGCCAGGAGCCCTTGTCCCCTATGGGCACACCGACCTCTGTGTATCTTTCTCACCCCTTTTGGGCATCTTATTTTCTTATGGGTTGGCCTTTTAGTTGTCAATTACAAATTTCAAATAAGGGAATCATATAAATACAAAGCTATGTGATCATAATAAAGGACCAATCTCAAGCATTCACTATCATCACATAAGGTTACATCCAAAGGCATTCTAAGAGCATCTAGGCATTCATCTAGCACTCACTCAAGGGAATGAATTTTATGCATACACTTCATAGGAGGAAGTTTCATTTTTTTATCCACACATCTATCTACATTGCTTCATCTAGTTATTTTCCTGATATCAAGTGCATATTGCACAAGAGATTCCTAGGGCATGATCCTACACACACGCACACAAAACTACATGGAGTTTGAGATGTAATGCAACACTTGGTCATAATTTCACTATGTCAGGTGACCACACTGGGGTTAGTATGAATCCCCATTTACATATTATTTTTTTGGGATTTTATTGTGTTTTGTGGTTTTGTAGGATATCATTTGTTTTATAGGTTGTAGGTGAACTCTGCGATCATCCAACGACATACACGAGACAAACAATGAAGGTTAGCGACATTGGTGTGACAAAAGAAAAATCTTTTTTGAGGTTCTGCGTAGACAAAGGTGCCCATGATTAGAATCTTGTGCCTAAGCCCCCAACCCAACCCAAACACCCTAGTCCTAGCATATCGATAGTTGCATAATTTATCATGCATGGTTGTGATAATTTTCTCCTCTAGTTCATTAGTCCTCTGTCCAGGGACACTTTGGGATTAATTGTGAAATAAAATAAGTCTCATACTCCCTCTCTTATACTTAGGGTTTCAATTTCCTTTAGCTTATTGCTCACTTCATATATGTACTTCAACATTTATTTATCATATGTGACTATATATATAGGGTTTTACAAATTTCAATATTTGTTAAATCATTTGGTGAACCCCACTCATGATCAGTCTTTCAGATCCTTTTTTAGCACATCATCTTCTCTATCATGACTCCTAAGGTTCATCAAATCTCTTTGTCTCAATTACTTCAAATGCATTCACCTTGCAAAGAGGTTCTTTAAAAATCCCTATACACTATGTTTCTCCCTAAAGATACGCCACCCGCTTAAGTAAGCTCCATTTTCGATCATCTCTTTGAAGAACCTAGCCTTCACAATCCCCATGAATAAACCACATTAGAGTAAATTCAAGTCTCACATTATTTATTTCAAGATAAAATTTAGGCTATGGAATCCACGATTACATCCCTAAAATATGAAATCCAACATCTTAAGATGTTGGCATGTTGTGATTTAGGTGTTGTAATTGATGTAAAATCCCATTAATGAAAAAGAGGATGATGGATTAGAGTCATATGATTCTCAGTATGATGGTTTCATGGAGATTTAGAGGTTGATATGATGGCATGAGGTGATTTAGTGAGAATGGCTTATTCTAACAAGCTCAATCAAGTGACCTAGCTAGCCTAGGTGATGGTGCATGATGGTTAGAGATTATTGGTGACCCAAGGAGAATTTTGGAAGCATGGATATCATGTTTTATGAGTGTGTAGACACTCACATGAGTTTCATGATGTAGATACAGGTTGGAGACCAAGTTTTAGGTGCTCATCTAGACCAGGTCTAGGTGTTAGGAGGTATGAGGTTGAGTTGTGGAGCCATGTGAAATCATGGAAGCATGAAATGATATCATACATGATGTATCAAGTATTTTAATACCTTTTGATAGTTTCTATGACAAGTTATGGTGTTATTTCAGTTGACCCTAGCCTAAACCATGCAAAACCCTAAGGGCTAGTCATGTAAATGAGATGAGATGAGAAGATGGAGAACTATTTGAGCCATGATAATGATTGGATATGATTAAAAGAGGTGTAATATAAGTGTGAGAAAAATTTGGAGTCATTATGAAGAGGAATTTAGAAGATACTTCAGTTTGTGTGAAACAGGTCAAGAAAGGGTGTTTTCTAGCTCGAATTACACCTTCTGATGCTTACTCTGAATTGTGTTATTTGCATGGGATATTTTGGATTTCAAGGATATTTATAAATTTATTATAGAAGGTTTTACAAAAATAATGATGTCATTTCATCGTCATGTTTTTATGAACGAATGTTAAGAAGGTAAACTACTTTTTGTGTGCTTAAAACCCTAACTCAAAAGAGGTAGGAGAGAAATGATCATAATTTTCCATAATGTATTTATAGTGAATTTATGATGATTTTATGATGTAGAGGAATCCTCCAAGTTTCTAGAAAGGTATGGTAGTACTTGTGGTGATGAGTGGACCCCACTCAAATAGGCATGTTTATGAAGAAGTTTAGTTTGGGACAAGGTTTTCCAAAGGAGTTGCAAAATAAATGGACATTTATTTTAGTATATTATTATTATTTTATTTAATGGTGGTTTTAGGTCATGGTGATGCATAAAAATGGAAAATTATACCCTATTTGTGAAGACTAGTCAAAGGCGTTTTGGGGCAGTTTCAGGTAGTTTACAGAGATGAGCTTGGTTGAAGGCCTTCCACTTGGAGTTGGAAGGATTTACAATATGTTATGGAAATAGGATTTAGATATATTTCCAATGGTATAAGTTTTTATCATGATGATGATATTTTATGGGTCATCCAGTCAGTTTAGAGATAAGAAGGTTTCTTGGTTTTCAGGACAAGACTGCTTAGGCTGAAAGGTTGAGTTGATTAAAGAATGAGATGGATGATTTGATGCTTTATATCACTTGAAAAGTTTAGAGGGATGAAATTTTTTCCTATTTAAGGAATTTTTATGTCTTATAAGTGATATAAATGGTGAAAACTAGTTAATTTTGTAAAATTGGTTTTAGGCAACATGTTTTGGTGAAGAGGAAAGTAGATGTGGTTTGAACACATGGATGTTTCATGATTTATAACATGCATGGATTTTATGTACAGGTCATGATGTTTCTATAGAGTGGTTATATCCATAGTTGAGTTGATATTGGGTGGTCTTGAGGCCCAAAGGTGAAGACATGGTGCTAGAAACAACTATTTGGTGAAGGATATGAGCCTTTTAGCCCATGTTATGAAATATTTGATTGGTAAAAGTAAAAGTGAAACCATGGATGATGTTTAAATTTTATATTACACATGTGTGGTTATTTTTAGAGCTTGAATAATCATAGTTTTTGTGTTAGTGGATTTTACTCATCCTTGTGATGGGGTTTTGAGGTGTTTTGGTGCAAGATGAGGTTTTGGGCATGATGACATATATGGGTCATATGTGAATGTTTTAATGATTAAATTTGGATGTTTTTAAGTTTTATTGGTTAAACCAAAGGATGGAAACCAACTTATTTTGAATTTTAATCATGAAGAACATATAAAAGTGATGTTTTGGGTGTTATTTGGAGCTAGTTGCTTGTGTATGAAAAGTGTGACCTATGTGAGAGTGTTTTTCAGGTAAAAAGGCATGTGTTGAGATATGAGAGAGTGTTTTAAAGGTTTAATAATGTTTTAAAAAGTGATTGTAAGGGTTTGAATCAAGAGAAGTGGATAAAGTGAAAGATAGAGCAAGTTTGAGAAGCTAGGGTTTGAACAAGGGTTTGAGTTGAATTAGTGATCTCAATCAGTTGTGGAAAAAACAAGACATTATAGATATTCATAAAAATGTGGTTGAGTTGGTGATTGATCATATTGAGGGGTTTTATCCTCCTTATGGAGTTGGTTCTTCACAAAACTAGGGGTTGGTGCTCCTTGTAGGGTTGGTGCTCTACTAAACTAGGGGTTAGTGCTCCTTGTGAAGTTTGTTGCTTCACTAAATAATTTTTATTTGAGTAATATAATCAGAATTTTTAGTGGGTTTTCTTCCCCTTGATGGTTTCCCACTTATATCTTGTGTTATGGTGTTTTTCTCTTGTTCATGGTTAATTAAATGCATGTTGTATGTTGTTGTGCACACACTAATGGATGGTTAATTGATTAATGGTTTATTTAAGTAATATAAAATTGAAATTAAGTTTATAAGGAATGATCACCCCCCCCATTTGTCCATTGTGTTTCCAATAATTGGTATCAGAGTAGGTCCTTTTGGAGAAGTTTGATCACTTGAAAGGAGATCCTTTGAAGCACAAAAATGGCGAGTCAACAAAGTGGTTTCTCTACCAGCAAGGAACCTTTGTTTGATGGTGTGAATTATGATTTTGGAGTTTGAGGATGAAGACTCACATTATTTCCCTAGGGTTTGATATTTGGGAAGTTGTGGAGAATGGCTATACTACTCCTACCACTACACCAACTATTGCTGCAAAAAAGAAGGCATGTAGTGACAATTCAAAGGATTTTAATGCTATCATATGTGGTCTAGGAGAATCTGAGATGGGAAAGGTAATGCACTGCAAGTCAACAAAAGAATCATGGGAGAAACTTCAAGTTCTATATGAAGGTGACTCAAAGTAATAATTTCTAAGCTTCAAACTTTTAGAAATCAATTTGAGAGTCTTAAGATGAATGATTATGAGTCTATTGCATCATATTTTGCTTAGAGTTGACAATATTGTCAACAACATGAAAGTTAGGAGAAGATGTGAAGGAAGAAGTAGTTGTTCAAAAGGTTTTGAGATCCCTAACTCTAAGTTTGATTCTAAAGTATCTGCTATTGAAGAGGCAAAGGATTTGACTACTTGAAGATGGATGAGTTATATGGGAATTTGACTACATATGAAATGAGGATTGTTGATTCCAAAAATAGCCAAGAGAGAGGTTTCTTTCAAGTCTAAAATGAAGAAAAATGCAAGAAGACCAAAGATGATGATTATGCTCCTAAAATTGATGATGAATAACTTTTTTTAATGGTGGATAGAAGATTGAATGTTGGATCTAGTAAGTATAGAGGTAAACTTCCATTTAAGTGTTTCAATTATGGTGGAGTAGGTCATTTTGCTATGCTAAGTGTCCTCATAGGAATGAAAAAGAAGGAGATGAAAATCATGAGGATGATCATAATAAGAAGAATCATAAGTTCAACAAAGGTAAGAAGAAATTTAAGAGATTTGACTACAAGAAGAAGGGAAAAATAATATTTTATTCAAAGGAAGATGATGACTTATCTGATGCTAGTAGTGGTGTTTTAGATTCTAAATCTGAATCTAATCATGAAGATGTTGAAATGAGGTATTATTCATGACCAATGATGCAATGAGGATTCTAGTGATGGTTCTTCTTTATTAGGTGATTTTATATCAGGTTATTTAGTTATTTTGATGAGTATGAAGAGGATGTTAAAGGTGATCTTGAGGGCATCAAAGAGAGTTAAAACATGTTGAAAAGGAGAACAAGAAGTTGAGTCTTTAGGTCAAGGAGTATGAAAATAAGATTCATAATCTAGAAGAAAAGTATAAGTCTGAATCAAGAAAGCAAGAAAATGAGTCAATCAAATTGTTAGAAGAGAAGGTAAAGTATCTTATCTTAAGTTTATAGGATAAAGAAATTATGTGCTCAAAATTTGAAGAAGATATAGAGTTCTAAGGGCAAAGTTGTTAGAGGTTGGCAAGAAATCTATGTCTTTTAGAAATTTGAGAAAAGTGCCAATGATCTAGATGATCTTCTTGGAAAATAGATATCGAAGGTGATAGAGAAGGTTTGGGGTTTAATGATGACCTCAAGGGTAAGGAGAAGATGCTAGAAGATAATGTTCCAATAAGAAGGATGGAGAACCAAGTGTTAAGGATGAAAAAAGGAGATCTTCACCAAAGAAAATGTGAAGAAAAAATTAGTAAGGAAACCAAATGCTTCAAGGTATGAAAGAAATCATTCAATGGTTATTATTTTACATGTAATGGCTTTGGTCATAGGGAAAAAGAGTGTATAAGGTCTACTAGATATGATCATCCATGGAGAGATAATAGGAGTGAGCAAGCTAAGAATGTGGTATGCTATAATTGCAATGAGAAGGTCATGTTGCTAGTTTTTGTTTGAATAATCCACCTAGACAAGTTGAAGGCTACAAAAGGGAAGAATTCAATGGTGTGTTTCAGTTGCAATAAGTTGGTCATGTTGCAAGAGAGTGTGACTATGGTTTCTCAAGGAAAAATCAAAGTTTTCAAGGACCTAAGGTGCAAGAGAGAAGTTTTCAAAGGTCTAGGATGCATGATATAGTCAAGGAAGGATTTGGGAGCCTAGAAGAACACAATTGGTGTCCATAAAAAGAGTGATGTGAATTCTAAACAAGTGTGTCTCTTAGGTCTGATCTAAAGAAAAAGAAGAAGGGGATTTTTAGGTGTCTAAGAGGGCTTGGGACCTCTTTAAGACCTTCTTTTAGGTGATCATGGTGTTCATATGCCTCTATTAGGCTTCTTAGAGGTATATTAGCTCATATGAAGCATTGGAGTGAGGGGAGTTATATAGGTCTGTGTTTTCTCCTCCAAGGTGTCAAGGTATATGTATTTCAAGTCTTTAAGCATATTTTGGGGTTCTATCTAGTTGATCATGTTGTGTAAATGACAAGTTCATTGTCTTATTGTCACTGAGAAGTGTATGAATGTGTTCTCAAGGTTGTGTCTACTATGTCATAATGTGTTGTCAGTTTATAATGACTAATAGTGTATGAGTATCATGTTATCATCTCAGGAGGTCTTTCATGTCATGGTGACCAAGTGTTGAGTCATTTCTTGATCTGAGTTAGTGATTAAGAGTTGATGAAAATGCAAAAGGTTTATATTACCTCATAAAGATGGTTATGAGTTCTTTGTTGATCAAGTGAGTCAAAAGTTATATGATATGTTAAATGTTAAAAATATGACTCCTTCATGAAGTATAATGTGACATTAAATCTATGTAGGTAAATAAGTGTGGTCTTGTATGTCATAGTGTATAAGATAATATCTAGGAGTCTAGGTTTTGAATCAAAAGATTTGTTTCTCTATCATAATATTGGATTAGATGTCATTTGTGTCATGTGTCAAATGTTTCAAAGAATGTGTATGATTCACATAGGTGGTTTGAAGATGAGATGAGTCATCAAACATGATGACTTGAAGGATTCATCATGACAAGGAGGTTTATGTTCTTGATTGAAAACAAAACAAGAAGTTTCAAGAAAGTAATGTGGTTTTCATTTTCTTAATCAGCCAAAAGAATTGTACTCAAGGACATTAAAATATCTATCTATAATGTTGGTGAAAAATTTGAGATCTTGAGACAAAATTTGTACATCTTGAGTGGTTTTCTATCTTGACTGGGTCTAGTGAGATCTATAAGAAGTGGTATGAAGAAATATTAATAGTTGAAGGAGAAAATTATTGAATTGAAGGCCAAAAATTAGAACAAATCATCTAGAATAGTGATCAATTTGATATTAAAAGGTTTATACCTTGAAAAATTCATAGTTTCTTGAATTCCATGACATTTTAGATTTTTGACAGGGTGAAGAGTGATAAAGACCTAATTTTAGGAGGTAATGAATTGCAAGCTAGGTCAATCTTCTTCAATATCATTCTTGAGGTTCACGGAGGTGATAATATGGGAAAATGTGTACCCAAATCAGGTGAGTTCCTTCTATGAAAGTTATGTATATGTCAAAATTAGAAGTGTTTTTTTCTCTAAATAGGGATAGTAGATGTAGAAAATGTGAGCTACAAAGTAAAAATGAGAGAATAATGTCCTTAAAGTTTGGGAAGTGACTGATCATGCTTGCATTATGGTATTGAGTATGTTGAAATCACATTTTTGGATTTGAAGATGAAAGGTCAAAATTTGAGTGAATCCTATGTTGAAAGCATAGCTCAATCTTAAGAGATGTAATAATATGAGTGTATGAATCCCATGGATTCTTAATTAATTAGGTGGTAAATGACAACGACCTTTGTGACAAAGGTATGTGGATTATTGATGCATTTGAAGGGATCATAAGGATGATTCATGATAATGTGTAAGTGTGATGTGGAGGTATGTATGGAAAATTATCAAAAAATGAATTAGATAAATTATACCTTGGTCGATGTGGTATCATGACTCAAAGTGAATGGTGATTTGAGATGGTGTTTTATAGGTATGAAAGAATCTATTTTGGTTAATTAGAAAGTGGAGTCCTTGTTGGTTCCTTAACTAGCATATGAGGTCTCTCAAAGATGAGTTATTGTCACCATGAAAGGCTTGTAAAGAAGTTGTAAACATGTAAGTGTGACCATTATAGTTGAGAATGGACATTTGTGTTCTAAAATATTACTCCACAAGTAGGTGAATTCTTTTTAAGGATGATATAGATATCTAAATGAATCACCAACAATAACATGTTTGAAAGGAGATATAAAATTGAAAATTCAATTATGAAGGTAAGAGTGTTAAGATGATGAGTTTGATACTTGTCGGTGATGATTTAAAGGAAAGAAATGACATCTCTAAGGTGTGATAAACTTATTAACATCATCTCAAAGGGTCTTAAGTCCTTAAACATGAAATAATTGAGTTTGAATTGATCTAGAGAGTGGTTCGGGTATCTCGGGGAATTTTCAAGTGTAAAGCATAATGGTAATGACTAATAAAAGAAAGTGATAAATGAGACATGCAAAAATAATGAGGCATAGAGTATTGTAAGTGATAATTTTGCATCAACTCATGGTATTTATAGGCTTGTGTGGTCCTAATGTGTTAAGGGATCCATTCTAGGGATTCTACAAGGTGTTCTTGACTATTAATAAGGGTTGAATGAACTAGTATGACAATATAAAAGTTGTTTGATGACTATTTGTTGAAGGTATATGTGTCTCCAAATGAAATGGGTTAGTCATGAGCATCTACAAATGTTAAAGTCATAATGTCACAAGGTGTTGATGATTTGAAGTATATATGCAAAGTTATTGTAGTATAATTATCTGAAAGAGTGTAAGAATCAATTTTTAAAGACCATCAAATGGGTGAAGGTAAATGCTACAATATTGTAAAGATGAAGATACATGTTAAAGTGAAATATGTTCATGATAGGGGAGCCTGTGATTTTGCACTTCTAGAAGGTGTTATAGATGGATACATGAATGAGTGTGTAAGGTATAATGTGACTACATATTCTATGGTTAAGAAACTTAGGAATAAAATATGCATATTATCACTCAAATATGGTTGAAATCACTGTGGAAATGGTTCAGGACTATGTCAAGATGGCCGAGTCATTTTAATGACAAGAGTGCAAGGTAAAAAGCCATGTTTTTTTGTTTTCAAGAAATTTGGATAACATGAGCTTAGAGGGAGTGTTTAGATGTCATGTCATGATGTATATATTTTTATAAAGTTTTTAAAGATGGTCTAAATTTCACTAAAGTGTTAGTTTAGGGAACTCAAAATGTAGTGCAATGCCAAGAAATGGAAGTCTTGAAGCCTAGTTTGAGATTTGTTGAAGTCAAGAAAAGATAAGATGTAAGTGACTTGATGTTTTGTCTTGTAATCCTCATTTTTGGAATGTTTAGGTGTTGTATATGCTTTTTCCTAGGGGGAGTACAATCATGAATGCATTGAAAGAGGCAAAAAATCGAATTTGTGTGAGAAATGAAAGTTTTTGAGCTAGAATGAAGACTTTGGTTGATGTTTCTAACCAAAAATATGATCCTATGAAGCTGAGAAATGTGAAGAAAAACATGTAGGTACAAGTATGATTTTTCATTAATGTAAAAAGGGGGAGAAGTTTAGGAGGTTTTCCATCAATGAACAAAGGGGGAGATTATTGGCATGTTATGATTTAGGTGTTGTCATTGATGTAAAAGCCCATTAATGACAAAGAGGATGATGGAGTAGAGTTAGATGATGCTCATTATGATGGTGTCATGGAGATTTAGAAGTTGATATGATCACATGAGGTGATTCAGTGAGAATGTCTTGTTCTAGCAAGCCTAATTAGGTGACCTAACTAGCCCAGGTGATAGTGCATGATGGTTGGATATTTTTGGTGACTTGAGGAGCATGTTAGAAGCATGGAGAGAATGTTTTGAGAGTGTTTAGGCACTCACATGAGTTTTAAGGATGTAAATATAAGTTGAAACCAAGTTTTAGGTGCTCATCTAGACTAGGTCTAGTCTTTAGGAGGTATGAGGTTGAGTTTGTAGATCCATGTGAGCTCATGGAAGCATGAAAGGATTTTTACATGATGTTTAGGTATGTTAGGACCTTTTGGAGAGTTTATATGATGAGTTATGATGTTGTTTTTTAGTTGACCCTAGCCTAAACCATGCAAAACCCTAAGGGTTAGTCATGTAAATGAGATGGGATGAGAAGATGGAGAAATATTTGATCCATGATGATGATTGGAGATGATGTAAAAGAGGTTTATAGAGGTGTGAGAAAAATTTGGAGTCATTTTGAAGATTATTTTGTAAGATAAGTTAGTTTTGTGTGAAACAAGGTCCAAGAAAGGGTGTTTTCTAGCTCGAATTGCACCTTTTGATGCTCACCCTGAATTGTGTGATTTTACATGGGATCTTGTGGATTTAAAGGATGTTTATAAATTTGTATAGAAGGTTTCACAAAAATATAATGTCATTTCATCATCATGTTTTTATGAATGAATGTTAAGAAGGTAAACTACTTTTTTGTGTGCTTGAAACCCTAGCTCAAAAGTGGTAGGAGAGATAATGATCATAAGTGACCCAAGAATTGATTTATAGTGTCATGTATGATGATTGGATGATGTATAATACTCCTCAAGTTTCTAATAAAGGTATGGTAGTGCTTGTGGTGATGAGTGGACCCCACTCAAATAGGCATGTTTCTGAAGAAGTTTAGTTTGGGACAAGGTTGTCCAAAGGAGTTGTAAAATAAATGGAAATTGTTTTTAGTATGTGAGTTTTTATTGATTTACATGGTGTTTTAGGTCATGGTGATTCATAAAAATGGAAAAGTATACCCTATTTGTGAAGACTAGTCAAAGGGTAGTTTTGGGGTAGTTTAGGTAGTTTGTAGAGATGGGATTTGTTGAAGGTCTTCCACTTGGAGTTGGAAGGAGTTAAAATATGTTATATAAATAGGATTCAAAGATATTTACAATGGTATAAGTTTTGTCTCATGATGATGATATTTGATGGGTCATCTTGGTTTGTATGGATAAGAAATTTCTTGGTTTTTAGAATATTGCTTTTCTGAAAGATTTAGTTGATTGAAGCATGAGATGGATGAGTTATTGCTTGATATAATATGGGAAGTGAATAAGGACTAATTTTTTTCCTTTTGAATGAATTTTGGAGGTATTTGAAGTGGTAGAAAGGGTGAAAACTAGTTGAGTTTGCAAAACTACTTTTTAGGAAGCATGTTTTGGTGAAGAGGAAAGTAGTTGTGGTTTGAACACATGGATGTTTCATGATGTATAAATTTCATGGATGTGATTCAATGGTCATGAGGTTTCCATATAGTGGTCAAATTCCATATTTTATTTGATCTTGGGTGGTCTTGAGGCCCAAAGGTGAAGACAGGGTGTTGGAAACAATTGTTTAGTGAAGGATATGAGCCTTTTGGCCCATGTTATGAAATATTTGATTGGTAAAAGTAAAAGTGAGACAATGGATGATGTTTAAATGTTATATTACACATGTGTGGTGATTTTTAGAGCTTGAATAATCATATTTTGGTGTTATTGGATTTTACTCATCATTGTGATGGGGTTTGAGGTGTTTTGGTGCAAGATGAGAGGTTTTGGGCATGGACAACCTATATGGGTCATATGTGAATGTTTTAATGATTCAATTGGGATGTTTTTAAGTTGTATTTTTGAACTAAAGGAGGGAAACTGACTTAGTTTGAATTTGAATCATGAAGAGCATATAAAAGTGATGTTTTGGGTGTTATTTGGAACTAGTTGCTTGTGTATGAAAAGTGTGACCTATGTGAGAGTGTTTTGTAGGTAAAAAGCATGTGTTGATATATGAGAGATTTTTGATAGGTTGAATAATGTTTAAAAAAGTGTGTTCAATGGTTTTAAGAAAGAGAAGTGGAGAAAGTGAAAGATAGATCAAGTTTGAGAAGTTAGGGTTTGAAGGAGAGTGGGCATAATTAGTGATCTCAATCAGTTGTGGCAGAAAAAAGACATCATATATCTTCATAAAAAAGGTATTTGAGTTGGTTCTTGATAATATTGGGGGTTGTAGCCTCCTTGTGGAGTTGGTGCTTCACAAAACTAGGGGTTGGTGCTCCTTGTGAAGTTGGTGCTTCACTAAATACTTTTGATTTGAGTAATATGATCATAAGTTTTAGTGTGGTTTCTTTCCCCTTGAGGGTTTCCCACTTATATCTTGTGTTATGGTGTTGCTTCTCTTGTTCATGGTTAATTGAATGTATGTTGTATGTTGTTGTGCACACTCTAATGGATGGTTAATTGATTAATGGTTTATGTGAGCAATATGAAATTAAAATTAAGTTTGTAAGGACTGATTTAACCCCCTTAGTCCATTTTGCTTCCATTAAAGGATGCTTCTTAGGATCATGTTATTTCTTCTTCTACTCCTCATCCTCATTCTATGTCTTCTAAATGTGCTCATGTATCGTTGAACCTCGAGTTTTACCATTATTGACACCTCTCAAGTTTGATCTCAATACTAAGCAACAAGATATTATTTCGTAGCTTCTCACTCTTCAATTTAAAAACTTTCCATCTATTCATTTCTATCCCCCTTATAAGATTGAAAAATATCAAGGTCATCCATATTGAAATTATCATCAAATCAATGGACATAATGAAAATGATTGTTATGCTCTTAAGTGTCAAATTGGCCACTTTTAGAATTATAGTCTCATATCATTTGCTACACAAAATGATGTTGCATGTTCATTTCTAATTGCTACATCTCATTGGGTTCCTAAATATGATCCATCTATGTCTAATGAGTAGCATACCATCATCACTAATTTTCCTTCTACAATAATTCAAGAGCCTTCTAAGCAACTTCCTCTCAACATCGGTCCAACCCCTCTTCCTCCCAGGTCATCTATGACATTACCAAGTCATACTAAGAAAATACCTTTAAAAATAAATCCATCCTCTTCTCCCATCAAGTGTTTTGTAGTGTATCAATCCTAAATAAGAAACCACTCACTAAACAAGAAAACCAAACTCTAGAGGGCCTCATTTGACTTCCTCTTTTCATCCCAAAATCTAGCTCGATCCTAATTTTATTCCCACATACCATTGTGATAACAATATAAGTTTTTATGATACATTTCAAACTCCATCACCGTCGTAAAGTCTTTCTTGTATCATCACATAGGTCTACATCATTGACATACTTGGGAGTACCACACTTCCCCTTCTAGTAATATAAATTGTATCTAGCATCTCCTATCACACTTAATGCTTTGCACTTCATGATTTCATATTTCTAAGAAATTTCAGACCTTTTGATACATATATGCATCATCACACTAACTATGACACACTCTTGTGATTAGGTTCATATTTGATTGTTGAGGAAATACTACATACATGAACCTCACACACTACACAATTCACACTCTGCGCTTGTTGATACATCTTTCTAGCATTCAATTCTCACACATCATACTACCCTATGACACACTCTAGTTCCATGGTTCATACTCAACTTCCGAGGGTCTAAATCTGAAATGGACCTCACCACATTGAAAATCTTTATGCTTCATGCTTCATTGAATCATCTATCTAGCGCACACAATTAAAACATTTCTTTGATGATGCACTCTTGTTATATGGTTCATTCTTAAATGCCAAGGAGTCATTTATAAATGAACCTTATCTCATACATACTCATACACATTTGATTGGGGGTATGCTTCTCATATCACATTCACTTGACATTAAATTCCATTCACATTCACAACATGTTGCATATCTTGGTTGCACTTACTCTTGCTTGCTTATACTAGTTACATGTACACTTTGTTTTCATGCTAGACATATACTTCATATGTCATTATTTTTACCATATACACATGTGCATTCAATTTGTATGAGTTGTGAATGTAGACTCTCTACATATCTTTACATGCAACATGGTCATTCAACACCTTTGTACCTCTTACCATTCCTATTGAGGCTCTGGGGATCTACTTTTGTACACACTACAAGTGCTATTATTTCATTTTGTACTCCATATTATTACTAGCACACTACTTTATATTGAAATATACATGCTTTGACATATTTTTATCTTCTTAACATGTGAATGGGTGCTTCATGTGCAACATTTTATTCACAAGAACTATTTGCCACCATAGTTGTTTGATACTTTTCCGATAATGTTTGACATTGTTTCCATTGCATGTCATTGTTTGTGGAGGTTTTTCCTATGTTTTGATTGTTCATTTCTTGTATGATTTTTGGCTACTTCAGCCCCGATTTTCTTGCGACATTGTGAGTGATTTCCCATGTTTGAAACCCACTTTTTGTGCTATCTACTTTGTTTGCACTATTGCTTGTTTCCATTTTCTTCTATTCTATGCTTGTCATTTTTTCTACTAACACATGTTTTCTATCCACTTTGTTTGCATATGCCTTAGTTTCTACCAAAAACATTCCCTCCCCCAAGGTATCATTTCAACACATTTTATGGTCCTCTTCTTAGGGCTGCATCACTCCCATCGACATCACATGCACCTTAAATGAGGGGGCATACATTGGGTGAATTAATCACCCCATATAAATATCGAGCTTCAATATAGGCTGCATAGTACATCAACAAAAAAAATCAATTACAAAAATGACCCAAAATATGACTTAGGTCCTTAGTATAACTCAAACACCAAAGTGCCGAGATATAGACATTAGCACTTAAGCACTCACGAACAAGGGGAAATTACAGTCACTTTCTCATATCAACGTAGTTTTCATTATTTCACAGAGCATTTTTATCAAGTACATGCACAACCCTCCAATAATAAAAATGCATTTTATCTCCTTTTATACTTGGATCGAATGGGATCAAACATAGAACAAAGTAGGATCATACCATTTGCAGTGGTGTATACATTTGGGAAGTAGTCTGGAATGGAGAATAAAACTAGACCTTTCTCCCTAACACTCTTCTGTTGTGACATGAGATCACCCAAAAAAACTTGCACTTAGCATGAGATCGCTTAAAAAGTTGAACTTGGTGTGAGATCACCCAAAAAACTCATTCTTGGAATGAGATTGCCCAAAAAAATCATTCTTGCATGAGATCACCCAAAAAAAATCCTTCTTGGCATGAGATCACCCAAAAAAATTGTTCTTCTATAGCATTTCAAGACATTTTATATACTTTTCACTTGTCACGGATCGGTGCACATGTTCCTTTTACTACTTTTACATGATTTTTATAGAGTTTTCATATACACATATTTGACTACTCTTTCGCTCTTCTTTTGCGGGTTCGAACTTAATACGTAAAAAGAAGAATCCCTTCATAGAGTTGTGATAAAAAAAATAGGTATAACATGACACAACACATACACTTCACCCTAGGGTCACTACCTCTTCTTTAGCTTCCACACTTCATTTTTAGCACTCCACACTTTTTCTTGTCTCTTCGGCATGCTTTTGCCATCGATCTACATGGTTATTAGGTACACATATCTTATCTAATTTATGTTATCAAGTATTCATTCAATAACATAAAGTGGGGAAAATTTAGACACTAAATCATGCACTTGGGTACATTTCTAGGTCCTAATCACATACCACTATTCATATGATTCCTAAATGAGAAAACTAGTAATTGAATACTGTCTTTTGCCTCTTTCTTGTCTTTCTTATTTTCTTTTTTGCCCTTGTATACACCACATCCTAGTCGGTACTTCACCTACTTATCTTTCTTGACTTTGGAAACTAGTGCCAGGGTGCCCTTATCCCTCCTGGGCACCCCATCCTCTTTGTATCTTGCTCACCTCTTTTGGGCCTCTTTTATCTTTTGGGCATATTGATTTCTTATGGCTAGGCATTTTAGTTGTCAATTACAAACTTCAAACAAGGGAATCATATAAATACAAATCTATGTGATCATAATAAAGGGCCAAACTCTAAGCATCTACTATCATCACCTAAGGTTGCATCCAAAGGCATTCTAAGAGAATCAAGGCATTTATCTAGCACTCACTCAAGGGAAAGGGATTTAATTTTATGCATACACTTTATAGGAGGAAAGTTTCATTTTTCCATCCACACATCTATCTACATTACTACATCTAGATATTTAATTGCTATTAGGTGCATGCACAAGAGCTCCCTAATGCATGATTCTACATAGATGCACACAAAACTACATGGATTTTGAGATGTAGTGCAATGCTTAGTCATAATTTCACTCTATCGGGTGACCACTTGGGTCATTTTGAATCCCCATTTGGATATTTTTATTTTTGGGATTTGATGTGTTTTGGGGTTTGTAGAGATATCATTTGTTTTGTGAGGTTAGAGGAAAATTTACGATCATCTAGTGACATACAAGTGACACACAACGAAGGTTAGTGACATTGGTGTGGCACAAGAAAAATTAGTTTACGAGGTTCTACATAGACACGAGTGCCCATAAGTAGACTCTAGCACATAGGTGCCCTTGAACTAGTCCAAGTTCCATAGTCTTGACATATCCGATAGTTGCGCAAGAATTTATAAGGCATAATTGTTATAGTTTTCTCCTCCTATTCATCAGTCCTCTAATTTAGTACACTTTAGGATTAATTGTGAAATAAGATAGGTATTATGCTCCCTCTCTTGCATTTAGGGTTTCAATTTCCTTTAGGTTATTGCTTGTGTTAGATATGTACTTCAATATTTCTTTATCATAAGTGAATATGCAATTAGGGTTTTACAAATTTCAATATTTGTTAAATCACCACCTAGTAATTTTCCTCCATTCTCCTTATTTTCTTTGAGTTAGATGTATGGAAAATTTTTAAGGACAAAAGGACTTTGTGACTACTGAAAATGAAATGAAAACCAACATTTGAATTTTTTATCAATCATTATTTTTGTTTCATGTTATTTAAGTAAATTACACATGTTTTCATGTTTCTTTTGATTGAACTAGAAATGATCCATGAATTATAGTTAATGAAATTTGGGTTCACCTAATTAATATGATTCTATCCTAAATTTTCTCTCCTCACTTTCCTATATTTCCCCTCCCTTAGAGATTGTTTTGGTCATAACAAAGGTGAGTATGCACATTCCCAGTGTATGATAACCTCGAGAGATAGTTTAGTGTATAATGTTTCTAGATTTTAATAAATGGGAGCCACCCCATATTGAAGTAGAGGGATTTAGTCTCATGAGCATTGAAAAAATCCTCATTTTTTTCCTTGACAAAATATTTCACTAGTAAAGACCTAGTATAAAAAGACTTGTAAAGATAAACATGTGCCTTTAGGAGGCCTAACAGGAGGATGAGGAGGGTGAGGGGAGAAACATATAGAAATAAATGTCATAGATCACAAGCATTGAGAGAGGGGGGTGAAAATTAATTTTTTTCTTTTAATGCCAAACTCTAAACCCTTTAATGATATGCAACTTTAAACTATGAGTAGACAATCAAACATACATCATGCACAATAACACTGAACATAGAGATTTACTATGGGAAACCCTTTCAGGAGAAAAACCCACCAAAACCATTGCTTATATTACACAAAGCAAGGACTCATAAGAATATAACACATCTTACAAGATTTTTTAGTGAGGCACTAACCCCACAAGGAGCTCCAACCCCTACACCTTTGTTGATATTACACACAACAAAGGACTCTAGTGAATATTACACATCACAAGAGATTTCTTTTGCAGGCACCCACCTACAAGGAAGCTACAACTCCTTGAATCTGCTAAGATACAACTTAGACTTGGTTCTTATACACACATTTTTATCATCTAGTTACAAAAATTTCTATTATAATGAATTATGATCACTTTCCTAGCTCGATATGTGTTATTTTACACTCTTTTTCTCATCCGATTCTTTCCTCTCTGCTCAAAAATCTACCACTTGAATGATTTTATCATCTAAGAAATCAATGCATTATAGATCTACTCTTCTCTCTCCTTTTGTAGCTCTTTCTCAGCTTGATTGCATCATCTATCTCTCTTCTCGCAACTCTTCTTTAGCTCGAATATCTCTTTTCTTCCTTGAGCACTAACAAAAATATCCAAGTTCAAAACTATATTCATAATCGACCCATTCCTTCACTTTGAATTGCATGCCTTGCACCTTCTTCTTGATCTCTAAAGAATTTGGCTCATTAAATGAATACAACTGATACCATATTTTGTTCCTTCTATATTTAGCTTGATTACACCACTTTCCATGCATTCTATAAGAGTAATTTGTTAGCCATTTGCAAAAATGGATTTTCAGATTCACAACATGATCCAGATGAGCGATCCATTTCCTTCTCCATATTTTATTTCACCTTGAAACTCAGGATCTCATGAAGAATGTAACTACATTTGCACAAAGTCAACAAGCATTAAATGTTGACAGCTAGAACAATAGATTTCATAGTTCTTTGTAAATCTCAAGTCGTGCATCTAGCCAAAATCATCTGACAATTGAATCACCATCGATTTTGGAGAAAAATCTCTTACTTGTCTATGCTTAACACAATTTGATTTCCTCGACCCCTTTCATTCCATATTCCATTACTTTACAACTTTCCTTAACTCCTTTGGATTTTTCTTTGTGTCATGACACTTTTCTTTGTTCCATGGTATTTATCCTTGTTTTGGCAGATTTTTAGTTATCCGTGGCTCTTTTATGCTTCTCAGATTTTACAATGTCTCTCGACGTTCCTTCTTATTAGCTACCTTTCCATGGATTTGTTCCATGTCCGCCACTCTATCTATTTTTCTTTTGGCTTTTGTAGTCTTCCGCGGCTATCTTTATCTTTAGCGACTTCTTTAGTTCTTCGTGGTTTATCTTTTGTTCCATGGTTTTCCTTTAACTTCCTTACTTTTCGTCTTCTCCTTTACTTTTCTTTACTCTCATGATTTAGCCTTTAGACCATTTCACATGCACAATTCTTCCTTCACATCTATGGCTTCAAAAATTTCACTTTATGGCTTTTCCTTTGGCTCTATTTTGCTACGCAACTTCATCCCATTATCCGTGGGACTTAAAAGTTTCTTTTAGTGCTCCACAACTTTCTACCTTGACTTTTGGATACTCCAAGTCTTTAGCAGATCTCTCTAGACTTAGGTATATGTTTCCTCATCTTCAAACTTACCCAAAACTAAGTCCCTTAGGACTTATCCTTGATTATCTTAAAGCCTATGTGAGCTTTACACTACTAATCAACCTTCATCTTTTCAGCTTGCTCACTTTACTAATTCACTCCTTTTGCCATCAATGTTACTTATCATCAATGAAAACACATTTGACTCATGAAAAGATCCAACAATATCCCCTTTTTTCATTGATGGAAACCCTTATCTCACCTACATCAGAAACCTACAACTTTGATGGCAATTTTTTTCCATACGGTTCCCTGGTAACTCTCCCTTTGAATATAATAGGTTGGTTCCAGAGTTGGTTTCTAAATTTCAGCTCTTCTCCCCCTTTGACAATAATGACAAAGGGCCAACTATATAATGGTAAGCTAGATACAACATGTTCTTACCTCAAGAAGTTTTAGCTTATGCTTATTATCCATCTTTCTAAAATGTTCTCGCAACAATGCTTCCACCGAGTGATGCATACTTTGAAATTTTGAGCTAAAGGATTAGCTTCCCTTTACTTTGGTAGTTTTTAGGAGTTGATATTTCCTGAGAATGCTCCCTTGTATTTTCTGCATGCCCTCTAGTTGTTGGTGGGATCAAGAATGACCCCCAATTCACTCCTTAGATGTTCAAATGTTGCTTTTGGCAACGACTTAGTCATTATATCTACAATTTCTTCCTTTGTGCTCACATATTCTAGACTGATCTTCCTATCATTTACTTGTTCCCTCAAGAAGTGATACCTTATAGGTATATTCTTGGTTTTTTAGTGGAACACAAGATTCTTGGAGACACTTATTGCACTTGTACTATCACACAATAAAGGAATTAGATCTTCATATTTTACCTTGTAGTCTTCCAATGTCTACTTCATCCATAAGACTTGAGTACAACACATCACGGAAACTATATACTCTTACTTCACATGTTGAGAGAGCCACTGATGATTGTTTCTTTCTTAGCCAAGATACTAAGTAATTTCCAACAAAGAATGCTTCGTTGCTTGTACTCTTCATGTCATTAACACTTCCTTCCTAATCAACATATGCATATGATTTGATGTTGAAATCACTATTTTGGGGTACCATAATCCATATTCAATTATGCCCATGAGATATCTTAGAATTATCTTGACCACCTTGAGGTGTGTTTCCTTGGATCTTCTTGAAATATTCCAACAAGGCCTACCACTTACATGATGTTTGGTCTTGATGCGGTGGAGTAAAGTAGACTTCCTATCATGGATCTATACAAAGTTTTGTCTACCTTTAGTGAGTTATCATCTCTACTCAGCTTGCATCCTACTTCCATTGGTGTCCTAATTGGTCTACATTCTTCCATTCTGAATCTTTTTAGCATCTCCTTGATATACTTGGTTTGGAATATGAAAATACCTTAATCTATTTGACTGATCTACAAACCTAGAAAGAATGACAGATCTCCCATCATTAACATCTCAAACTCTTCTTTCATCATGTAAACAAACTCATAAGTCATCTTGTCATATTCTCTACTAAATATGATATCATCTACATACACTATTACAATGAGTAGATGTTCACCTTCTTCTTTGATGTAGAGATTACTTTCTGCAACACCTTTTTTGAATCCTTGTTCAATGAGGTATGAGTCCAATTTGTTGTACCAAGCTCTGGGAGATTGTTTTAATCCATGCAAATCTTTCTTAACCTGCGCATTCATAATCATCATCTTTAGTTAGTAGAAATCCATCAAAGTTGTTCAATGTATACCTCTTCATTCAATAAACCATTTAGAAATGTTGATTTCACATCAATATGGAACACTCCAGATCTTTTTATATGCCGCATAAGCTAAGAATAGTCTTATTGCTTCCATTCTTGCTACATGTGCAAATGTCTCATCAAAGTCAATTCCTTCCATTTGTGTGTATCCTTTGCACACTAGCCTTGCCTTGTTTCTTGTCACTTCTCCTTTCTCATTCAACTTATTCCTAAATACCCACTTGGTGCTAATCACATTCTTGTTCCACGTTTAGGTACTAGTTCCCATGTCTCATTATTTTCAATTTGATCCAACTATTCATTCATGGTGTCTACCCAATGTTGATCCTTGCATGCTTCTACAACATTCTTGGGTTCTATCATTGACAGGAGCACTATATCTTCATGGTTATATTGTTCTCTTAGCTTTTTTTTGTGAGAATGTCACCATCCTTGTTTATAATGATCTGATTTGCACGATGGTCCTTTATAAATTTCCTAGAGGGTGCCTTAATAATCGACATTTCTTCTTCCTCATATACTTCTTCACATGGACTGTCCAATTCATCATCATCTTCTTGTTCTTCATGGCTGTCATTGTCTTTGAGTGGTGGTTTGGTGAGTTGAGTCTCATCCATCTTTACATTTGTGCTTTCAACAATCTTTTACAATCACTTATTAGCAGCTTTTGTAAGCTACACTGACCACTAAGTAACCAAGTAATATCCCTTCATCACACATGGAGTCAAATTTTCCCAAGTTGTCTTCATCTCTTTTGATATAACATTTGTTACCAAAGAATCTTATGTGCTTCACATTGGTTGGTCTCTTCTTCCATAGTTCATAAGGATTATTTTCACTATTTATTCTCAGTTGAGCTCTATTCAAAAGATAGACCACGGTGTAAACTGCTTCACTCCAATACTATATGAGAGTTTGGATTCATTTAGCACACTGATCCTTGCCATTTCTTGTACAAAGTCCTATTATTTCTTTCAACCACCCCATTTTGTTGAGGTGTCCTCACAGCTAAGAATTATCTCCTGATTCCATTTTCTTCACAAAATTCATCGAACTCATTTGACCAAAATTCTCTGCCTCTGTTTGATCTTAGGCATTTGATTTTCTTGTTTTCTCATTCTCCACCAGTGCCTTGAATTTCTTGAATTTTTATAAGGCTTTTGAATTTTTCTTCAAGCATGCCACCCATGTCATCCTAGTGTAATCATCAATTAGAAGCATAAATTATGACTCACCATTTATACCTTCAATTTTGGTGGGTCGCGGTGGTATGTATGAATCAACTCTGGTTTGGTTGTAGAATACTCCTTTGATTTGAATGATCTCCTAGTTTTTTTCCATGCAAACAATCCTTGCATAGAGTATCATGGGTTCTAAATTCTTTGGCATATGTCTTACACACCCTTTTGCACTCAATTTGACTATATTTTCAAAACTTACATGTCCCAATCTCCTGTGCCATAACCAACTATTATCAATCTTACTAATGAAGCATTTTTCTTTATTTATCTCATTTAGAACATACATGTTGTTCTTTGTCCTGCTTGGCCTTTGTAACTTTATTTCATGTTTTTTAGTTTATAATATCACAACCTTTATCATGGAATATCACATTATATCCCCTTTTGCACATTTGACTCACACTCAACAAATTGTGTTTAAGACCTTCAACATATAAAACATTTTCAGTGATAGTCTTTCCATTGTCTAAACTCAATGTTCCTTTTCCAACTATGTTTGTTGAGTTGTTATCACCAAATCTTACAACACTTGATGCATTTTTGGATAAAGTAATGAACTTTACTTTTATCACCTATCATATGGCTTGAGCATCCACTATCCAAATACCAGATTTTATCTTCATTTTGCACATGAAATGTAGTTTGCACTATTGAACATGACTCTTTTCTCTTGTTCTCATCTTTCTTTAGAACATATATCCACTTCTTTTGTTTAGGAGACTCTTGTTTGTTTTTTGAAACCACATGACTCTTCTTCTGATAATGGTATTTGACATTATTGTAGCTCAATCTGGTGTAAGATGGGCCAAAGATTCTCCTATAACCTCTAGATAATTTTCTACACTTGGCGACTTTATGTCCAAATTGATTACATGAATAAAAATAACCATAAAAAGAATGTGTGTACCTCATAACATATGTGATCCTAGGTGCATTGGTTCTTCTTCGCATGGATTTGTTGAATCCTTCATTTTCGAGAGGAAGTACTTGGTGTTACCACATACTTATTTCTTTCATTCTTTGCTAGCTCCTTTTCTTTATTTTCTCCTTTGAACCCGATTATAGGTTTATCAAATGAGTCCCATTGGTATTAAATATATTTGTCAAAACATTTGAGCCCTTTTCAATATTCTCATGTCTTTAGTTTACTTCTCATTTGTTCCATCTTAGCTTTTAGTTTCTCCAGTTCTGAGTTCAGCTTGTTGCATTCATCCTCCTTTGATTTATAAGAATTTGAAATATTTTCAAGCTGGGTTTCCAACTCCTTGAGCTCATTAGCCTCTTCTTCTTCTCTTTGAGACTGCCTTTCTTCAAAGATGCATATTTTTTCTTCATAATCCTTTAATGTGCATCTCAACTTCTAATTCTTTCTTCTACACAGACTCGGTTCTTCAAGAGCACATACCAACTATGCTTCAGATTCACATCAACTTCTTCTTTATCCAAGTCTTCACCATCAACTATGTACTTTCCTTTGGAGCTGCTTTCTTCATTTGCATCCATGGCCATAAAAAAACATTCTAATTGATCCTCATCATTCTCATTCTTAGAGATACCATGACTCTCTGATTCATAATCACTTGATTCTTCCTTTGAATAGAAGTTCCTTTTATTCTTGAAGAACTTTTTCTTGCTATTTTTCTTTAAATAACTAGTCTCTTTCTTGTTATATTTATGATTGTCCTCTTCATGTTTAGAATGATTATCTTTGTTCTTGTTTGGACACTTTCTAGCAAAATGACCTACTTGCCTACATGAAAAACATTTAAAGGGAAGTTTTCCTTTATACTTACCTGAGCCTCTTTTCAATTTTTTGAAAAACATTGCTTCAATATTTTCATCCTCCATCTCATCTCTTGAAGCCGATTCTTCTTCTTATTCTTACTTGGATTGGTTTTATTTCTTGAATTTGAATGATACCTCTTTCTGGTAGTCTTGGATCCAATAATCTTCATCTAATATGCTGATAGGGTGCTTTATAGTTCATCCATTGTGAGAGTCTTCATGTATTTGGCTTCCTCTATGGCTAAAACCTTTGCATCATACTTTATGGTAAGAGATCTCAGAACCTTTTGAACAATAAAAAATTGTTCTAGATTTTCTCCTAAGCCTATGATCATGTTTATGAATTCATCTGTTCTTTTCATATAATCTACTATGCTCTCTCACATCCTTCATTTTCAGATTTTCACACCGAGCTACGTAGGTCCGCAACTTAGCTAATTTTACCTTTTCATCACCTTCATAGATGTTTTTTCAGTTTGGTCCGTATATCCTTTGCTTTTGTGTAGTGCATGACTTTCACAAATTCTATCTCAATCAATCCACATAGAAGTGCATTCATTGCTCTTGAATTACATTCATATTCTACCTTATCTGTGGAGGAAGTAATTGGTGTGGCTAGAGGGTTGTATCCTTTCTCAACGCATTCCTAGATATCAAAACAAAGTGACATCAAATATGTCTTCATTCTTATTCTCCAAAATGCATAATTTGTACCAGTGAAGAGAGATGATCTAGATAGTGACAAACCACCTTGTGTCCGATTTGTAGCCATACTTGTGATATAAGAATCACCTTGAAGATGTTAAGATTTTTTTATAAGGATGTCACTCTGATACCAATTGTTAGAGATCACAAACACTGAGAGGGGGTGAATCAGTGTAGATTAAAACTTTTTCTCTTAATGCCAAACTTTAAACCCTTTAATGATATCGAATTTAAAATATGAGCGACAATAAAACATACATCATGCACAATAACTTTGAACACTAAGATTTACCATGGGAAACCCTTTCGGGAGAAAAACCCACCAAAATCATTTCTTATATTACACAAAGCAAGGAATCATAAGAATATAACACATCTTACAAGATTTGTTTAGTGAGGCACAAATACCATAAGGAACTCCAACCCCTATACCTCTACCGATATTACACACAACAAAGGACTCTAGTGAATATTACAAATCACAAGAGATTTCTTCGTAGACACCCACCAAGGAAGCTACAACTCCTTGAATTTTCTAAAGCTATAACTTAGACTTGGTTCTATACACACATTTTGATCATCTAGTTACAACAATTTCTATTACAATGAATTATTATCACTTTCTGGCTCGATTTGTGTTCTTTTACACTCTTCTACTTAAACAATCTGCCACTTGAATGCTTTTATCATATGATAAATCAATACATTATAGATCTTCTCTTCTATATCCTTATGGAGCTCTTTCTCAACTTGATTGCATTGTGTATCTCTCTTCTATAACTCTTCCTTAGCTCGAATATATATTTTCTTCCTTAAGCACTAACAAAAAATATCCAAGTTTAAAATTATATTCATAATTGACCCATTTCTTCACTTCAAATTACATGTCATGTACCTTCTTACTTGATCACATGATAATTAATCTCATTAGATGAATAAAACTAATACTAGATTTTGTTCCTTCGTATTTAGCTTGACTACACCATTTTCCATGCATTCTACAAGAGTAATTTATTAATCATTTACAAAAAATGGATTTTCCAGATTTACAACGTGACCTAGATGAGTGAGCCATTTCCTTCTCCATATTTTATTTCACCTTGAAACTCAAGATCTTATGAAGAATGTAACTACATTTGCACGAAGTGAACAAGCATTAAATGTGGACAATTGGAATAGTAGATTCTATAGTTCTTTGTAAAGCTCAAGTCGTGCATCTAGCCGAAATCATCTAATAATCAAATCACCATCGATTTTGGAGAAAATATCTTATCTATGCTTGACACAATTTGATTTCCCTCAACCCCTTTCAGTCCATATTCCATCACATCGCAGCCTTTTCTTAACTCCTTTGGCTCTTTCTTTGTGTTGTGGCACTTTTCTTTGTATCATGGTATTTCTCCTTCTTTTAGAGGCTTTATAGTTATTTATGTCTCTTTTATGCTTCTCACGGATTTTACAATGTGTCGTGGTGTTCCTTTTGTCTGTTAAGTTTCCATGGATTTGTTCCATGTCCCGCCACTCTATCTCTTTTTCTTGTGGCTTTTGTAGTCTTTCATGGATATCTTCTACCTTTA
Source organism: Taxus wallichiana var. yunnanensis (assembly GCA_018340775.1). NCBI lineage: Eukaryota > Viridiplantae > Streptophyta > Pinopsida > Cupressales > Taxaceae > Taxus > Taxus wallichiana. The sequence goes on from CM031240.1 coordinate 822,217,649, forward strand.
AGAGGCTTCTCTAGTTCTTCATAGTTTTTCTTTTGTTCCACATTTTTCCTTTAACTTCCTTACTTTGTGGCTTCTCCTTTTCTTTTCTTTACTTCCGCGGTTTAGTCTTTAGACCATTCTCACATGCACGATTCTTCCTTCACATCTGCGGATTCACCAATTTCATTTTGTGGCTTGTTCTTTGGCTTCATTTTGCTTTGTGGCTTCATCCCATTATCCACGAGACTTGAAGGTTTCTTTTAATGCTCAAATATTTTCTACTGATTTCAATGGCTACTCCAAGTCTTTGGTGGATCTCTCTAGACTTAGGTAGATTTTTCCTCATCTCCACGACTTTCCCAAACTCGACTAAGTCCCTTAGGAATTATCTTTGATTATTTTGAAGCCTCTGTGAGCTTTACACTATTAATCAACCTTCATCTTTTTAGATTTCTCACTTTACCAATTCACTCCTTTTTCCATCAATGTTACTTGTCATCAACTAATTTTGCTTGACATATATGACAACACATTTGACTAATGACAAAGTTCCAAAAATAAAATGATTATCCACACAAGGAATAAACATGTTAGTAAGATGAGTGTGTAAACCATTTTTAATTGAAATGAACAAAGTAAGAGCATTAGTGCCAAGAGTATAAATAGTATCAAAAGAAATTTTAATTAGTTCCGAATAATAAAAAGTAACATATGAAGCCAATGCCATAAAAGATGTTTGAAAATCTTAGTGTTATGAGGTTTTCTTGTATCAACCTTAGTAAGAGGGAGAGACACAAGGTGAGGCATTATAATATTTTTATATAGAAATATTGAAAACATTAGAAACATAGGTATTATATGTAGGCATAGTAGAAACCATGGACATTATAATATAGTGGGGGTATTGGTTGCCTCATAAGATATAGACATGTTAGATGTAGAAATAGTAGGAAGACTAGAGGTATGGTAGTATATAACATCTTGTATTAAGGGGCTAACACCATATGTGGGATCAACCATAAAATAAATGAGTGCATCATTTATATTATGAGCAATATTAGAAGAAGAAACTATAACATTAGATGGAGACTTATGGCTATGTGAATCAAAATGTGAAAAATCCATATACATTGTAACATTTTTAAGGAGGTATGGGTTTCCTCTTAAAGTTATAGGTATCGTATCATAGATATAGTAATGGTGGGTATAGTATAGGAAGAAAAAAATTAGATATATGTGAAAGTATAACACTATACACTAGGGGTATATCACCACTTGTAAGATCAAGAGACATATCATCAATAGGGGCATGTAAACAATTTGTAACAAGAATAGGAGAAACAAGTTCATCATTTGTAATATGTTTTATCACAAAAAGAGTCATATTTTCAATGTCAATAGTTTCCACATCATCATGTACAAGAGCATCATATCTAATTACACATTTGATTATAACATTATCCATAGTGTATACACTCAAATTTGGTAGCTTATCCTTTTGATAACGAGTTAAACTATGCTTCTTTGCTTAGACAAATTCTCACATTATAAGTCCAATAAGTACAATATCTCCAGCTCTTTCTTGAATTGCTTATATCTATACTCTATAGAAAATTTAGGAAATATTACTCAATTAAAGCAAGTAAGTCATCCTTAAACATCATTCCCATTATTCTAATTTTACATCACATGCTTCCTTTCCTGGATAGTATAGTTTGGTTATGATGTGTTAGATGGTCCTAGCTAAATTATACAATATTACCTATTTTTATCTTTTGAATCTCATTTCATATTCATAAGGTTAGATTTATCATAATATTTCACCTATAAAAGGCTATATAAGTAAGTCAATATCACTTTATTACTCACCTAACATTCTTATAAGATACTATTACAAATATCATTCCAAAATCACTCAAGGCTCTCCTAGATCTTCCAAAATTAGTTATACATAATTTAGAGAAACAACTATAATAGTTTTGAAGCACTAAACTAGTTCAAAGAGTTTATCTTCCTCCATTTTTAATCATGCAAAGGTCATAAATCCATGTCTTAGCAAGAGAAAATTCACTCTAATCATCATAAAAGGGTTTGACAATTAGGACACAATCGAAGCACACTACACAACACTACTATTGAGTTTATACATTTTTTCTATAGGTATCCCATTATATTTTGGCAATAAATAAGAGGGAACTCACAGGGGCTGACTTAGATCACACTTATTGGTGCTCAATCCGGCCCTTGGATTGAGCTAGTATTTTTCCTAGAATCTCGTAGATGTAACCATTATGTGTGCTTCATATTATTCCCTTGCTTCAAATTTCAGTCTAAGTAAAGGAGAATTATAAATTTGTAAGAAATTTTGTTCCTTGTAAAAATAAAAAGAAAGGATTAAATGGAAATGTTAGAGGACTAGCACCATAAGAATTCCCTAGAGACTAGTTAAAATGCACTTAGCACTTTATACAAGCCCGGGACATTTAAATAACCGTCAAATATCTACACCACCAAGTAATTCAAATGCCTGAAAAGTAGAGGAAACATGGAGAGATTTTGGGAATCTCTAAATCATTTAGGTTTTACAAACTTCAAGTTTGCGGGATGTACCAAATTCATACAATTTTGGGTCCACGTTGGGAAGAGAAAGTCAACATGGTAGAAAGAAACATGGAGGATTTAGTGGATATCAAGATGGCACAAGATTAATGGTCAATAGTGGAAATGTTTCACCATTCCAAAGCACAAAGGCAAGCATATGGGATCCCGTGGATGTAAAGTTTGTGGAATGAGAAAATTTCAAATGGTTTTAGGTCCGTGGTGAGGAAAAAAAAGTCAAGCAAACAGAGAGAAATATGGTGGAGTCGAGGATATTAAGATGGCGCAAGATCAAAGGTCGATGGTGGACACACATCACCATTTTGGAACAAGCTGAGAAGATAGGATCCCGTAAACGTAAAGTTTGTGAAATGAGCCAAATTTCAAATGATTTTGGGTGCGGTGAGGAAGACAAAGTTAATACGGTCAAAGAGAAACATGGTAGAGTTATGGGATATCGAGATGGCGTAAGATCAATGGCCAATGGTGGACACACATCACCATTATGATGTTATATTATGAGATTTTTTTTTCATGTGTGGAAGTGTTGAATAATGTATACTAAAATTACTATATAATCTTCAAAGTTTTTTCATCGGCGAGCAATTTTTAAGCCTCGAAAAATGTGCTCGATACCTCGGGAGACATACTCTTCTCATATGGGTGGTATTTTGACCCATAGGCTTATGGGGAAAATTTGACCCATGGTTTTGGTACCAACGGTATTGTAAAACTACTTATGTAGTTGCGTATTGGTGTGATTTTGGTGCATATGGTAAGGTATTGTACATTGTAGATGTGTGTGAGTTTAAGTGTGAATTCAAGAGAGTTTGTTGAGCATATCTCTAAACAAATATGGGTATTATATTGAGAGAAAGAGGTGAATTGTAATAAAAATATGAGCAAGTGATTCTTGGTGGACGTAGCCCAAATTGGGTGAAATACGTTAAATACTATCTCTGTGTTGTGTTCTTTTATTTTTTGCACTTTTATTTCAAATATGTGATATTTTTCTGCATATTAGTTTCTACTATTGTGATTATGTGTGGGATTTTTTGGAATATTTTATCCCTTATTCCCTAACATTCGGTGCAAGGTGAGTAGATGGGCTCCTTGCAGACATAAATTCCATGGAATGAGTTGGGTTTTAAAGGGCGTCAAGTCTGGGTGGTCTAGAGGTCAAGGCACTATACGTGGCAACATTTCTGGAAACCATTGATGAAGTGCACCTAGATATAATTCGTGATGCGAAGGCCCACCCCATAACTAATGAAAGGATAAAAGAAAGCAAGAGATCTCGAAAATTCAAAATCCAAAGTAGCACGGAGATTTCTCATTGGTTTATGCTTTACAATATGACAAGGATGACACTACAAACGTGCGTGGAGCTTTCATTGGCTCATATTTTCACGGTGACCTAAGACAAGTAAGATACTAAGAAGGAAAATTTATATGGAATTTTCTTATTGGCATGCATTTCATAATGGAACATACCTACGCAAAAAGTCACATAACACAAAAAAGTAAAGGGAAGAAGACATGTAGGAAAATTTTGACCGAACAACTAACCAAATAACAACATGTGGTAGTGAAGGCATGAAATCAATCCCAAAATACTAACAAAAAATTAGATATTTTTAGTTAGACAAAGTACATTCCCACTTTGATTAAATCTATTTCTTTATGAACAAGGAGGAGATTCACTTACTATTTTAGGGTGGGGGAAAATTGAATTGTAAGAACTCACCAAATTTGTATAAATATGGGGCTTTTCCTCATATCAAAAAGGGGGAGAAATTTTCTATTTTGAAAAGGTCAAAAATATAATTGTAATACTACACATTTCCTTCTGTGAAATACATATGAGTTTCAGTTTCTCAAGATTTTGAGTCAAGGTGGTTACAATGTACAACCATTAACAAACATTGAGAGAATTTTCTTTATGTTCCCTTGTCAAGAGATTTAAGATTTGAATAGAATATGTCTGCTTATGAGTTTAATTTTGTGTTCTGGGTTTTGTATGTTGAATTGTTGATTGATGAGTTATACTTTATGCTACAATTTTGTGTTTATTACTTCTCTATGTAGTACACTAGATTAGTCCTTAATGGTTGTGCTTTGGTCATTAATTCAATATTGTGTTGTGAGCATTTACTTTGAACATAATTCTAAAACTTACTATAACCATTTTTTTGAAGTGATTTATGTTATCCTTTATAATTGGGCTACGAGAATAAATCAATAGATACTTTAAAATACTTGCATGAGATTTTATGTCAAGTATTTTAGAGATTGTGTCAAAGCTTTTCATCTATTGGGTATCAATGAATGTAAATCTTCCTTTGGAGAAATTATTACTACTTAATTGAGTATTCTTTACTATCCAGAATAACAAGCAGTCTCAAGTAAGTATTAGGTGCTTGGTTGCAAAAGATTTGTCATCACATAATTCCCCCTTTTGAAGTTAAAACTACCATAATTGATCCCACCCCCTCATACTAACTTCCATTTTTTGATTTTCTTTATGTCTCTAAATATCATTGAAAGTTCCCATTAGCTTTAATTCTACTATCAAGAGAATGCAAGAGCAACCAAACTTTTCTATCTATATAGTAATCTGTGTCTAGTATGGTAAAATATACAACATTTTTGTGAAAATCGTGAGAGTGAAGTGTTGTATTCATGGCCATGTTTATCTTAGATTGATCCATCATTTGAAAAATCAAGGGGAACAAAGACCCTATCTCCCCTCTAAATTTAGGTTATCCTGCGGGTCCTCTCACCCTGATTCAAGGCATGACCAAAAGTAGTAGGATGAGGCCATCCCCTTTATAACATGCCCTCAATCACCTCAAGTCTTGATCCCAAGGAAAGTGTTAGACCCCTCTCCGGATACAAATGGAATATACTACCCAATCTACCACTATCCAAGCATCCCCCTTCCTAAGAGAATAATGTCTGGCTACCAGTGGGTGTAAAATTGAGGACCAACAACACTCACACTTGCACATGAACCTAAGATATCTACACTAGGTTTTCTCTCACATGAGGGAATGTAGTGAAACACTTTGATTGATTTAGTGGGGTTGGCCATCAAGGTTAGTCCAACCTTGCCACACATGATTTCTCATTTTTTTATTTAATGTTTTGATGAAGGATATTATAGTGTATAGAGTTTCAAAATTTTTACAGTGATTATAGGTTGTGTACAAGAGTGAAATACAATGAAGCACATTTCCAAAAATAAAAACAAACATGAAGTTTATAACTCAACTATACAAGGATCTAAGACTATATAGATCCAACAATAACTATGTAGATCCAAGGCTAGATCATACATCATTTGTATATTCCCTCCCAACTGGGCCAGTAATTTCAATATTTATAACAAAGCATATACAATTTTTAATCTATATTTTCCACATGTATGTACATATAGATCTCCTCTATTCTAACCCATACAACTAAGTCTTCATCTCCTCTTATGTATTTGAGCTATTGTTTTATTTGTTTATCATCATTACAAGAATTAATGCACTATTTTGATTATGCATGGTTATTTATGAACTAATTAAATATAAATAATCTCCTTAACACATCCTTACATCCTATATTATTATATTATTTCCATAACATAATTAATTAGGTGTAAACATTTGATGAACCTAGATTTTGAATCAAATCTCTTTCTACAATCCTAGTGGCCCTAGGGTTCATTGTTTTTAGTTTGCATATGCTTTATCCCCATACCCTTTCAATGTAGAAATTGACTTAATCAACAACCCATCAAGCATATTGAGATTTCTACTCCTACTCATAAGCTTTACATACTCATGGATTATTATCCACCCTATGTTTCTATAATTCCTTATCTATTATATGATAATGCTACTAAAGTTCCTTTTAATGAACTTGAAAAGAATAGTGAAACATTATTTTTATTATGATCATACCAAGTTGAACTTGTATATAACTTTCATGCTCACTTCATAAAAATCCTCAACATATTGAACCTCTCATATGAATTATTCTTATACTAAACTCACTCATGATCGGCATCTAATGAACGGTCCCTTTTTAGACCACCACCTCCCCATCATCTAGTGTTCATAAATATATTATTTCTACATCTACAATGATTATTTTTGGGGAGCCTAATCTTCCACTTTAAAGTGTAACTATGTATATTCTTATGACTACTACTATTACTACATCTCATATCTTTACTTCTAATGGTTCACATTCTTCTTCTATATTTATTATGCAAGATATTGAGGTTAGCATCTACTTCTTCTTGTGTTATGGATTCTAACCAATTTCTCCATCACTCACTTACACCAAAAGTATCCTTATACCCGAAGATCTATATTTTATTGCTCTTAATCGTCCTATCTATGAGGTAGAAAAAGGTGATCTTAAAAAGAAATTTCATAAATTCCATGTTGCTTTCTTGGATTACTTCAAATGATACATTACTTACCAAGTTTTCCTTAAAGTCCCAAAGTATTTTCTTTACAATGGTTTTATGATTTACCCATGCATTCTATTTGGAATTTTAATCCTTTTATTAATCAATTTCTTGCACAATACTCTATCAATATTTAAGATAATTTTTCCCATTCTCAAATAGATAAAATGTAACAAGGTTCGATAAGACCATTTATTGATTGTCAAGTGTTATTGATTCTATGTTATAAGACCGACCACCTTTACCGAGATGACCAATATTTTGCTAAATGAGATAGTGAACTACAAGATATTTTTACATAAATTATTCTCACTCCATTACAAGAATTGATTATCTTTGGAAAGTTTCACTCATTTGTGTGTAATCTTTTGAGATATAAAATTGAAATAATAATTAATATTAACATAAACATTATAACCAACTTATAAGAATGAAATAAATAAATAAAGTAAAGAATAGGAACACAATGACACATAATTTAACGTGGAAAACCTGTAAATGGGTAAAAAACCACGAAGAATAATCCACTATAAAGAAATATTTACAAACCCAAGTAATTCCTCCCTCCTACTCCATGTATTTTTCTTGGGAATCTAAATGATTCACGTGATTATATCGAATATGACCTATAGTCATATTTAAATAACCCAAAGGGTTATGTCCATATTAAGTGATGGGGCACACCTTGATTTAATAAACAATTAGTTAATTAATAAATAACAAACCTAATATAAAGTTTATATTTAAATAATAGGAATATAAAATTATATATTATTTAATATAAATAAATATTACGATGCACTTAATATTATAGTTCTAACACTCCCCCTTAATATTAAGTGGGGATCCATATGCCAACATTACCTATTTATATAACAGGATTTACAAATCCATAAACCCTAAAGGTTTAGGCTAGCACATGTATTTTTGAAGGATTTATAACACCTTCATCATGCTCAACTTACCTTTTGGTGCAAAAGTATTTGGATTCCATAAATCAGACATATGATTTAGGCTAAGCATGATTTGTGAGACTACATCTCACCGTTTCTCGTGGAAATATTCTTATACCACATCTCTAGGAGCCTTTTATAACACAAGGACATCCTTTACAAATAGATGCACATTGGATTATATTTTCCATAAACTCTATCAGTTTACTTTTAGATCATAAAATATATTTTTATAATGCTTTAAACCAGAGTAGAAGTATAGAGGAAGAGGATTCAATCAACCATCCTACCATTAGGAGGTGGAATTACCATGCACACTCCCCCTCAATGGAAACTCTGAAAGAACAAAATTACACACATTTGCAATATTTTACAACACATAATGGCTTGTAAACATATTTGCAATATAATCTTCAGTCTTGAAGAACTGGAGATATCTATCACCGTAAATAACCTTCTCTCGGATAACACAGCATATAAACTTAAATATGCTTCATTCTTTGATGTTGAACTAGATTCTTTATCAAGAGTAATACCACTCTGACCACCACATAGAATAGGAATACTTCCTTCAACTTCCATGTGTATCTCTTCCAATAGCCGCTAAGACCACATGAATTTCTTTATTGCTTCCATTTTACTTGACTTGCTCTTCAATAAAAGAAATGAAGATTGTTGGTTGCTTTTGCTATTCCAAGTAATGGTTCTTGCACCAAATAACTTGAACACATATCCAATATATATTCTATCCAACACAACATCAACATGGTTAGAGTCACAATATCCATATAGACATCATAATAAGCATATAAATCTAAATCATTATTGATTTCACTTTTAACCATCTGTAAAAGTTAAACACTAGTTGTATAACAACTAACATAACAATATGCTTAACAACTAACCATGTTAAAAATATGTTGAAAATTTTCAACATACTATTCTTGTAAAATATGTATTAGATGTAATCAGTATTGGACATCTCCAATACAAACACAAGGGCATCCCCAAGTGTCATTTGATATGCATATAATAATATTTTAATTTCACATACTAAAAAATATTTTATAAAAAACATATATCTTCATTATCTTATTATAAGCCTTTACAAATGAGATAAGACTAAATACATATCTTGAATAAATAATCAAGTTATATGAGAATAATCACAATATTCACTGAAAACATAATCCACTAACTGTGGACACTTCCCATGGATTTTGCTTCAAAAATGATCATGTAAGCACTTTTCAATACATTTTGAAAAAATTAATTTATACATGTCATATATGATCAATTTTTCATGCCAAAAATGAACAACAATTCTATTTTTGAACAAACTATATTAAAAAACGAAGCAAAATTTTAAAGCACATATAAGCCATTTTGTGTATGTTTTCAGTTGTAGTTACTTCTAGTTCATATTTTTACTAACCCATCTGAGTTAATTATGTTAATTATGAAAAAAAAACTCCTTTTTATATCATATACTTTTTCATTTAGAAGTAATAGAAGTAATTTATAAAGTTACTATATTATCTCTATGATTATTCTCATCATCTTCATCTTGATTTTGATATGATTTATTTTTTTATTTTTAAAATTTGACTTGTTTTTCAATTTACAATCTTCTTTCTTATGGCCAAATTTCCCACAGCTATGACATTTACCATCAAAACTAACTTTTAAGTTTCATGTTTTCTTGTTTTAAAGCGGTTGAGCCTATCTATATTGCTAAGTAACAAATTTTCACAGAATAACTATCTTGCCGTGATAATCCAATGATTCACCGTGGTCAAAACAACTCGGCACATAAAGAACCAACCACCAAAAACCTAAAGATTTAGATAAGCCACAAACAAAAAATAACAAAGAGCATGGCCAAGACACAACTTACCTTAAAACAATTAAAAAAACATTTTTCTAATACTTAGAGAAAAATCTCCTAAATTAGAAAATTTGATATTTATAAATTTTATGGAAAATTTTTATTTGATAAGAAAGAATTCTTCATTTAACAAATGCATGTGTTTTGAACCTTTGACCTCTTTAAGCCAATGTTCTTATAAAAATATGTAAACCATTTGATCTAAATAACATTATACAAATAAATTTAATAATGTATTATATTAAATGTTTACAAAGTTTACACTAATGAAAAATAAAATGAAATAAATATAAGCCACATAATACACCAATTTACTATATCATATGTGTTTAAGGGGTCCACTTGTAAGTGTCTATTAAAAGAATTTAAAAAAAAATGTTTTATACACCATGCACATTGTTTAAATATAGTATCTTAAACACATATGCAAGACTCAACCATATGAACCAACCAATAATGGCTCAAGCCTCAATGATATAAGAAGATAAGACTTTGATGTTAAATAAATTTAACTAAGTCTTTATAATCCTTAAACACTTATCCTATGCACTTCCCACATTATACGCGGACCTATACTTTTTTTTAAACCAAAGTGCATATTATGTGTTATCCCCAAGTCACACATAGCCAAATAATGTAAAGGTTAAAGTGGTTATATTTAGTTAAATTTTTAATTAAAAATAATATAAAAAATCATGTGCATATGTTAATGCAAATAAAAACCAACTATATGTTATATTTAATGTGGAGTGCTTAAGGGGGTTATAATATAAATTTTATAAGATTTATAATATAAACTATAATTCATAACATTTTACCAAACTTAAATGAGGCCTCCACCAAGCATGTGTTAGGAGAGGTAATATTTAAATTTAATTTTTTTAAGCAACTCCATCTTATATTATATAAAATATATAATATAAACTGAAACATAAGTTTATTTAAACTTAGGTAATTTAAAAAATGAAGGGGGCCATATTAGACATAGGTTTTTACAAACCAAAATAATATTTGTCATAAATTTTCACATGGCCAATAGGAAAATTCAAAACCCTATTTGCGTGGAGGGTTGTCTCCACTTGGGAGACCTTGAATTTAACTTGGCTTTACCCACAAATTTACTTTTACCTTGCACATTGAAAAACTATATAAATTAAATAAAAGAAATTTCAACTTTATTTACCCATATTTTAGAGCCGAGGGAGAAGTATTTCACCAAACCAATTAATCCTTTTACATATGAGGGTAAGGATAAATGGGGCCATTGAATAGGTTTTTTTAAAAATTATAGTTTAATTTTTTTAACACTAAAAACATAGGCCGCATTACTATAGTTTTAAATGTTTAAACTTTTAATTTTTTAAAATATATAGTTTTCAACTATATACTATTTAAACTATAGTATTTTAATTTAAATTATAGGATATATAGTTATATTAAGAATAAGCCACATAGATTTATAGTTAAACTATATAAAAAATTTGTGTATAGTTTATATTTCATAAACTATAATATAAAAATGTTTAAAAATATTTTAAACTATATAATCAAAGTATAGTAAAAATATCTATTATACTATTTTTAATTATATAATTTTAAATAGTTCTAAAAACTATGATTTAAACTTTTTATATATTTAGGTTAAATTAAATAAACCAAATATATAGTTTTTCTATAAAGTAAAAATTAAAGCTTAATGATTTTCCACCGTGAAAAGGTCTAGAGGAACATCCATTTGAATTTAGAGGGAAGGAGGGGTTATCAATAGGATACTAAAAATAAACCAATAGAAAAAATTCCATTCTAAGTTTTTTCCCAACAATGTTTAACCTTTCTTAGTTTTAAATACATTATTTAACTTGAAAAATTTGATTTTCACTATGAAATATCCATTTGGAAGGAGGCCTACATAGGATACTCTAACCCTAACCATTAACTACTCCATGTATTTATTAAATGATTATATCAAAAAATATGACCTATAGTCATATTTAAATAACTTCGAAGGGTTATGACCATATTAAGTGATGGGGCACACCCGATTTAATAAATAACTAACAAACCTAATATAAATTTAATATTTAAATAATAAGAATATAAACAATTCTATATTATTTAACTATAATATAAATATTATGATGCATTTAATATTATAGTTCTAATAATTTGATCATCTATGTCATACTTTGAAAGAACATGAAGCTAAGCTCCTCAACATGAATAGATAAAATATGTGGTTAATCTTCCTAAAACTCTAATCAAAAGTTTCAAAAAAACCACTTTTAAGAGAAAACATAATGATGATAAATCCAAATATAAAACCACCATCAATATTGTATCTTAACCTATAAAGCTAAAGTTGCAAAATCCTCATTTGTAATTCAAATGTTTTCCTTGTACACTACAGGAATTGTTTCAACAATTACTTGAGTACAACCTTATATCTCTCCCTCCACCACTTGAGGTTGATAAAGTGAACCTCATGGTAAGAATTTTGACATGAATTCCCATTTTGTTTTTACGCAACAAAAATCATTTCATAGCAAGAAATCAAAATAACTCAAATGTATACCTTCTCCAATGTGTTTCTTTGCAAACCTTAGATCGGAAAATGACTTGGACAAGCCCGGACATATAAGAATGTAGATTCCTTCTCCAACGTGAGATAATTTTACCGTCATGAGAAAATCAATGACACCACTTTGCACCAATCAAATGGAGGACAAGGGATTTGAGAATGAGTAATTAAAGGAAAAAGGATTTAGGGATGGATGATGTAGGGCTTATGTGGAAATTAGGATGAGATTATAGTATGGATTTTCTTCAAAAGGAGAATGCAAGATCTTAGGTTGGATATCTTAATTCTTGTGTGTTTGAAAGGGAGGGGTAAGGCTCTATTTATAGCCTAGAAACTAGATTAATTTGAAAGATTTAATTAATCACAATTTGAAAAAGTAAGTATGATTTGGTGAGTGGGGGACATGGAGAGTGGATGAGAATTAAACTTGAATTTTTAATTCGCAAGTGGGGGACATGGAGAATAATGGCATGTGAGGTAGATTATGATGTGGAAGGCTTAATTAGGTAATGAAAAGGATTAATTAATTGACTAATGTTAATTAATTATTCATATATTTTTGTGAGAATGGAGTGGGAAAATTAATTGGTTTAAGAGGGTGGTAAAATTGGGGTGTCTACATTTTCCTCTCTTTGGAAGGGTACTATGAAAGTAGTGTCCTTTCAAAGAAAGCAGATGAAATGGATGAATATGCCCCAAGTGGTGGGATTTAGGGATTTGAAGATATTATTATTAATGAAGGTGTTCCTTTGATAAGAAGCTATTAGAGGAAGAAAAGAGAGAGTATTTTCTAAGCAAAAGTAGCACAAACTATTTCTTGTGAGAATAGAAGAATTTTGGAAGAAGAAAAGAGCATGGTTGGTTAAAGGTGGAAGAATTTAATTGGGATTCTCTAAGAAAAAATTAGAACAAAATATTGCTTGTGAGAATAGAAGAAATTATTGGAAGAGGAAAAGAGTATGGTTGATGAGTGTTATGGTATCCTTTAAGACAAAAATACCATGAGAAGATCTAATTGGGGATGGATATGATGATACTCCCTTGAGATGATTGACGAGGATAGAAGAGGTGACAAAGCTCTTGAAAATAGGAGAGATCAATGCTTCGTAGATGAGGAGGAGAATGGGGTTGAATGGAGAAACAAAGGTGCACAAATGGGGAAAGAATTTAATCAACCTTGAATGTTAAGTGTGATGATGTGTTGAGGGACTTAACTAGTGAGAGTGGAAAGAGAAAAAAAGAGTGGACATGAGTAGTGGTTGATTATGAGTAGGTGAAGGATGAGAAAAGAAAAATCAAAGGTGATGACTAAAGGGGATAGGGATATGGAACATGTTATACGAGGATGTAGGTGGAAGATGAAAGAAGAAAAATAAAGAGGAAATGAAACAAGGAGGAAGGATAAGAAAAGGGTGATGAGGAATGAGGTGAGTAGAGGGGTATGAGAGTCAGAGTGGTGGCTTGAAGAAGATGAAGAGCGTAGATAGAAAATGACCATGGGAGAAAAGGAGGGAATGGAATGGATGTCAGGATGAAGAGTAAGAGAGAAGGATGCTAGGGGAAAAAAGGAAATTAGGAAGCACAAAAGAGGAGGGAGAATTATCTAGAATATGACATGATAGATAAATGACGGAGATCAGGAGAAAATAAAAAGAGAAAATGAGAGGAGAGTGAAATGGAGATTAAAGTGGTGAAGAGGAGGTGAAAGGAGATGATAGAAGATGACAAAGTAGATAAATGAAAGAAATGATGATAGAGGCAAGGGAATGAGGATAAAAGGGGTGTATAGAGGAATGAAGAAGAGATGAGGGTGAAATCATAAAAAGGTAGAGAGAGGTGAGATATAAGATGAAGGGAGAGAAATGATGGAGAAATGAAGGAGATGAGGAAGATGAAGAATTAAGAGGAAGGAAGAGATGATAGAGTAGATAAAGGAAGAAGACATAATAGTCCGGATACCGGGGAAAGGCCATAGTGTAGTCACAAAATCACGCACTTATTACTATTATTATACCACTAAATATGTTGTTTTGTATATGGATCTCACGTAAGAAAAGAATTAATTAATGGCTCATCCTCTATTCCTATCATCGATTTAGTTGGTTATTGTCATTAAGTTTATTACACAGTCGTTATTTACTCACATAGTTATGGTCATCTCTCATGGAGTCACAGTAAATGTCCTTATTTACTCAGTAGTCATCTCTAGTATTTGAATGGGATGCCTAGGAAGGTGATTAACTAAAAATAGAATGTATTATTATTTTTATGAGTTCATCTAATTAGAAGAAGAATGCTATATTGAAAATTTGAGAGCTAAATATTTTTGTTTTATTATTTAAATATATTGAAATGAAAATACATGAGGGATATGGTACTAACTTCAATTTGACTTACCTTGCTATGTGTTGATTGAAGCACATTGATGTGCAAACTAGGAAAGCTATGACTAGATGTTCATCAAGAGGGCTAGAAGTTAAGTATCCGATTGGACCAAGGCCCTTGGGAGGATATTGGAGTGTCTTAGTCTATGATCCGGGTGATGTAGATTGTAGAAGAGCTTAGGACTTGGGTCCTGGTAGTGTCGCAAGATCTCTCGTAATATCTTCATCTCTCGCACGTGTATCACAATACTATCACTTGTGTCGTTGTGAATGACTATGAAGATCCACCTATGAACCTATTCAAAGCATCAACTGAAGAAAAAAATACATATGAATAGGTTAGACTGATCTTAGCTGCCATAATGGTGGACTCACGACTAAGTGATGCACTACATTCTAGAACCCATGTATATCTATATGTGTGTGTGTAATTTTGTGCCTAGGATGCCCTAACATCAATGACATAGAAATAGGGGGCAATAACTAGATCTAAAAATGTAAATGGTGGATAGAAGAGAAAGAATAAAACCCTTTCCCCTATTCTTGTGTGATGAGGATGCAAAAGATTCCTAGATGCAATGGGGTAATGAAAAAGACTGACCTCGAACAAAAAAATTAGAACCAAAAATTATGAAAACAATGGCACCTAAAATCATGGAGTGGGATGCCTCAGTTCCCAAGTGCTACCTTAGGTTGCTTAGTTTAGGACTGACAACTAGATGACAACTAAGTAAATTACGATGCTTGAGACTTCCTAAAAGACACCCAAAACTGTATAGATAAGTGACAACTATACATGATGATCAACTAATGAAAAAAATACCAAGGTATGGGTCACTAGTGAATACTTTTATCATGCAAAACAACCATGATGACTTTATGTTGGTGAGTGGAAAGCTTGGTAACATAAAGTAGATAGAGACACGTACCTAAGAAAAAAAAGAGCCCATGTTATAAAAGAATCACTATGTGTAGTATACTTTTATCACGCGAACCATGGATCGGTGAGTTAATCCATAAAAGAACAAATGTTGTGATGAAGTGTGCTAAATAAAGTTATGAATAATATGTATGATGATGTCGAACGTGGTTTAATGATTTGGGTAGGGAGTGATCATTTCCTAACCCGAATGCTTTCATAAGATTGAATAATCGGAGGATTTGGGTGGAGGAAGAGTGTAGGGAGAAAAGTGTGTTAACAATCTTTAACTACATCCTTAAGATCTAGAGATGCACAGACTCGAGATCATTTTTAAAATTTTTTGGATCAAATGATTTTGATCATATACAAGACCCATATAGAGTGGGGAAGGCACTTGTTTCCCCACTCCATGGGTGTCAGTTGCAATGTGAAAGATTCAGTGGGTCTAGAAGTGAACACAATATGAAAAGGTGACAGTTAGTTCATATGGAAGAAAACACAATATGAAAGAGGTGGCTTCCAAGTTAGGTCATCTCGAAGCAAACACATACATGGAAGATAAAGTTAGGTCATTTGGAAGAAAAAGTAACATATAGAACAAATTCCCCAAGGTTATATCATCTAGGGAAAGAGTGGTGAATGTAGCTCCCAAGTTAGGTCATCTGGGAGACTTCTTATAGATTTGAACTATATGATTTTCGATATGAACGCATTAATTTTCATTGTTTGATTAATTGTTTTGACTGGTTACTCATGGAGAGATTTTATGCTAGTTTCCCCAGGTTAGGTCATTAGGGGAGGAGAATTAATAGAGAATGATGAAATATTATATTATAAAGGGTTTTAATCACTTGTTTCCCCCAAGTTAGGTCATTAGGGGAATCGATAAAAAGTGGCGTGTGATTGTATTTAGAATATTTTAAACATTTGTTGCCCTAAAATTAGGTCATTAGGGGGAATTAATGGTGAAATATCACGTGATGTATTAGTAAGTGTCGATTCACAATGTTTGAATGCATGGTGATGTGAGGGGGATTATAGGGGGACCCCTAATAATATGCCCCCTTTTGGTGAAAGGGGAGTGATGAAAAGAATGGACGTTAAGCCGAAAGTGACGAAAATAGGTGAAAACATGAATATATTGAATGTAAGATAATGGTGAAGAGAAAAAATACTCAAAAAATTTATACAATATGGTGGTAGGAAAAATTCTAAAGAAAATTCTGCAAACGAGATGTAAATCAGAGTAAAAACACTCAAGATATGAGCGAAATAGTGTAGCATGTATTAGTTGTGGAAATAAGCGTGAAATAAGGACCATAGTAGGGATAGTGATGAAAAGTCACTAAAAATAGCAAAGTGAAAAAGTGTTTGGTTACCTCATTTGTATTTTACATGAGTGTGAGAGTGTGCATGGAGTGAGTGAATATTCCTCAAGCGAGAGCATTGTGTCCTAGTTAGTTTGAGAGAGTGGCGACCGCATTAGCATCGCGTATGATGACTATGGAGTTGGTAAGTGTATTAATTTTTGTAAAAATGAATGGTGTAATAGGTATTTTCGTTGAATTTTTGAAAATTTTAGATTTTTGATTTTCTTGGCATTTGAGACCTGAACAAGAGTGGTGAGGGTGCTAGTGACCCTGGGACTCGGAGTGCCTGTAACCACGTGCTAGTGGTCTGCTGGGGTGCCCTAGTCCCGCATATGTGTGCCTTGGTGCTAGAATGTTTGCATTTATTGGATAATGGAAAAAACATATTTTCGTATGTTGAATAAGTTTTTGGTTGTGTAATGTGTCCTAACATTGTGTTTGTTGTTTTTGTAGTCTTTGTGTAGAAAGGATATTCACTCGAGGGAGTTTTGTGGTGGCCGCCACTTGAGTACACTACTTGGATTTGTTTTTTAGATGATGAGAGGGATGTGATGGGCCGTGCTAACTTGTAGCACATAGCACAAGATGGGGAATGTGCCCCATAATATGCCCATGTTGACTGCATTATGTGAGAGATGATGTGCAGACACATGCACATTTTGGTTTCCTATAGGTGAGATGATTGTCACGTTGGAGGATGTCTATCATATATTGTGATTTCTTGTATTTGGGGAGAGGGTACGAGTGGTGACAATAGTAGATATGGAGTGGTAGATATGCTCAAAAGATGATATTTTGTGGGTACTCAAGTACCTAGCCAAGGCCTATATTAGTTTGGATGTGATATAATAGTCTAAGGTTCGCGCATGCGAAAATTTATTCAAGTGGTGATTGCTTCATGTATAACCATGGAGGGAGGAGGTGTCAGAATCTTGTATAAGATGCATGACATATGTTAGTAGATAGAGGAGGAGGGTACGAGATATGCATGGGCACAATGTGTATTGGCCCATTTATATAGAGACTTGTATCGATTTACGCAGGATGAGCATGGTGGAGGTATAGGAGCCTCAGTAGGCTTATCAAATTACCATTTAATTTTTACCCCATTAAAATCAACTTAAAATAATGCAATAAGTATGACACTTTACAAAAGGGTTGATTACAGAGTTTGGAAATTGCCTATGTCTCCGGGTTCTTTCGAACCGTTCCACTAGTCAAAACTTATAAGTTACAATAGTACTTTTACAAGAAAACCTAATGGAAACTATTAAGAACTTGCTTAGAAGAATATCCAGACCTTCAAATGATAAGGGTGAAAAATAGCACCCAACTTCCCCTTTCCTGGTGTATTCGGAAAGCTCTATGGCACCATCTCCACTATTTGGAATCCTCCAGATCTCGATCGGCCTTCCAGACGCTTCGTAACATCCTATGACACTCCGGTCGATACTCCAAGCTTCACAATAATTTAGTGTGGTGCTATGGGCCAGCTAGGTAGTATTAAAACTCCTAGTCACAATAATTTTAATTTACTATTGCCTAAAAAATAATAGGTCAATAATAATTAAAATAATAATGCCTAAATAAATTAGGACTTCACATAACTATGTCGTTGACATGGCATCTAACTCTCCTCTTGGCTCGATCTCCGCCTTTCAAGCTCTAGGAATGAGCTTCCAAGTTGGTTCGTGTTTTTTTTTCAATGCAAGGGGTCCCCTATTTATACCCAAATGGGGCCCTTAAATAATGCATTAAAAATTATCTATAGGCTATTAAAAGCCTAAATGTAGCATAGGGATGGGTTTATTTCCCCATAATAGGCGGCTTGCATGTTTGAGTGGGTAATATCCCACATTGGGTGGCATATTGATTTTTCTAAGGTTTTAAAACCTTAGACTCACCCTCCTTTCACATGGGCTTCTCCATGCATGGGCCTTTGTTTTCCCCACCATGCTCCATGTGGTCTTTGCATATGTGTGGGGGTGGATTTACATGGCCGAGTTGTTTGGCCGAGTCGTGTGGTGTGTTGTTTGGTTGTTGTGACCGAGATATGTGGGAATGTGGCCAATTAGGTTGACTGAGCCATGTGGAAACGGTTCCTGCCGAGGTGTAACATGGACTCACCAAGATAATAGAAATTGACCCAAACATTGTGGCATAGAATATAATCAACTCAATGAATAGCTTCGATGTGTAACTCAATCCATAACTCAATGAGAAACTTGATTAACACATAGTCCACTTATCAACTCTCGATAGGAAAATGAGCGAATTCGAAGAGTGGTGGCTAGGCACATGGTGGCTTGTGGACCCACCACGTTGGTGATAATACCATAGTCCTCATGGCGGTGGGTTCCCCTTTGGTAAAAATAAGTTGAGCCTCTGTCGTGACCACAAATTTTATGATGTCGAAGGCGGAGGTCAAAACCAACAAACGACTCCCTTTTGCCTTTTCACCATGTGTCACAAGTGTCATTGGTCCAACATTGACTTGTTGATCAAAGTTGACTTTCCCATTGACTAAATTTG
The DNA here is from genome assembly GCA_018340775.1 of Taxus wallichiana var. yunnanensis. Classification (NCBI taxonomy): domain Eukaryota; kingdom Viridiplantae; phylum Streptophyta; class Pinopsida; order Cupressales; family Taxaceae; genus Taxus; species Taxus wallichiana. The sequence continues at coordinate 822,237,321 of CM031240.1, forward strand.
ACTGAACATAATGAGAGATCCCAATGTTTGTTTCGTGTTCTCATAGTCATCTGGAAAGCTCTCGAAAATATTTTGCACCGACATAATTCATCGATGTTTAGGAAATTTTGATATGAAAAATGATCCCCGATCAAAGATTAATGATGTTCCCTAGTGGATGAATGAATATGATCGTATAATTAAGACCCCTCAGTAGTCAAGTATGAATAATGTAAGTAAGAGTGCATCATCAAGAAATGATTAGGTGTGCTAGATGAAATGAAAAAGCGTGTGATGAAAGGTTCTTAGAATTAATCCCTCAACAATTGTGTAAGAACCATAAGAACAAAAGTGCGTCATCAGGGGGTAAGGTGATAATAATCACCTACCAAAGACCAAGACGATGTGTGGTGGTGGAAACATGTGGAATGGATGGAGCGTGAGTGTATGAACCAAATAGAATGTCATGTGTAGTAACCATAGAATATGCAATGGGATGAAGTGGTAAATAGTGTGGATGTAGCAAATACAATGAATGTGATGGTGGAAATGATGGATGAGGTAGAGAAAAGGTGTGTGAAGGTGGATCACGATGAATGAATTGAGTACATGATGGAGAATACTCAAGTGGGGTATGCCTATGCTGACGGGGTAAAGGAGATAATGAACAATCACGAGAGGCAAAGGAGATGATATCAAAATCCACTAGTTGTTATATCCTTTCACGTAGGGCAAGACAATCATTGTCCCGATGGCTAGTGATGCAATGATAATTACAATAGTGTTGGTCACACTAACGTTGTAGGTGGTGTGGGGATGATGTTTGTTAGAGGGTAATCGAATTAATCACTTATTGAGTAATATGTAGTGCATCATATAGTTGAGTGCGAGGGGAGAAATATAAAGGCTCTCGTGATGGAGGTGGAGTGGTGGAAGTAGGAACTTGTTGTGGAATCAAAGAAGGATGGGTTGGTGGTGGAGGAGCAAGTGAAGCTTATTTGTAATGTAATTTGGGAAAAGGTGAAGATTGCTTTGGATGCTTAACTGGAGGTGTGAGTGGAAGACTAGAGGATGAAATGGTTAGAGAAACATGTGTAGGTTCAATGATATTTGGGGAAAAAGATATTTTCTAGGTTAATAACATTATAACATAAGAGAATGAATGACTCAAAAGTATCATATTGTAACCTTTGCTTAAGTGGAGGAATGAGACCATGATAAAAGTTGGAATATGAGTTGGTGTATACATGCATTAAACCATAAGATATAGTCCTAGATAGGTTCAAGAGGATCCTTGATGTAAAGTAGGTATGTGGTCATAAGTAACTCTAGGGCCATTATTGAGAATGAAATGATGGAGGAAAGCATCCTCCATGTCATAGAAAGTGCTAATGGACCTAAAGGGTAAGTGGGTGTACCATTGTAGTGCCTCATTAATAAGACTATAATGAAAGGCCTTAAGAAATAATTGATCATTAGAGTAAGCGGCCATAAGTGTGTGATAGTGTATAATATGAGCATGAGGGTCACCAGTACCATCAAAACATGTGAAAGTGGGCATGGTAAAGTCTTTAGGGAAGGCATAATTATGAATATTTTTAGGAACAAGATTGTCATGTAAAGAATTGTTGTCAATAGAGGCATAATAGGATTTACTTTCTAAAGTGAGGGTATGAAATTGAGATTGGAGTTGTCCTACAACATGCATGAGAGATAGAATATCCTGTGAGGGGATGGTAGGAGATGGCAATAATGTATTAAGTGGTTGAATTTTTCCATTATGAGTGATCATATGGATGTCAAAAGGTGATACAATGGATTATGATGTTAAAGGCTCATGAGCAGTATGTGCTAAAGGAATAAGAGGAGATGATGGAAAATGAGCTATGGTAATACTAGCACAATCCCTAATAGGTGTAATGATCAAGGATGAAACTTCTATAGGTGAAGATGAAGTAGGAGCCATGGATGGTGTTGGAATAGAAAGAGAAGAAGCAACAGATGGTGGTGACTCATGCATAATAGTAGATGCACCCTCAAGAGAAGACTCTAATGGAGTGGGAGAGACACACTCAACTATATAGAAAGAATGAGACCCATGAGGATCATTAGTAGAAGATGGGGTTCCAAAAATAATGATGTTGCCATCAAAATGATCAATAGGGCCATCAATTTAATATAAAGGAGAATACAAGCTAGAATGAGATGTAGAAGACATATGAGTAACTATAACAAAGTAGGTGGAATAGAAGGGGAGGAATTTTGAGGTAAACATGACTGTGTATCAATGCCTAATAAGTAATCAAGGATAGAGTCATCTAAAGCATCATGTGGCATATCTCGAATAAGGACAACATGCAATTAGATGACATGGTGTACAACGAGTGAATGCAATAGGATCATCAACAAGGCAAATACCTATAGGAGAATTGGCAAGACTAGTTGGCACATGTTGTTGGCCTTCCAAGAGGGTTGTTGAGTATCATCGGGTATAGTCATTGGGGTACTATATAAATTTTTAAGTTCAGCTATGACAACCTTATCATAGATAGGTTTGACACTAAAATGAGACATGACGGGTGAAAAAAAGAAGAATTATGCTCATCTTTTAAGGTTTTAAAAAGGATCCAAAGGCAATGTATTCGAAAAGTGGGGTTCACCAAAATGATTAATGTAGTCATTTTTACACCCATCAAAGAGGAAATAAATCCCATGTGCGCCAGCCTATCACCCAATGGGTGTTGGTCACTCACCAAGGCACGTGGGTGTGCCGAGTCTCTCTTTTATGTGAGTTTAGTGGGAAGCATCATTTATGATCGAGTTTAATAGATTTGGGAGGAAATAAGACATACAAGTACCATAGAGCTCATAACAGCTTGTAGGTCCTTGGAGTGATTCTAGATAGAAAAGTTCTTAACAGATTATAGAAGCTACACCAAAACAGAAAGGAAGTTATACAAGCATTCATACTTAGTTCATAAACATAAATGAAAAAGAGCTATGAAGAAGGATGTATGCATCAGAACCATTAATGTTCATATTCACATAAGCTAGTAACCTCATTACATTCATTAGGCCCATTACAGAATGTCATAGAAAGGAAGACCATAGTCATGCATTATAACTAGATTCATATAACTAGGCTCTCAAAAGAAAATTTCTAACCCCCCCAAAACCTTGATACATCCTTTCCTACGATTATTTACTCAAGCTAACAAGAGTCCTTGCAGTATTTTTGTAGAGCTCCACCCTCTATCCATTTTCCTCCTTTTTTTACTTTGCAGGCACTTGTATATATAGCCTTCTTGAACTGCCAACTCATTCTTCTGTGGCCTCAGATCTATCACCAAGTGTTTGAATGTGGTCCTCCATGAGTGCATGCTCCTCCAGGCCTGAGCTCACCACTCCTTACCATGATGTCCTTCTAGAAGCTTCTATCGCATGGCATATTCCTTCTAAGCCACCTTGTCGCCAGGATGGCATCTTATCCACTCGGGTCACATTTTTCTCACGTCCTACCTGATAGGTCAAAAATGGCTAAGTCCAGATTCTGCTCCATGGGTGTGCATCTTGGGTTCTACCAAAACCCTAATTGAACCCTATTTCAACCTTGCATGCCTAAGCACCCTTTTTGGACTTAGTTGATATTTTAGGGGCCCAACATCACCCCACACTTTACCTATTCTCCGCCCTCAGAAAATTCCTCAAAGAATAAATAATAAAAAAAGACTTAACGTCTTGGAAAAATAATAAAGGGGATAAAGAATGAGAAAAAGAAGGAAGAATGGGGCATGATTCTATTTAAAGCAATAAGAGAGGGAAGTTCTTCTACAAGTCGGCCTCTAGATTGTTCCAGGCATCGACCTCATTCTGTGCTCTCTGGAAAAGATCACCTACTAAGGCGCTCACCTAATCAAAACCCAGCCCATCCCCTTGTGCACTCATGGTGTCAATAATTTTCTCTAACTCCTTACCTATATCCTCTAGCGCATCCATCCTTGTGTAATCTGCGGGTATAGTTCCTTTAGCTAGTTTTTAACTTAGCCGGTAAGGCCTCAATAGCTTCTGATTTATTTTCTACCTCGGCTAGGATCCTTTCGTCTCTTTGCTCTATTCCCCTTGTTCTTCTCGTGGAACTCTTTAAGATCGATTCAACATTGGTGACCAACATGCTTGCCACTTTGTCTCTATCCACGCGTAGTTTTCGATGCGGCCTCATCAATCCAGAAGTAATCTTTACATCAGCAAGGACCTTGCTGTATTCAGCTATGAGCACCATGACTTTCAATTTATCCTCCTTTTCTAAACATGTGGCCACTTCTTCTAAAATTCCAAGGCTAGCAGAATTACCTCTCCATGGTGAGGATTCTTGTTAAGTCCTCCAGAATTCTAGGGTAGATGCATACTTCTGCGTGGGAGGCGCTAGGTCCAGATGCTTCAACACTATTACATCTATAATGGAATCCACCTTTTTGTATACTTCACGCACTCTAGCCTTCTCATCCTTTAACTCACGCTACAACTAGGTGCTGATAATATTTTCTTGACTCAAATCCTTTGTCCTCTCAACTAGCTCTTCCTCTTTCTTCTCTAGTTCATCTTCCAAAACTTTGATTCTATCATCCCACCCAAAGAGTCTAGCTTCGACCTCAACAGAGACCTTGTTGAGCGTGTTGCATAGTTGTTCATCGAGAGATGTTGAGCATTCACCACTGGGTTGTCTCCTTTTGATTCCGAAATGTTATTATTTCCCATGGCTTACTTTGAATTCTAGCTCATCAAGATGGGACTCAAATGCCCATGAGAGCATCTTCCTTGTCCGCAGGGTATGCACCCTCCTTATCAAAAGATGACATTTCCAGGAGCCTCTCTACTGGAACCGTGCTTTGGAACCGTGTGCGCAACACTTTGTTTGGGTCATCAATATAACCCATCCATGGCCTCTCCTTCTCTAAGTGATTTCCTCCGTGCACGTGCCCTTAGGAATATTTACAGTTAAAGTGGCACCTCAAAGTGCTTCCATGTGGTCCTTTTCCCCACTCTCTTCCTTGTCCTTATTCATCACCAACTCAGTGTTGCATTCCAACTCATCTTCCACCAAGGTCTCAATGATCTTCTTAGCCTCTCTTTTTCCTCCTTGTTTACCTCTTCCTTGGTGAGGTTTGGGGCCCTTGGATTTTCCGTGCTTACCTCTTCGCTCCCTTCCTTGTCCCGGGTGCCTTCCTCCTGCTGGCTTCCCTTTCTCTACGTGAAATATATACTCATTCTTCTCTCCTTCTCCCTTCCGAGTCATGCACACTAAGCACATGTTGTTCTTGGTTTACCTTAGGATCATCTTCCTCATCATCATCCCTTTCACCCTAGTAGTCCCTCAAACTCTCAATGTACTTAGAATCGACTCCTCCATCATCTTTGCTTCTTCCTAACTCGGGATTTAGTGTAGGTGACTCTGTCTCTTCTTCTTCTGATGAATCCTTGTCTAATGGCTTCTCTGGCTCCAGATTCTTCTCTTTGATTATGGAATTTTTCTTGTTCAAATACATACTTGTTCTGGCACTTGTCCTAGGGGTACCTATTGCATGTGTATCCACTACACTTGGTACTTTCTTCTTTGATTATTTTCCTCCCTTTTGGGCATGGGTCTCTTCCTGCCAGTTGGGTCCTTAGCTAAGGACACCTCATTCTCCAGATACGCACCCATCTCAAATTTAGGTCTTATGCAGAGAGGTATACTCACGCGTTGACCTCTCCGCAATGGGAAAAGTCATGGGTCTCACCATTTGGACCTCATGTGACACGTACTTCTCCACGTACATGCATTTGTTGGGGTAGACCAACCCTTTATACATTTCTCTATGGTCCCGGTCTAGATTACCAAGGTCCAACTTCAACTTCTTAGATTCTTTGAACCTATTCACTCCCACTTGGAAGTGTTGAGCTGTGAAGGAAAAAGGGAGCTTGCACCATGGGCTCCATGTCTCATCTATTAGTTTAAATCACGAGGTAGAAATGTTGGTACACAAAAACTTGTCTTCTCCTTGGTGGTTGATGGCGAGTTGTTCAGGATTCTCCATTCTGCCCTAAACGTGTTCCTTAGGTGCGTGTACCACTTCTCAGGTGTGCCTTATGCATGACTATCATACTATCATAGGTGTACTTCTCAAACCTCTTTGCGAGGTGAAGGGTCTTTAGCAGGTACTCCCACATGAATTTTCCGCTACATCCGGCACTCCAATCTCTGAAAACACAATGGTTAACAAGACATTACCAAAAGGATTTTATCACCTTCCTTCACGCTACTAACAATCTCATCCGTGATGAATGCAGATAAGTTATAGATGGTGCCCTCCGAAATCCTCCTGCAAACATTCAACCAGGCCTTGTTTACTTGGGTCCATCTCTCCTAGCCATTTAACTTTGTCACAAGGTGCGTGGCCATCTTCATCATTGGGTCCTTGATGTCCATGATATCAAAGTACCTCAACCCCTTTTTGTATGCATAAGCAGCGACAATTTCCTTAATTGCCTCCTTGTCACATAGGTCATCCTCCAAAATTTATCCTTTATAGATGAGGCCTATGAAATGTGAAACAAGCTGAGGGGTAATGCACATCTTTACCCGTGAAGTGAAATTAATCTTCATGCACACGCGACATCAACCATTGATATAGGTGCTCAAGCTTCTCGAAGTAGGGAAACTCAAAGAGTTGCAATAATCCTGACTTCTCCAACTTCACTTTTACATCATCATGTTATAGATGGGCAAACCCTCTGGTGTCCTTTTATTCATCGGGTGCACTAACTCCAACACCATTTCCTTCTCAATCGTGCTTGAACAATGATTGTAATCATTTACTAACATATTTCTTAAATGGGACTCCCACTCTCGCCCAAGCAATACTCCGTCTGGGTACTACATTTCTGCATACCACTCTTCATTTATACTTGCGATAGTTTCTTGTTGCTTGCTCTTTCCCTTTCCCTTTCCCTTCTTAGGTGTGCCAACTAGTTTCTTGGGTGCCATTGTTTATGTTAACACTTCAACTTCTTTCACTTGCTTTATTTTACTACCCCTTTCCAAGTTTAGATCTCAAATTGGCAAAGAAACTCTTTTCCGACCCGTGCCCTAGATACCAAACCCTAACTAGAATCTCTTTTCACCAGACGACGCTTCTCCACAACTCTTCCCACATGCCCGTGAATCACTTCCTTTCTAGTTTGTAAATCCAAACTGGTCACTCACGCTCAAATTCTTGCAATTTTTCTTCGCATAGATCAACTTTGGAAACCCTAGTTTGCAAAATCTCTTCTCTTCATATACGTAAAGTGAATAATGAAATGTCGAACCTCTATTTATAGTTTTTCCCATTTTAGCATTAAATGGTACTTCACCTACCACCATAATTTTAATGTTTAATGCATATTTTTCAAATAAAGGCCAACATTTGCACCCTAACTCACACGACCAACCTTGTGCGGAAAATCTTCCAACCTTCGTGTGCAACCAATCCATCTTGATAAGAGAATCTTATGCACACGTAACTAGTGCCAAGGCACTTCTTCTGTCATGATTTTTTCTCTCACCTACCTCGTGTTGTTTATGTGCTTCTTCCTCCTCTATACATGGGATCTGAAAGTAGCCTTATCTTGACACCAACCATCCTTTTCCACCTTTTCTTTCTTCCACTCTTTCAATAGGGCCATTCAACGGGATTTCCAACATAATCCTCCTTGGCACTTTACCCACACTTTCCTTCACATCACTCCACCCCCACTAAAATGATGCGTGATCCTCTGCACATTCAAAACCCTAAAAAGTAACAAGGTTACCAGCACCCAAGGTGCAAAACAAAACAACAATGTGAAAGGGAAACACAAGAAAGGAAATGCATAAAGGAAATTCTAAACTATCTAGCAAAACTACCTTATTTACAAACACCAAGAAGCCTTATTTATAGTAGGGCTTCAACCTACTCCCATTGAAGTGTCTAGGCAATTTCATTCCATCCAAAGCACTTGTAACTGGCACACACCCAAATCAAGGATGTATGAGATTATATAGGGACCTAACCAATGGACCTTTAACTTCCCTGAGGTGGCGCAAAAACTTAGAATCATACAAGTAAGACCATCTACCCAACCTCAAACTTCTTATTCCTAATGTGGCGATCATGCCATGCTTTTTACTTTGCTTTTTCTAGTTATTTGGCTCCACTTGGTGAGTGATCATATTTCATCCAGCTTCATCAATTCATCAATTCTCTCTTCTAGTGCTTGCTCATCAACCAACCCTCCTATGCGTGCTATTCACAGAGAAGGTAACATGAACTCAACTAGAAGAATAGCTTCCATGCCAAACACCAATTGAAATGGTGTGGCTTTGTTCAACCTTTTATAAGTTTTCCTATAATCCCATAATATGGATGATACCTTGTCATCCTAATATTGTCTTCTAACATCACAAATTTTTGTCAGGGTATGACTCAATATCTTGTTAAATGCTTCCATGGTTCCATTTTCTTGTGGGTGATAAGGTGTAGTCTTGTGATGAGCCACCATGAACTCGATAATAGGATCCTCACGGTCTCATTCAAGAAATGTGTACCCCTATCACTGGTTAAACTTAAAGGGCATCCATACCTTATGATAATGTTCTCCCACAAAATATTGCTACTGTAGCTGTTGTACAATCTTTAGTTGGGGCTTCCTCTGCCCACCTTGTCAAATAGTCCATGCAAGTGATTACATAGCATGATCTAGTCCTACGCGTTGCTAGTGTAATAGGGCCTACAAAGTCTATTGCCCATTTCTCAAAAGGTTCAGCACTAGGGATAGGGTGCAAAGGCATTTCATCTCTCCTTCTGGCTTGCCAAAAGCACTGACAATGGTCACACACTTTACAATATTCCTTGCAATCTTTATACAGAGTTTCCCACCACAATCCTGCCATTAATATTTTATGTGTGGTGGCGTTTCCTACATAATGTCCACCTGCACTTCCTCATGTGCTTCCTCTATGATGGTGAGGCACTCATGCTCTAGTACACACCTGCACAAAACTTCATCACACCCTAATTTGTATAAGTCCCCACTGATCAACATGTAGGGCGCGACACGTATGGCTAGTTGCTTTTTCTCTAATGTCTTCATCCCTTCCGCACCACACCTTCCTTTAGAAATACTGTAATTCCTCCAAACCGAGGGTGTGTGCAGCAAAACCTAAACAATTTGCTGCATCTAGCATAGTCTCTTCAATGCTCTGTGCATCCTCCCCTGAATCAATTCTTGACAAATGATCAGGTCCACAATTACTCTTTCCAAGCTTCACAACTACCGTGAACTCAAACTCTTGAAATAACAACACCCACCGACATATGCGCCCTTGTAGAATGGGCTTGTTCACCAAGTACTTTAATGCCATGTGGTTGGTGTAAAATATAAAGGGAGTTACCAATAGATATTGTCTAAACTTGTGAAGCATGTAGATCATTGAAAATGCTCATACTTGGTCATAGTATAATTTTTCTCTGTTGGTGTCAACTTCCTACTTGTAAAGCATAGGGGTGATCAACAATTCCCTCACCAAGTTGTGCAAGCACTACCCCAATGGCCATTCCAGAGGCATCTACATGAACATGGAAGGGCTTATCCCAAGAGGGAAAATGTAATATAGGCACGGTGACAAGCCTATCCTTCAATGTGTCAAACCTTCTACGCCTTTCCCCAATGGAAGGCACTTTTATGTCTGAGAAATTATTCTAAAGGCATCGATCTTGGCATACCCCTTGATGAACTTCTGATAGTAGCCCGCATGTCCAAGAAACCCGTGCACTGCACTTTGACTAGTTGGCTCCCCCAATCCCACAATAACTACAACCTTGGTAGGATCTACTAGCAAGCCCTCCTTACATATGATATGCCCCAATAATGTTCCAAAGGGGGTAGAAAAGACACACTTCTTAATGTTGAGGGATATCCTCAACTACCGAAACCTCTCAAACATCAACCTCAAATTATCACAATGGTCTTTTACTAGCCCATACACCATCCAATCATCCAGATAGACCTGAAGAAATTTATGGATGAAGTCTGGAATGCTTGTACCACTATGCACAAGAAAACAACAGGTGCATTCTTCAACCCAAAGGGCATGACCATGTATGAAAAACTTCCCCATTCAAGTGGAAAAGTTGTCTTCTCCTGGTCTTCCTTTGCAATCCGAACTTGGTGGTACCTCAAAAATCCATTCGTAAAGGAATAGATTTCGTGTGCCCAGCGACTCCCTCCAAAATTTATTTAGTGAAGGGGGTTGGAAAAGGATCGATGACACAAAAACGTTCAACTCCCTATAATCCATGCAGATCCTAATCCACCCATCCTTCTTGATGTTGATTACCATTGGACTTATCCATTCCGATTCTTCAACAACTTCAATGATCCTAGATGCTATCATTTTGTCTAATCTCTTCCTTTACCTTCACGCGCAAATTGGGATTCATCGGTAGGGTCTCTTCCTGACCGGGTGCACACCATCCTTCACTTTATCCTCATCTCCCCAAGGAATGGTGGATGCCTTTGAGCTCATGGTACCCACGTGGGAATAAATCCTCAAATTTGTGCAAAAGATCAATGATCTTAGAGACTTCCTTCTCTCGACTAGTAATCTCCAATGATAGCTTCCTTAGGTTCTTCTCTGAGCCGATGTTAACCTTTTTAGTTTTTAAAGGTTCATGGTAGGTGCGCGCATGAGTATCAACACTATCCACTACCTCACATGTCCCTACAGAATGGTTAACATCCAAGATTTTTGCTTCCTCCCCATCAATTACATATACAAGCTTTCCTTTCTCCTTTTTCACACACGTGTGCTCAAGCTAAACCTCCTCTATTTCCTCTTCTTCAAAGTGTGCCTCCAAACCTGGTTCACCAAGCAAGTCCAACAACCTATCTTCTGCCATGGCACTATCCCCCATGGTAAGGCACTTGACAACCTAATGCCTTATCAACTAATGGCTTGGTACTTTGATACTCAAATGCTTGAATGAGGTCAGCCGCTAGCTCTTTCCAATTCCTTCCCGTATAGCGTGACATGTCTGAGAATGTATGTACCATGCATGCGCGTGCAACCTTGCAGTGTAGAATATAGTTTGTGCACCCAGAGGGATGGTGGTAAAGATTCCGCCTTCCCTCCAGGTTCTCTCACAGGCTTGGATGTGGAAAGAGGTGGGATCCTTACCATGGTAGTCCTTGATGGTGGTGGGCACATTTCTTCTAGAGAAACAAATAGAGAAGGAAATTCTCACTTCACGCCATTCCAAGAGATTATCCGATGTGTTTCCCACCAAGCACAATAGTTCCTAGTAGGATGTAACTTAACATCCCCCTTCTTTCATTTTCCTCCTTCCACTGAGCTTCCATTTTACAAAAATACCTTAGGGAGGCTCCTCCTGAGTACTTAGGTAGCTCTTTTCCTCCTAGGTGCCTGACTGTGTGTGCCTTTGTCACCTTTGTCACCGATCCTCTTAAATGTCATCCGATTAACTCGTAGGTCCCATGCCCAATTATCACATGCTAGACTAGTGGTGTCACTTACCGACTGAGCATCCTCAAACTAGATAACTCCATTGGTAGGATGGATTATCTCTGGATCCCTGATTGAGCACACATATATTATATCCAGGACCTCTTCTCCCAAAGGTTCAAGTATAGATGTTGACTTCCATCAAGCTAGGGGTATGATGACTCATTCCTCCTCATTTTCAAAGCTAATATACCCCTTGTTGAACCAAAGATCCACATTGTTCTTATAACACCATGGGCACCCAAGTAGTGCTGGGAAATTATCTGCCTCGGTGAGCGCCAAGACTTGAAGTCCCCAGTAAACTTAGCTCCCTGAATGGTGATAGTTGCATCCTTTAAGACACCGATGGGCATTGCCTTTGTTTTTTTTCCATATACAACACATTAGAAGATGGCTGTAATGCAGGTCTTCCCATCTGATGCCATGCATCCAATGTGAGAACATTGACCTCGTGCCTATGTCAATGAGGATATTACTCAAGGAGCCATCCATCCACTACTACATTTAATGTGATCTCCTATCATAGTCAAGGCTATGAGGGGGAAGGTTTACATGCAAGACCTACCTCTCACACTCTTCTCCGACGTGGTACCTTCTCTCTCAACCATGCCCCTAGCAAGGGAATAATATTCTCTTGCCTTAGCATTTTACATACTTCCTTGACCTCATCCAGTCATCTTGGCACCTCGACCTTCCTTCTTTGCTCCTCCCTCCTAGATTGCTCCTTTAGACACTGGATTTCTCCTTATAAACTCGAATGATGTCCATGGTATCTTGATATACCTCCTTTGATGCGTAGGGTCTAGGTACTTCCCATGTACCACTTCTTCCCTTGAAACCAAGTTCCTCTACCTTGGTATTTCCTTTTTACGCATGCATGGCCTCTCGCTTCTTGTTGTTACCAAAACAGGTTCTAAGCCTACATCATGTGTTACCCGTGGCATCCATTGTGTGTCCATCTTCTTAATGCTTACCATTGCAATGCCCTTGTCTTTTCGTTGTTTTGATTCATGTGCTCAAACAACTTAGGCACTCCTCATACTTGTGTTTCTTCCCACACCATGAGCACTACAATAGGTCTGGGAACTCTCGTTTGTAATGTTCTGTAGATCCACAATTAAAACAAGGTTCCACGTGGGAACTCACTTCTTCCTCCTCCATGGTTACCATAACCATGGAATCCTCCACAAAATCCCCTTCCATGCGCACCTCCATCTACGCGCTCCTCATAACGATGATCATCACCTTTAGAACTACTGGAAATGCTGGTCTGGCATACCCCATGATCAATGGCCTCATGGATATGGTCAATAAGCCTACAATCCTTAGTATCATGGGTTGTAGAGGTGTAGATATTATAGTAGCAAGACACATTCTTCCAAATTGTGTTGTAATAAGGGGCATCTACTTGCATCATGGTCCCCATGACAAATTTCATAGTCTACTATCACATCATGTGTGTATTGTCCTCGGGGGAAACTATCCTTGACATGCCCCTCTACTTCACAATCTATACACCATATACCACTATGAGTCTCATGGGATGAGTTCATAGACAACTTCTCCAACTGCTTAGCCATAGCAATAATTTGAGCCTCCAAAAATGGGCTAACACCAATATCAACACTTCCAATAGCCTCGGCACGCAGAGTAGCTTCTAACACCTCGTGTGGGTCTGTGAAAGTTTTATGAGATAAATATCTCTAAAAGGAGTGATCAACCCTCTAAAAACCATTGAGCATGCTGTGAAGGGTGAATATCATATGATAACTTAGATAAGAGAGTTTTAAAGTGCACATCATACTCTCGCACACTCTCTGCCATTCCCTATGAATCTCCTTCAAAGGCACGATGCTCTTCTATTCAAACTCAAGGATGTGGAATTTTGCCAAGAAGGCATTCTTTAAAGTAGTATAATCCACCACCATTTGATGAGGGTCATATTTCCTATACTAGCTATGTGTGTGCCTGTAATGTTGTCATTGCAAACTGACTTGCCTTCCACTCCGGGGTTGTGATCCCCTTTGTGCACCATAAAGTTCACACTTGTGAACATGTTTTGCAACATCTTCAATACCTTTGTAATCTAGAAAATGTAAAGACATCTCAAAGAAGACTTGAGGGGGTGGTTGGGGCCCTTTTCCTCCTGAGCCAGAGCCTTGGTTCCTCTCGGTGTTTTCTCCCACTGGATCCACTAGGTCCTGTGCCTCCTGAGCCACCAGATCCACCAGAACCACCAAGTCCTACTCATGACCCACTAGATCCACCAGAACCACCAGGTCATGTTCCTCCTGACCCACTAGATCCACTAGAACCACCAGGTCCTATTCCTCCTGACCCACCAGATCCACCAAAACCACCAGTCTTGTAGTGGTCATGCCAAGTGTCCCCAAGGTTCCACTGAACTACGCACCGATGGTCTGTGATAATGCCCCACTACCACTAGTGTACCCGCGCCACTCCTAGACATGAGACCAAAGTCTTGTATACTTGCTCCTTGTCCAAAATTCCTTTGAATACTGGAATATGCGTAGCCATAGAAGTGGGAAATGAAAATTATATCTCCTGGGTGCAGATCTGTCACTTCCACTGATACCAATTGGGTCAACAATACTCTTTCCTTGATCTAGAAAACCAAGCACCAGGGTTTGGTCACTAGGTGGGTTTAGATGTACCAATGACTCTTCTCTCTCCATGTGATGAACTCTCATCAAAAGCCAAAGGGGTCTCTCTTATGCACTTTCCAAGATGGGGTAGCACAAATTTCTCAGGTTCCATGTCCTCCACATGAACCTCAACTCCTTCCCGCAACATCTACCTCCATAGATCCATCACACTTACAACCTCACATTTTCTAGCAATCTCCCTTTCACATACTTCACTATACTTGAGCCATCTCTCCTCCCTTTCTTTCTCCATCGTAATATCTGCCATCTTCCTCCACCCTAGCTTCCTCACCCAACACTTAGAATGGTTTATCCAACCATTGGAAATGCCTCTAAACTCAAGGTAACAATCAAGATCTTCATCCAGAGGGATAACACGTAGAAATGATCCTCTGGGATCCCACAGAAATTCAAACTCAACAACTTTCAGACAAGAATATGTAGAAATAGCGTACTCTAGAGTGTAGCTAGCCAACACACCCTTCCACTAATGATCCACAACATGAGTCCACGTTAGATATGCATCCTACAACCTCTGGTATTCTTCTTGGGTCCATGTGTGATCTATAATACCAACTTGATCTAGATGCATATGCTGAGAGCCATTCATATAGTTCTACTGGGAAGCAAATAAAAAAGTTTTTCATACAAATCATGGTAGAGGTTCTCTTCTACCCATCTACATGCATTAAACTTAGATCCAATGCTGAATCTTTGAGAAAATTCATCCTCCGTGCTCTTGAACCATGATTCAACACTTTCCAAAGTTAAATGCTCTATCATTACTCATTACATAGATCATGATGTATGCCATTTCCCACTATAACTTTGAAAATAGGTCCCAGAAATGGAACCAAGATGTAGTCATTTTTACACCCATCACAAAGGAAAGAAATCCCATGTGCCGACCTATCACCTAAATGGGTTGGGTGCTCACCCAAGGCACACGTGTGGGTGCCGAGTCTCTCTTTTATGTGAGTTTAGTGGGAAACATCATTTATGATATGAGTTTAAGAGATTTGAGAGGAAATAAGACATACAAGTACCATAGAGCTCATAATGGCTTTTAGAAGACTAGATCCTCGCAATCATTCCAGATAGAAAAGTGCTAACAGCAGATTATAGAACTTACACCAAAACAGAAAGGAAGTTATACAAGCATTCATACTTAGTTCATAAACATAAATGAAAAAGAGCTATGAAGAAGGATGTATGCATCAGAACCATTAATGTTCATATTCACATAAGCTAGTAACCTCATTACATTCATTAGGCCCATTATAGAATGTCAGAAAGGTAGACCATAAATCATGCATTATAAACCGGATTCATATAGCTAGGCTCTCAAAAGAAAATTTATAACCCCCAAAACCTTGATACATCCTTTCCTATGCTTATTTACTCAAGCTAATAGAGTCCTTGTAGTATTTTCTCGAGAGCTCGCCTCTATCCATTTTCTCTTTTTTTTACTTCGCAGCACTTATATATATAGCCTTCTTAAACTACCAATCATCTTCTTCCGTGGCTTTAGATCGATTGATCACCAAGTGTCCGAATGTGATCCTCCATGGGTATGCTCCTCTCAAGCCTAAGCCCACCACTCCTTGCCATGATGTCCTTCTAGAAGCTTCTATCATAGGGCATATTCCTTCCAGGCCACCCTATCGCCAGGCTGGCATCTTATCCACTCGGGTCACATTTTTCTCACATCCTTCCCGATAGGTCAAAAATGTCCTAATTTCGCATTCATTCACACGAACATGCATCCTAGGTTCTACAAAACCCTACTTGAACCCTATTTCAACCTGTGCACCTAAGCACCCTTTTTGGACTTTAGTTGATATTTTAGGGGCCAACAATTAACTAAAAATAGAATGTATTCTTAGTTTTATGAGTTAATCTAAATAGAAACAAAATGCTATATTGAAATGTTGAGAACTAAATATTTTTGTTTTATTGTTTAAATATATTAAAATGAAAAAACAAGAGGGATATGGTACTAACCTCAATTTGACTTACCTTGTTGTGTGCTGGACTGAAGCATACTAATGTGCAGACTAGGAAAAGCTATGACTAGATGGCCTCGAGAAGGGTAGAAGTTAAGTATCTGACTGGAATGAGGTGCTTGGGAGGATACTAGAGCACCATGGGGTGCCTTGGTCTATTATTTGGTGTTGTAGACTATAAAATATTAGGACTCGGGTCTTGTAGTGTTACAAAATCTCTGTAATATATTTGTCTTTGTTGCATGGGTATCACAATATTGTTGCTTGTGTTGTTGTGAATTAGTTTTAAGATCCACCTACAAAACCCTATTCAAAGCATCAATTCCTAAGAAATAAAAATTCATATGAATAGGTCAAACTGACCTTAGCTACCACAATGGTGGACTTACGACTAAGTGTTGCACTACATTCTAGACCCCATGTAGTTCTATGTGCGTGTGTGTAATTTTGTGCCTAGGATACCTAGCGTTAATGACCCAAAAATAGGGGCAATAAATATATGTAAAAATGCAAATGGTGGATGGAATAAAAGAATACAACCCTTTCCCATTGTGTTTGTGTGATGTAGATGTAAAGATGCCCAAATGCGGTCCTTGCATTTGTAGATAGCTTCCTTGATAGTAAGATGTCCGCCCATAATTTAGTGAGTATGTTATGTTTATATAGGGATCTCTTGTTCAAATTTCAACACTAATGACCCAAAATGCTAACTAAAACCTAGGGAATAAACGAGGTGATGAAAAATGCCAACCTTGAACAAACAAATTAGGACCACAAATTACGAAAATAGGGGTGCTTAAAATCACAGATTGGGGCATCAAGGGGTGCCCCAATACTACCTTAGGCACCCAAAGTGTAGAACTGAAAAATGAGAATCGAGAAAATTACAACACTTGAGACTCCCTAAAAGATGCCCAAAACTATATAGACAAGTGACGATTGTACCAAACAAACAACCATGACAACCGACTAACTGAAAACAAGACTAAGGGATGGGTCACTAGTGAATACTTTTATTACACAAGATCCATATATAAAATAACACACCCAATGGTATAAATGTAATAGTAAGTGTGTGATTTTGTGACTACATTTGTGAAGGGATTGGGGTGCTTGTTAGCACCCGGTCCTCAATTTTACGTGTCTTGGTCCCAGGTTGCACTTTGTTTTCATTTAGATTCTTGAGGTCGGTCTTTGTAGTCTTCACTCTCATTCCCATAGGTACTAGTCGGCATGTCGGGTCATTAGTGTCAAAATTTGAACAAGAGATCCCTATATAAACACAACATACACACTATCTTAAGGGTGAACTATTTCTACTAAGGGCTAGCTATCCACATAAGTCAAGGGACTGCATTTGGGCACTATTCTACATTAAAAAATGTATAAGAAGAGTTGTATTCATTCTATTCCATCCACCATATGCATCTTACATCTATATATTTCTCACTAATTTAGCGGCATTGGCACTAGGGCACCCTAGACACATGATTACACACTAAAGCACATAGAACTACATTGGGTGTAAGATGTAGTTCAACGATTAGTCATAAATCCATCCATTTGTTAGCCGCATTGAGGAAAGTCTGAACCATTCATTTGCATCTTTATATTTTTGGGTTTGATGATTTTGTTTGGGGCTTTGTAGGAGATATTCATCAAAGATCTACAACAACATCAATGAAACTAATGTGATATACACATGAAAAATACCAAGTTATTACGAAGATCTAGTGACCAAATTAGACTTAGGTTCTAAGCCATTTTACATACTAGGGCACCAATACTACTAACCAAGGTGCTCACAGGCACCCCATATGGAAATATCTTCATCTGCTACAACTTCCGAGAGGCGTGCTATCATACTGCTCTGCACCAACCCCCTGTGCATCATCCAATACAATTCTAGATCATTGTGAGGTAAGTTCATTTCAGGTTAGTACCTTTTCCCTCCTATTCAATTATTTCATTTTATTTAGAATATCAAATAAAATTAGTTAGCATTTATATTTCAGTCATTTCATTGATGTACTTCCTAGATTAACCTATAAAATTCATTAATTTTAGTTAATCATGTTGGTGAACCCGTACTTCAAAACATTTTTGCCCCATGATTTTTGTCAAACCCTAATGGATTTATTCTCAACCCATCATGTCTCATTTTAACATCAATCCTATCTATGATGATGTTACTATCACCGAATTCATGACTCTCCATAGTAATCCTACTCTGCCAGCTGATATTCAACAAAAATCTTAGATGGTCAACAATATGTGCCTACTAGTTTTGAAAATTATCCTATTGGCATTAGTATTGTTGAGGAACCAATAGCCTTTACTCATTATACACCATGCTAAATAACTACTAGTGTTCCCCTTCCGATCTTTCTAAGGAACTCCTAGACGATTCTCTTATTGATTAGATACTTTGTATTGAAAATCACTCATAGGTGCATACCGATTCTTCTCCTAATCAAACCACTGCTATAGTTCCATCTCATGATTCTCTCTACTTCTGATCTTGCTTCTCATCATTCATCACATACTAGTTCTCATACACCTTCATATTATGTTGATGACCCTATCGATAGTATGCTTAATGAAATTCTCACATCTGAGTCTTTAGGAGATGTTGATGACATAGTTGATAGCCATGATTCTCCTACTTTTCATTCTATAGAGTGTGAATCTCTATCACCACTTTCTCCTGAGGTTATATCTAGCATAGTGCATGAGTCATCTCCATCTGTGGTTCTTCTTCTACCACCATTTCCTCTCCCTTTGTTGCATCATCTACACCTATTACTTCATCTTCTCCCATTATTGTGTCTCCATTAGTCACTTCACCTCTTAGGGATGTTTCTAATGCTAGTCCTACCACTGCTTATGCATATTTCATCTGTATCATCTACTATAGCTTCTCCGGCACCTAATCCTAGTTTGCATTTAGCATCAAAATCTCCTTTATCTTCTCTTGACATTCCTATGGTCACTCACAACAGAAAGTTACAATAACTTAATAGATTATTGCCATCTTCTACTATTCCTTCATAGGATATTCTATCTCTCATGTGTGTTGTAATTCAATTACAATCTCAAATTCAGTCTCTCACTCTAGAAAGTAGGGCTTACTATGCTTTTATTGATAATAAATCATTACATGATAACCCTATTCCCAAGATGATTCATTACTCCGCATTTCCTAAGGACTTTATCATGCCTACATTCACATGTTTTGATGGTACTAGTGAGCCTCATGCTCATCTCCTTCATTACCACATGGATATGACTCCCTATTATAATGATAGGTTATTGCTTAAGGATTTCTGACATAGTCTTACCGATGAGGCGTTGTAATGGTACACTCATCTTCCCTTTGGGTCCATTAGTACTTACTATGACATGGAGGATGCTTTCCTCCATCATTTTATCATCAATAATGGCCCTAGAGTTACTTATGACCACCTACCTACTTTACATCAAGGCTCATCAGAATCTATCATGGATTATATCTTACGTTCAATGCTTGTATACATCAACTAATATTCCAACCCATTGATTTAGAGAAGCAATTCATTTTCTATCATGGTTTGATTCTGCACTTAAGAAAAGATTACAATATGATACATGTGAGTCATTCACTCTCTTGTGCTATAAATTCATAGACCTCAAACAAGATCTTCTCTTAGCACATGTCATTGACCCTCCATCTACCTCCACTTCTATTGCATCTAGTGCTCCTCCATTGTCATTGGTGAGCTTCCTACATAGTCTCCATCTTGACCTAGCAAACCATCTCAACCTACTCCATCATAAAAACATACTTCTACTCCTCCATCACAACCTACTACTTCTCCACCTACTCCATCTTCCTCGCGTGAGCCATTACACTTCTCTCATCACACTCGACCACATGATGTGCTGCATGTTTTACTTAATGAGCATCTAATTCTCTTACCCTCTAACCAACATCATCCACAACATCATCTACAACATCAGCATGATCAACCCTATTGTAATTATCATCACATCAATGGCCATAGGGACAATGATTATTTTTCCCTTCATGATAGATTACAACAATTAGAGGATAAGGGCATCATTTCCTTTGGCTCTCACTCATGTGAGTGGTCTATTTCTCCTCTACCTTGTCAAACATTTCTACCCACGTTGACTTATCTCCTCCATCTAATGCTAAGGTTATTATGCATCCACCACCATAGGTTGTCACTCATGCACACTCTCCACCATGTCCATCCATCGCTACACCATCACATCCACCACATCCACTCCATCCATCTCATCTATCACATCATGTTATTGCTTCACATCAACTGCCGCAAACCTCTGCATTCATCCATCCCACCGCAACTCTATATGGCATTCAGTTCAATTCATACACTCATGCTACTTCCATCCCACATACTTCCATTGCTTCGAGGCACCTTGGTATTTGGTTGGTGATTACTATTAACTTACCCCCCGATGGTGCACTTGTGTTCCTATAGTCCTTAAACAACCATTAAGATTTTTTCTCTAAGAACATTTCATCATGCACTTCGTTGATTCATCTAGTGCACTCAATAATTTCCTGATGATGCACTCTTACTTATGTGGCTCATTCTTGATTGTTGAGGGGTCTTAACTAAATGAGCTTATTCATTCACACACTAGGGGGCATCACTAATCTTCCCCCATGATCATTATACTAACATAATATGATCATATTCCATTATCAAATTCATCACCACACGTTAGTTCAAGTAATCATACATTATCTATTTTTCCATACATTCTACCATCATCATTACACTAATTACGTATTACAAGTTCCATTTAACAAAATATATCAAATTATATATGTTATCTATCATCATTCACATTACACATTTTGTCTATCATTATCAACATTATAGTGCAATTCTACATCAATATGCAAGAATGATATACAACACATTAACAAAAACAAACATTGAGTCACATTGCGACATCGATACATAACAAAATAAACTCATCATATATCAATACATCTATCCACACACACACACACACACACACACACACAAAGATACAATCATCATTACAAAAATGTTTCATCATTGGGGAGGTAATTCCCCACATCATATAAAATAACACAAATAAAACCTCATCATCACTATCACTCTTGGGTATTGCGAGATCCCTAGAACTAGATGCACCACCACTAACTCTGCGCCATTGTTCGTAGCCTCTATACCTCTTCAATTTCCTACATAATAAGGGTCCTCCATAAAGGCTGATGTTGCAAATGCACATATCACGTAAATACATCTTGGGTTAAGGGAACACCACCCAACACCTCTCTATCTCATCGAAGTCTTCTCGTGTGTATCATCCCCTGCCACCTAGCATACAGAATACCGTGAATGTCATTGTTGGTGTGTATTATTTTCCACATCATTAGGTGAGTCATCTCACTTAGGTGAGATCGTAGGTCCATGTGTCATTTAGGGGTCATTATGAGATTCTCTTACGCGTTAGTGCGTCATATGCATCATTGGGAGTTACACTTCTATTTTGGGAATGTAACTCCCCCTCTCTACTCGAGTTGTCATGATTGCAGCACTGGGGGTTACTCAACACCTCCTATATGTACACCCCATTTGATCTATGAGATAGAGGAGAGTTTTATGGCTTAACCAGGTTCTGCCCGTGTTTCAAATCTTTGCATGCACATTCGGTTGATGCTCGCTCCTCCCGAGATCTCTTCACACTACCATTTCGCACGTCTGTTGATGTGCACATCATCCCTCGTGATCCTCACTTGCAGGTTTTAAACCCTCTTTCATGGTATCAGAGTGGATCTTGTGGATCTATGCACTCCTCAACGTTTTCGTGTATTTTTTCGGCTTCTAGTGTGATATAAATTTGGTTGCATTTGTCATAATGGAAATTCCGACCGTGCTCTTCTTGCACTGATTCGGGTTTCATACCTCTTTTAGAGTTGTTCATGTGATCGTGGTTGTTTTTGGGGTGCTTAGTGCATTTTCCGGCTTTTACATGTGGTCTTCTTGAGAGTGTATCTTGTTTCCCTCAAGCGTGGCCGTTGTTCCCTACTCAAGCGTGGTTGTTTTTCCATTGTGTGACCTCTGCTCAACTCGCCATCCTTGTATTGCCCTCTGCGTTGCCTTTAGTCCCCATGTTTGGAACCTTCTTGCCCTACCTTTAGTGGTTTTGTTGCAACAATGACAAGGACGTGGTTTCATTTTCTACAATGGACAAGGATGTGGTTTCATGTAGCCTATGATTGAAACAAGCTCGGGCCATTTTTTCTTTAGAATGCGTTTTGAAACATGCTCGGTGTGGTTTAAGGTAGATTCGCATGGTTTGAGGTCCTCATTGCTCGGCATGGTTTGAGTTGGTTTGCTATTTGAATGCTTAGTCTCCCACTATCACCCTCAATCTGCCTTGCATTGGTGTTGCAGCCGTGTTTTGGTTTCCTTGGCCCGTTTCAAACTTGCAGGGGCACTCCACTTTGCCAACCATTTCAAACCTACAAGTTTCATTGCTCATTTCAACATGTGGCCTCCTACCACCCCAAGTGGATACATTTCAATTCTCTGCATGTGACTCATCTGTAGCTTGTTTCAATCTTCTCAACTCACATGGGCTCTCCTCCTTCAAACATGTTGCCTCACCATTTTCTCCGGCCTCCGCAACACTCAGCCTACTTAGTGGCCAAACGGTCCCAAGTGACTCCACTTGATGGCTTCTCTCTCCACGTGGGCTTCACCTGGAACTACTATTGAGCCACCACATGATCGTGAGCTCAATGGGCCCCCTCCTTCCCTTTTAGACATTGTTTGGAGGTTAAAACAATCCATTTTTAATGTTTTGAGGATAAAAACATTCATTTTATGGCATTGTAATAATTTTTGGGTTCTTTTTTTCTTTGTTAAGTATGCCCTTCCTACGTGTGTCGAAGACGGAGGGCGAGGTCCGGGGTTGGCAGGAGGCTAATCCCCCTCGCAAGAAAAACAAACCATGCCTAAAATTTGATGCCTTTTTCCAACAAGTACCCACATGATACCCTTTGCACTCATTTTTAGCACTTTTTTAATCCGTTTGCAGGGCCTATTGGCTTTTTCCATCAGTTGTGGGAATCGTAATAATGCCATAACTTTTGACTCGCAGCTCATTTTTGAGCACTTCCTTAGTCAAAGTTGCATGATTTCTCACACTTTATGTGATGAAATTATTAGTTTTGTAAATGCACTACTTTATAAAGTGCCGCATTTTGGGGGTTGACTAGTACTCTTGGGTTTTCACACGTAGATGCATTATCGGCCGAGTCCGACGTCTTGCTTTTGTGCACCTTGCACTTTTGATTCCACATCATGGAGAGTGCTCTTTCTAGACTTGAGCATCATAGGATCACCTTACAACCTCCGCCACTTCTCACCGGGAGAGGGAACTATTCAGCTTGGTGTGCTTCCATGGAACGTTACTTCACCCACGAGGGTCTTTTACCCTTCTTGCTTGGGCTAGTTCTTGCACCCACTGATCATCATCATCTGGAGGACTTCCTTGACACTTGTGACCATGTCTTTTGGTCACATGATGATGCATGTCTCTCGATCTCTCTGGTTTCACGTGGTAGACTCAGATCCACCTCACCGTGTCTGGAGCATTCTTCAGTCCCTCTATGGAGACCCTTCACATACTACCGCCATTATTGCTGCTACTGATTCAGTTATCTCCTCTATTTCTTCATGTGATGATAGTTCCACTGACATAGCTCACTTGGTTCTACTTCTGATGACGAGGATTGTGCATCTAGTTCTGATGTCGAGAGTACTATAGAGGACTCTTCTCCTCTTTCTCTCACTATTCCAGAGAGTGTTGACACTTCCCACATCTCATCAGATATCGAGCAGTCTCCTTCTCAGTCTCATACAGTCATCACACCCACCTCCTTTCCACTTCCAGTGTGTGAGGCCCCTTCACTCCTCTACCTTCATTGGATGACTCATACCTATCTGACATCACTCTTCTGTTTTTTGAGCCCCCTCATTGGGATGAGTATCTGCCTGACCTTAGTTATCTTTTTGCAGAGTCTACTTGTGATGCACTACAGGTTTCTCATCCATCTACAAGTATTTCAGAGTTCATCATCTCCGTTGTTGGGAGTGCCCCTTCTAGGACTCTTACCACTTCCACTTTTCTAGAGACCTTCATTGATCCACCCTTGCTTGTGGATCCATTTTCTGTTGTGGGGGATGTTTTGTTGCCTTCACATCACTTGGACATCCTTTCTATAGGTGTTCACTCTTCACACTGATAGTTCTACACACGTGGCATTACCTTTGGTTCCTTAGCACTCATTTGCTAGACCTATGTCACACTTTCATGGACCAAGACTCAGAGTTCTTCATGCTACTACCTTTGGTTTCCTTTATGGAGTGGGGGACTTCAACATGTCATTTCTATCCTTCCTAAGGGTAGGCACATAGTTTGGTGTGGGTGGCTCTTCTTCAGTCCAGAGGTAGAGGATCTCATCATCGACATTCTTTTGGGAGACCTCTAGAGCTGCAGAGTTCAGATCCATCCATGGCATCTTCTGCATTCCTCTCATCTCCCTCTTCTTCTCTCTTCTTCTTCTTTCCGAGAGATTTCCTCTTTGTACATGGGTACCTTTTCAGGCTCGTCTAGAGCTGGGACCCATATTTGGCATCTTTCTTAGATTAGAGAGTGTTTTGTTCTCTTGTGGTGGATGTTTTTCCCACTAGGTTTTCCTTCACTACTTGGGACTTTTTCTTGTACATGGGTACCTCATCAAGATTTGTGCTGGGACCCATTTCTCATTTCTGACTTGCCACCTCATCCTAAGTTACGATGAAGGGGGGGTGTTGGTGTGTATTATTTTCCACATCATTAGGTGAGTCATCTCACTTAGGTGAGATCGTAGGTCCATGTGTCATTTAGGGGTCATTATGAGATTCTCTTACGCATCAGTGCATCAGCATATTAGTGTGTCAAAGTGCATCAGTGCGTCATATGCATCATTGGGAGTTACACTTCTATTATGGGAATGTAACTCCCCCTCTCTACTGAGTTGTCATGATTCAGAAGATCGGGGGGTTACTCAACACCTCCTATATGTACACCCCATTAGATCTATGAGATAGAGGAGAGTTTTATGGCTTAACCAAGTTCTGCCCATGTTTCAAATCTTTTTACACATTCACTTGATGCTCACTCCTCCCGAGATCTCTTCACGCTGCCGTTCAATCTATTGATGTGCACATCGTCCCTCATGATCCTCACACCCTCTTTAAACTACCTGCTATGGCCATGGATTAAACAAATGGGCATGTTCTCCGTGATATCGTCCCATGCTCAAGTATCCAAATTCCATGTGAATGTGAGGATGGATATCGTCCACATGTTATTCACCTACTATCAAGGTATATCAATCCTAAAATTCCAGTTGCGAATGTGAGGATATGTCTCACTATCACGACCAATGCATCACATAAATAAATAACACAATGAATCAGATAACCATTGTTATAAAATAGGTAAACAACAAAATACACAACAAAACTATACATATACTTACACTAGCCTATAATCATCGCTACTACATTATCAATGCATGGGCTTCCCCCTCTCTCTCGCCTCCTCTATGTGCTAATCTCAATACATTTGCGAAAAATGGAAAAAACAATACCCATTGATGTGTCACTCACCATGCACGATACTCCTCTATACAACCTGCATCATCAAAATCTATTAGCTCTATCATCGTGTTTGCCTCATCTAGCCCATGAGGTACTAACTACTCTCATGTGGGCCTGGTCTATCCCTGGCCCTCCTCGATGCTCCAATCACTTGTAATCATATATATGGCTCTAGGGGCATGTCTGTGCTAGGCCAAACTATCATGATACTCTCTCTACCTAAAATAGCTCAGCCACTCTTGAAATTGATCCTCTAACCACATAGTCCTATGAATACATTGCAACTATACAAAATCCTCTGATTACCCTCCATAATCGCGGTATGGCCTCCATATAACTGCCTCACACCCCATCCTATCTATCAATGTCCTGTAAGTATCAGTTTCCATCTTATGTCCACGAACATTAATCCATCTCCTCACATATATCTCGGCCTATCACACTCTCATCATGAACCTCTAAGAGGGCCTTAACATGGCTATATGGTCATATGCCAACACATGAAATAGTGTGGTGGCTCCTATCTCGACACCACGATCATCATGAGTAAACTTGTATAGATCCCTGTATAGGTGGGCCATTACACACTTCGTGCCCATTGTTATCTAGTGCTCTCCTCCTCTATCCGTTGTCATATATCATGCATCTTATACAATATGCCTACACCTCCTCCCTCTACTACTATAGATGAAGTAATCACAATGGTGATAAACTTCCATAGATGTGGAACCCTAGTACCATCTTTGCATCAAGATAGAATCCAAATTGATATGAGCCTCGTAAAGTACTCCACATTTCACAAAATACCATCTAGTAAAGCATCTCACATTTATCTCTGGATATCCTCCAATGACATAACTTGTACTCTCTCCCCAATGAATGGAAATCGTAGTATGTGATACACATCCTCCAAAGTAACTGTCATCTCACTTATAGGAAACCAAAATGTACACATATCCACACACCACCTCTTGCATAATGTTGTCAACATAGGCATATTATGGGGCACATCCCCATTCATGCTATGTGTCGCAGGATGACATGGTCCATAACATCCCACTCATCATCTGACAAGCCCAACCCAAGAAAAGTACTCAAATGATGACCTCCATGGAACTCCCTCGAGTGAATATCCCTCTACACACCACAAAATGACAACAAACACATTAGAACACTATACAAGTCCAAATACACTCACTTATCACATTACTATACACTAGAAATCTCAATTGCACCATTATAGATCAGATATACACATTCTAGACCATGACGCCCATATGCTTATTCAAGTATTGGGGTGCCCGGAGAAGGACACTATTGCTCAGTGTCCTGGGCACTCCTATCCCAAGGGTCACTAACACCCTCACCGCTCTTTTCCAAGTCTAAAACAACGAGTAAATCCATAATATAAAAATTGTAAAAAGCCTATAAAACCAATTACTACACACACATTTTTTTGAAAAAACATCATACTTACCAATTCCATTGTCATCCATGATGCTACGATGGTCACCACCCTCTCAAACTAGCTAGGACGTGTTGCTCTCACTTGCACATCTTCACTCACTTAGCACTCACTCTCACAATTGCATCAAAACCAAATGAAGTGACTAAACACTTTTTCACTTCACTACTTATAGTTACTTTTCATCACCTACTTTACTATGGTCATTATTTCACACTTATTCTCACAACTAATACACACTACATGATTTTTGTCATATCTTGAGTATTTATACTTTGATTTACATCCCATTTATGATGTTCTTTTTGAATTCTACCTATTATTGTATTATACACATGACACATGCCTTAGATCTCTCCTCAATGTATTTTCAACCAATCTATACACATTTTGGCATTTTCTATCACTTTCTAGCTATTTTGGGCTTACTTTCAGCTCAAAGTTTATTTTTATCATCACTTCCCCTTTCACCAAAAGGGGGCATATCATTGGGTTCATCCTATAATATCCCTTACATCATCATCTAATCAATCAATACTACCCATTCTTTATTTTAACACATTTACTAGCTTACCACATGAAATTTCACCACTAATTCCCCCTAATAACCTAATATGGGGGAAATAAATGTATAAATTCACGATGCGACATTTACGCACTTCCCCCTAATGACCTAACCTACGTTAAAATATTTCCATACATCAATTTCTATCAATTCCCCCGATGACATAACCTGGGGGAAAATAACGTAAAATATCTCTACGAGTAACCAATCAAGACAATCAATCAATCTATTAACACGTTCAAACCTATAAAATCATCATTCAATCAAAATGATATAACATATATAACCTCCCACATGATGTAGAGTGGGAGTTACATTCATTAGTTTCCCAAAGATGACCTATGGCTTGGGAAGTTATTCTATATTTGGTGTTTGCTTCCAGATGACCTAACTTGGAAGCCATCACATTGTGGTGACACCCGTGGAGTGGGGGCAAGAGTGCCTTTCCTATACCACTCATATATGGGTCAATTGTTTGATCGAAATTACCTAGATCTAAAAACCAAAAATGTTTGATCTGAGTCCGTCTGAACCAAATAGATCTTGAGGATGTAGTTAGAGATTGGAGAATAACACACTTTTCTCCCTACAATCTTCCTCTAGTGGTAGGACACCCAAATCCTTTAGTTGATTATTCGTATACACAAAATCGGGTTGGGAATTAATCACTCCCTACCCCATCTTATTGTCATCATACACATTTGAAATCATCAATCATCCAACATTATAATCATCACTCTCATTTTAGTGCACTTCATCACACTATTACGATTTTGCTACATTACATGGATCAACATGTTGATACATGGTTTGACATGTTATATGGTTATTTCAACACACTGCTATTTACTTACCACATATGTGTGTTCTACTATAGCATGGGCTTCTCCAAATTTCTCTCAAGTATGCATCTCTATCTACTTTATGTTACCAAGATTTCGCTCACCAACATAAAGTGGGGGAAAATATAGTCACAAAATCACGCACTTATTACTACTATTATACCACCAAATATGTTGTTTTATATATGGATCTCGCATAAGAAAATTATTCACTAATGGCTCATCCCTGGTCCTATCATTGGTTTAGGTCATTTTCATTAATTGTCTTGCATAGTCATACATTTCTCACAGGTTATGGCCATCTCTCATGCAAGTCTTAGCATTTGTTATTTACTAATTATTCATCTCTAGTATTTGATTGGGGCACGTAGGAAGGGATTGGGGTTCCGTCGGTTCCGCTGTCCTCATTTTTAGGTACCCTAGTCCCGGTTGCACTTGGTTCTCATTTATATTCTCGAGGTTAGTCTTTGTAGTTTTCCATCTCATTCCCTAGGTACTAGTCAACATGTCAGGTCATTATTGTCTAAATTTGAACAAGAGATCCCTATATAAACACAACATACACACTATATTAAGGGTGGAATATTTATACTAATGGATAATTATCTACATAAGGAAAAGGACTGCATTTGGGAACTATTATACATCACACACTACATAGGAAGGGTTATATTCATTCTATTCCATCCACCATTTACATCTTACATCTAGCTATTGCCCGCTACTTTGGCGTCATTGGCACTAGGGCACCCTAGGCACATGATTACACACACAAGCACATAAAACTACATTAGGTATGAGATGTAGTGCACTCAGTCATAAGTCCATCCATTTGGTAGTTGAGGATAGTCCGACCCATTCATTTACATCTTTCTTTTTTAGGGTTTGATGCTTTTGTGTGGGGTTTTGTAGGATATTATTCATCGGAGATCTATAGTGACATCAACAAAGCTAATGTAACATAAACATAACAAAGACTAAGATATTACGAAGATCTAGTGATTATCTCAAAATCAAGTTTTGAGCTATTCTACGAGACCAAGGTGCCTACGGGTGCCCTAATCCTCCCACAAGTGCCCTAGTCTAGCTGGGCAAACTTCCCGAGGTGTGTTCTCATACTCTATTCCACCTATGCATGATCCACTATAGTTCCAGGATCACTACAAGGTAAGTTCATTTCAAGTTAGTGCCTTTTCCTCCTATTAAATTATTTCATTTTATTTAGAATGTCAAATAAAATTTGTTAGCATTTATATTTCAATCATCTCATTTTTGTACTTCCTAGATTAACCTACAAAATTCATAATGTTATTTAATCACATAGAAAGGAAGATCATGTGGCACATAATGTATGGAGATGTTATGAAAGAAGGGGAGGAGATGATGACGGTGAAAACTAATGGGGGAATAAGAGAGGATAAATCAAATATAAGGAGATGATTGAAAGAACCAGGACATTGTGGAAAAGACCATATTAGTAAGAGAATATGAAAAAACTGCATGGAGATGCATGTGGAAGATGAAAGGATAAAAAATATGGAAGATTGATAAAGAGACAAGATAATGATGAGGAATAATGAGGGAAAAGAGGAAGAATATATAAAGAGAAAGAGATAAAATGAGAAATTTAAGTGGGAGGGAGGAGAAAAAAGAGGGGAAATGGTGTAAAATAAAGGAAGTTAAGAAGGAGAATATTCTATGGAGAGTGGAAAACATCAGGAATGTAGAGAGAAGAAAGAGGGGATAAATGACATGAAGTGTAAAAATTGTGGAAATGCTTGAGATGAGGATAAGAATATTATGATGAAATAGACAAATAATTTATGATGAAGATAGTAAAGATATTGATAAGGAATAATTGAAGATGGAGAGGTGGGTAAGAAGGGACAATAATGGGTGTGAGTGGAGAGAAGATGGGGGAGGAAAAAGAGAGTGAAGGATAAAATGGGAAATGACAATGAAAGAATGTTAGGGGAGATCAAAAATAATTATTGTTGGGGAAGGAGGGTGGAAAAGGTGGAGAGAATGCGGAGAAGGACAAAGAGAGTGAAAAAGGCAAGGTAAGATGATGATGAGTGAATCTTAGGGGGAGACCAACAATAATTATGGGTGGGAAATAAGAGTGGAAGTATGGGGGATGGTGAAAGAGGAAATAAAAGATGATGATGAAATAATGTTAGAGGGAGACCAAAAATAATTATGGGTGGGGAATAGGGGTAGAAATGTGGGAGAATTTGAGAAGATGTAGATGGAAGAGTAAAGATAAGTTGATTATTTATGACAAGATGAAAGGAGAAGACATGTTATAGAGGAAAAGTGAAGAAACGAGATATGAAAAGAGTGTTAAAGAGTGGGATGAATAAAGAAATAAAGAGGAGGGGGAAATGGGGGAAAGGAAAATGGTCAAACAAGGAGTGATCAAGTAAGATTCACAAGATAAATATGGTAGACACACTCTATGATATAATAGATTGATGAAAAATAATTGGTGTGAGAGTGGTTGATTGGGAGGGGAGACTAAGAGGAAGGAACATGTTGGGAATTTGGGATTGTGGAATAGTGCTATGATTTAATAACAAACAAAATCATGCACATATGATCTAAACAATTCCCCAAAATCTACACTAGTGGAATTATAAACTAGAATAATCCAAATTAAGACAAAGTACACACACATAATACATCATGTACCATGGTTCACCCAATGTGGGCTACATCCACCAAAGATAGAGATCTCATATATATAATACAACAAGAATACAAGATAAAACTATTTAATACAAGAGTTCAATGCATCTCTCCAAGAGTATCTCCTCTCCTCCAGATCTCTAAATGAATCTCCATGAGTATACTACAACTGTGCCTCCAAACACCACCAATAGATCTCACATAACTAGAACTATTGCATCCCGAACTAGCTACCAAGTTCTTTGTGGATTTGAAAACAATACCTCTCACATGGGTCTCTCTGTTATCCATATTTCTCCCCGTGCCAAATATTGGATCGACCACGATCCCGCATAAGAGGAAATAGAGTCAAAAGGTAGATAGAAAAGGCTTCAAAATTGGCTAAGTATAAAGGTATAAGTGGAGAATGCCAAGTGTCAGTATGACACTGATTCAAGGGGTGAATAGAGAAAAGGTTTTAAACGATCCCTAGATTACCGCGTGTCCCAGGGGAAAGTGGACCATTGGGGAAAAAGTTGGTTCTTTGCCCCTTGTTATCTCAAAAGGGGTAAAAGTTACAAAATGGCCCACAACTCCACCCAAGGAAAAAGTCAAGCATTTGGGCCCGAGTCAAAGCCAAAGTGGGGAATCAGAGGAAAGGGAAAAAGATAAATTATGGACCCGTAGGCCTAATTTTTGTTCCAATCTGGCTGCCACATATCCCATATCAAAAGGGGACCCATTTTTCAAGTTTTTTTCCCACCCTCCTGTATGGACCTGATACAAACTTCAAAGGGGCATATCTTTCGACTCATGGCTCGAAATATTGCAAATCTAATGCCGTTGGAAAGATCTCGGCCTCACCCATGCCATGGAGGTCTAAAACTTTAATTTTGAGGAGGTTAGGTGAAGAAAAATGGAGGAAACATCTTCAAGATTTTAATCCAGATCTTCTTACCTCAACAACCAGATCAGATTTGATCTGTTTCACCGTTTCCTCTTCCTTTAAGGCACCGAACCAAGGATTGATGTAGTAAAGATAGATTTGGGGAATATTTTATCTAAAGAATTAACAATGGTGGTTGAACTTCAACCTACTTTCTCGCTTATTTATCTCTTCCTATGTCTCGATCGAATTTATAAATATGGGGGCATGATTCATTGTAAAGGGTTGGACATTATTTGTTTTCTAGGCTCCCTTTATCCTCTCTTAGAAAAGATATTTATGGGGTTCAGGCCTTCCATCAAAATTGCATTACGTTCTTCCTCTTGGTTACTTTATAATGGATCAGTATCAATCTACTGAGCAATACAACACGCCTATGATTGATTTTAGATCCTTTCTTGTCTCTTTTTCTTTCATATGATCTCCCATTATATATCTGGCTATCTATGCTCAATTATTGTATGCATTTTGTTGGTTTGTGTCTATTAGAAAAATAAGTGTTCATCATTCCTTCGGTGCATCACCTCATAGTTTAGCTTTGTTTTAATTTTTTATTCCTTCTATCCCTGTCTCCTTGGTAAAGTTTAGATTAGGATTAAGAATAGATCCTCTACAAGTTTCTATGTATGCACCTAAATAGAGGAATAAGGAACCAACATTCAACCTAGAGAGCTTTCCCATTTTGTAAGATACCACACCTTAGGGAAAGTTCATTGCTATGCAATCACACCAAATGAGTCTGCCTTAGAAAAGTAGATTTTTTAGAGCTCATTTGGGGGTGCTTTGTGATTTTCACTCTAACAGTTTTGGCATGCCTAGTGGAACTAAGAAGTCACCATCTTATCACATAGTAAGGATTGATGTACACTTATTATGATTATGAATTTTAAGAAGCCTTAAAATTATACATCTAGTGACTAAAAAGAAACAAATCTAATGGTTCAAAAGAGCCCAACCTTGGGAGATTCATGAGAAAATCCCGGTCTAGAGAAAGGAAAGAAGGTATATTTGAATACTTGTGTCTATCCCCAAACAGAGAAAGGAGAGGAAGAAGAGTTCGAGAGGTCTTGATCTTCACCAAGTAGAACCATGTCAACACCTCCACCTACAAGGCCTTTCTTTCAGTTTGCAATGATTCTTAGGCCAATCAGAATGACACAACCATATCCATATGTCAACTTCACCGACAATAGTCTACTCTCCTTGAATGCACAAAACCTAGTTCCAATTGCAACATTAAAGAGCATCCCATATTTCACTGGGAAAATAAAATTCTCCTGGTGACCATGTCCAAGATATTACAAATGTCAAGAGAATCCATGAGATCCATGAGATGGACATTGTAGTCAAGTTTCTTACCTCTTCATTCAAAGGGAAATATTCACAATGGTTCAGGAGTCTTGAAGCAGGATCTATCCAGAACTGGAACTAGATGTGCACGGCCCTTCACAATCAGTTTGGGGAAAAAGGTGATAACTTGTCTTTGTTAAAGAAACTAACAAAAATCAAGAGAGCCCCAAACAAGCAGCTATAAGACTTTAACCTCAAATTCCAGTGGACCTGGGATAGGATTCCAACAAAATTAAAGCCCACAAATGAAGATGCCTTCTTATGCTTTCTTAGGGATTTAAATTCTAATATTTCTTTGATGATTCAGTCAATGGGGGGAACTACATTACCTACAGCCTATAGCCTCTCCATAGGGGTTGAGAACCATTTGATTCAAGCTAGAAAAATCTCTCCTAGGCCATCCATGCCTCTCGTATCTCGAGTAAGGAAGCCCATATACTAGCCAAACGCCTACATTAGCTCCTATACCCACCCCCAGGAGTCAAATCTCAGCTGAAGCTTCCACTTCATCATCTAATACCTCTAAAGAGCTTCAGAAGTGATGAAGCAACTTCAAAACTTTGGGAATGAGCTAGTGACCATCAAAAGACAACAAGCTCAGAGTTCCAGGCCATACCAGCCCTAGGCTCAATATCAAGCTAGACCCCAAAGTATCAGCAGAATAGGCCACCACCTTAGACTATGAATCAGAGCTAGAACCAAGGACAACCCCAAGCTACTAGACCTTTCAGCCGTATGATCCTAACACAACTTCAACATCAAGGGCATTGGTCCCAAGACAAAACAATATGGCACATGAATATGATTGGTGCTTTCCATGCAATCAACCACATAACTAATCAACGTGCTTTAATGGTGCTCTAAATCAGGCCTTGATGGTGCAAACCAGTATGGTGCCACAAGAACTTGGCCAAGAGGAAGGTCAACAACAAGGAGCTCAATAAGGTGGCCCCCCAAACGAGACTATGCTTGTCAATTGGTAGGCTGAAGACTTATGTGGGATGAATCAGTCCCCTCCTCAAGGTGTGGCTGCCAACACATGTCCAAAAGGAGAAATATTGGAGAAGGCCAACCACTGAACTCAAGTGACCCTCAACCTTCCATCGCTCCACAAGGTCCTGGTGCTCCAAGTACAACCCCAACATGTTGAACCAATCCAGACCACCTTCCAAACCCAGTTAAGCACCATTTGTAACAACCCATGTGCAAGAAAGAAATGTGTCTGGGAAGAGGAACAAAAAGATAGCTCATTCAATATTATTGAGTAGATGAAAAGGAAAAGTGTGAACATTTCACTATGGGAGTCATTGACCATTCCAGGGTAGAGGGATCTATTACAGATTGCCATGCAGAATTGGTCAAGTTCAAATCACCCCCTAACCAACAAGAGAGAGTGCTTGCTAATGCGGTTCAACCAAGGAGAAACCATGGAGAACAAGGCACACAAAGCTCACAAATCCATGCAAAGTCAAAATGACCTTAAGTAATATTTCCAAGCGAAGAATGATGGGAAGAAGGTCCGTGAGGTATGTGGTAAGGTGAGTGATTGAAGGAGATGGGGGAAGGGGGCATGACAAGATGGACTGAAGGGGAACCCTCAAGTAAATTTTTCATTTTGTGAGAATATTTAAGTAAGAT
This sequence comes from Taxus wallichiana var. yunnanensis, assembly GCA_018340775.1. Lineage (NCBI taxonomy): Eukaryota > Viridiplantae > Streptophyta > Pinopsida > Cupressales > Taxaceae > Taxus > Taxus wallichiana. Next base: position 822,272,748 of record CM031240.1, read on the forward strand.
TACCAAGAAGAATATGGATACTAGGAAGAATAGGAAAATAAGAGATGATGTTTGTGAGGATGTAAGAGGTGGTGAGAAGAGGTGATGATGAGGAAGGAAGGAAACAAAAGAGTGTGAAATGAATGGATGGAGGAAGATATGTGGTGGGGAATATAGATTGTAAGGGGAATCCTCAAGTAGGATTCCCATGTGGGAGTGATGAGGCAAGATTTTCAAGATGAAGAGGTGGAGTGGAAAGATGTTTGTGGTAGTGTTTGTAGCATTATAAGAGATGTGATGATAAATGAGTTTATATGGTAGGAAAAAATTAATAAGAGAGGCTACCTTACATAAGAGTTCCACGCTATATGGATGGTTGAGTAATATTGTCAAACAAAAAGAGAAAGGTGTGGGAGAGTGTAAAGGGACACATAAGAATGAAGAAAAGGGAGGAAGATACACATAGTGGGGGAAGGGAACAAGAATAGTGAAAAGTATGAGGTGTGAAAAAATGGCGTGTGGGTGTAAATGGGGAGGGAGGATGAATGGATAAAAGACATGTTGGCCATGGTGGGGGATGAGGAGTTATAAGATAGTAAATCCTTCATGAGGAATAACCTCAAGTAGGATTCATAAACCATAACAATGGTCAAGTAAGATTCATAAACTGAAGGGGGTACTAGGAAGAGTGAAAAATGTGGTATAAAGTAGAATATCAATCATGTAGAAAGATACTCATGTGATGAAAACATCTTAATTTTAATATAACACATAACATGATGCATCATGATATAGAATATATTGATGAATAGACTGTAATATGCAAAAGAGTAAATACATGGGCCATCAAAAGGCATGATGCCCTCATATGATACGCAATCATATGAGAGAAGTAATGCCATACAAAAGAATCATATTAGAGGGAACACCAGGATACATAAAATCAAGATGCCCCCTATAATATATCGAGACACGAGATAAAATTAGTAAACTTTAAATTAAAAATGTAACACAAGAACTTTCAAATTTTTCAATAATGTGCTCCCACATTGACGACTAATTGGATGTTCCCCAAATAGGGGTATGATGATTCAGGATGGATTGGGTCATTTTCCTCAAGAAAGGAAACAATGAGAGCCCTGATTGCCCCAAGCAAGGATGCACATGAGGGAGAGATGATTTGGGTTTGATAGTCGTAAGATGGTTGGAACAATTGTTGGGATAGTAGTTAAAAGTGTAAATTGTGTTGATTATTGAGTTTTTAATTTTTGATTGAATTTTTTTGTAAATTTTATGTATTTTGTGATTATATGAATGTTTTCTAATTTTGGTGATTTGGTTTGGAATTCTTGAGTGTGTTTGGATTTTTTTGAATATTTGAGTGTTTTTCATTTTTATTTTATTTTTTTGAGTGTTTTTAGATTTTTTTAGAGAGTTTTTGGATTTTGTTTTGAATTTTGAATTTTTGATTTTTTGGACTTTTGAGGGGTTTTTGGATTTTTTTTTGAATTTTTGTTTTTTTTTACATTTTGGAGGGTTTTTGGATTTTTTGTTTGAAGGGTTTTTTTTTTTATTATTTTTGTTTTTTAAAACTTTTGAAGGGTTTTTAGATTTTTTGTTTGAATTTTTGAGTGTTTTTGAAGGTGGATGACATACTAGATGGTAAAATAAAGGAAATTAGAGATCATGAGAGGTGATAGGATGGGGTATCATCTTTATGTACATTATACCTCACGATACCTCATGCTTCAAACAATGTTAAATTTTTCTCTCCATTGGCATGATATTCTATTGATCACATAATGGGAAGAAGTCCAACTCCACCCTTGACTCCCACAACTAGTAAGATATGAGGGTTCATCACCAAGAGTCAAGAAGGACGTGAGACATATGAAATGAATGTAGAGACAAGTTTTAATAATGGTCATTTGGGAAATTGTGACTCAATTCCTCTTAAGATTACTTGAACTAGTTTTGAAATGATTTTCACTTTATAGGTCACTTACTAGACTTAGACTTTATGAGTGGCCTACTGATTAACAAGATTAGGTTAAGTGATAGTTATCTCGTAACTTAGGCATCTAAATTACTTCTCTGGTATTTTATATATTTAAGCACTTTTGAATTTGAAATGTTTTCATATTTATAGTGACCCCCTATCGTTGCCCCATGCCACTAGTAAGAGGATAGGTTCATCACCGAAGAAAAAACACAAGCAAGTATTAATTTTTTTAGTTTTGTTTCTTTTGTCCTTTTAATTTATGAATGAACCCCTACACTTAACCCAATGCCACCAAAGTAAGAGGTAAGGGCTCATCCCCAAAGAAAAATCATAGAAACTAAGGGCACCTTTCTCCATTCCCACGCACACTACTAGTAAGAAGTGTGGGCTCAACACCAAATACTATGAAGGACAAAAGGTGTAATGATTTATTATGTGTAAATTTATTTGATTGGAATTATTGCAGTGCTTTTTTGGAAGGAACATCTACCCCCAATCTCAGCCCCACATGATTAGTAGGACATGAGGGTTCAACACCGAATACTGAGATGGGTGGTCAAATGAACTGGGTAAAGAAGTTTAGATCTTTTTTTTTAAAGAGAGAACTACTTTGAAGGGAGTGTTTTACCATCAATAAGCTTCTAGATATGACCATAGGTAAAAATATCCAAAATGGGATAAATTATAAGTATGAAATGCATAAGACTTAATAGGAGATATATTAATACTCGTCTCATGATGATGAATATGAAGATGTGATTTGTATGATGGGAATATTTTATTATGGAGTGAAATGTTTAAAATTATTGTTAGATGAATTAGATAGAAGGAATATAAAAGAAGTTTCTCTCGGGATAGAGAACACCTTAGGAATATAATGTCTTCAAATGGACAACATTCATAGGTTCATCAAGTAGTTGATTCATGGACACATTATGTGATGGATCTTGATTTACAAGAGTAGGATAAACAAGGGAAATGATATTAATGGAAATTTTTTCAAGGAAGAGGTTTGTTTCCGCAAGGTTATCAAAGAGATTGTGCATAGAAATTGTTTCATCATTAGAATTGGTATCCTCACCACTAATCGAGACTAATACAAGAGACACATCAAATGTTTTGAAGCCAAGGCCATGTCTATGAGGATTTTATATATAAGTGATTGGATCTAGATGACCTTGTTCACTCTTGCCAAGTCCTTTACCTTTCCATCACATGTTTTTCATTATCCTATGGGATTTGGTAAATTGAGGGGATTCATGGAAAGAAGCAAGTTTATCATTATATAACCAAGATCATGAGGAACTTGGAATATGTTCTTCATCAAGATAACCGAAAATTTTTCCAAACCGACTTACCCCCAAGGTTATAAGTGGGAGGGATTTTTTTGTGGGAAGTGTTAGGTTTCTTATAGCTATGTGGGGATGGAAGTGGGTTAATAATGTGAAAATAGTGTTTGATATTCGGAACTGATACTCACCATATCCTTTATCGATGATCTTGAATGTGTGCATTAAGGAACAATAGGTATTTCATATGGCTTAAAAGGTAGTTTAGTGGTCTTAAAAGATGGAGAAAATGGATTATAGAAAATGGTTGATTATTAAAGGATGAGGATGAATTAGAGGAAGAGGATTGATTAACATAAGAAGATGGTGTTTTAAGCAAAGGGTGAATTGTTAGATCAAGAAGGTTGATTAAACAAATAAGAGGGTTGATTAACAAAAGAAGAAGGATTATTAAATGGAGAGGGTTGGTTAGTAGAAGAAGAAGGATTATTAAATGGAAAGGGTTGGTTAGTTAAGAAGAACGATTATTAGATTGAGAGGGTTAGTGTAGAAGATGAGGGTTAATGAGTAGAGAAAGATGATGAATTAGAGGAAGAAGTTTGGTTAGAAGAAGAGGGTTGATTAACAGAATCATGATGGTGAATCTTGGTGTAATATTTTGGAATATGTTTGGGAAGCATATTAGGATCGATACACGTGTTTTTAGAAAAAGGATTACACGTGGTGGAGCTGATTTCTCCACTGATGGACAATAGTTTGTGTGTTTATACCTTCCTTCAAGGATTTTGTAATAATCAAAGGTTGGGTGTCAGCACACAATGTGAAATCTTTGTCCAAGTGAGGGAATTTATGTACTGGTGATATGTGGAGGGGGAAACCTTCATGGTGTGAATCCATGGATGATCAAGAAGAATGTTATATGGAACTTCTAAGTCCACTACATGGCATAATGTGTCCAAGGTGACTAGTCCAACCTTAAGTGGCAATGTGATCGTGCCTATGGATTGCCTTTCATTATTATCATATCCACGAATGGTTATGATATCATTTTGCAAGTTTTCTTTAGTATAACCAAGACACCATAATAGTTTCATGGAGAAAATATTCAATGTTGCTCCATTATCTATGAGTACACACTTAATCTTGTGGTGGGTTATAAAATCTTCCATGTACAAAGTGATTGATTGTTAATGAGGTTTGGGTTGAGAAGGTCAGCGAGACCAAATGATAAGATAGGACTAGTCAGCAAGACATTCATGATTAGAGCATAAAACTATTGGGAGGTAATGTCCTGTAGAACACGGGATTCATTTAATGCACACTTAAGAATACTTTGTAGAGTGAGAGATTACTTAAGCAATTCCATGATGGAAATTTGTGTTGTAGTTTTCTCTAATTGTTTGATAATATTGAAGGAATTGGATGAATATGCAAATTGGGAAGTAGAGGTCATTGTTGAATTAGATATCGGATGATGGGGTGAAACTTGAGGAGTGGAATATTATTTGGTGGTAGGAATCAAAAATTTCTTTTTCCTAGTGGTGACTACACATTCGAATTTAATTTTGATTGTAACAAATAGGTCTTGATCGTAATTGAAAATTAATATGACTAAGTCATACTCAACATTGTTTGATGATTAAACCTTGTCCTTTTTCATTTCATCATGTTTTAGAAAAGGGTTTTTGAAAACATTTAATTTTTCATTAGGTATTTTGGTGTCAAAGGTATTTTCAACCTCTATATCAGCACACTCAATTAAATCTTACACGTAATGAAAAAGCTGCATACAACAATTCATATGATGGATGTTAATACAATGGTACTTAAAATATTCTTTTTCTTTATACCATTTTGTTTAGGTTTCCCTTATTTGAAGGGTTTGATGATGGGATATGTGATCATGTTTGCACTTTCCAAACAAAAGACATAAGATAGACTTTCTCAAAGTAGAGTGAATTGTCTTCTCCTAAATTCCCGAGGAGAAGCCTCCTTACTAGGAATGATGATTGGTTTTTTATTAGGTTTAACAATTTTAAATGGATTGTTTTAGATGTTCTATGGACATGTTGAGAATTGATAACTCCATCATTTACTACATTCTAATTTTGATTGAAAAACTTTGACTTATCTTGATTTTGGGGGATGTCCCTAGAGGTTGGTCTCTAAAGGGTGTTTTAAGTAAGCCTTTGGAAATGAGGGCTCTTTCAATTTATGTCCCTTTTTTGATAACTTATTTGAAGTTAGTTAAAAAATGCATTTGCATTTGAAATGATAATTCATGTTGAGATTGGGAATGAAAATGCTGACTAATTGTCTTTTGGGTATAGAGAAAGGGAATCTACTTGTGATCCCTTGCCATCGTTGAAGAAATGATATAAAATTTTCACTTGTTATTTTCTTGGTGTTACAAATGTCAAGCATGGTCACTTCAGAGTCTAAGTTGAAGGATAAGTGTTTAACAAACTTCTCAGATAAATATGCAAAGGTCGTGATAGACCCTTTTGGAAGATGTAGAAACCAATCTAAATCTTGACCTCCTAAAATCTTAGGAATAAACATAAAAGGTAGAAATCGTGATACATCACTTCTTTGAATTGTATGAAAAATTACTTAACATGTTCATGTGGATCACCCTTGCCTTTATATTTATCAAATTTTGGATTTTCAAGGACAAAGGGAATGGTAAACATAACATATCCTTATCAAATGGATAAGGAAAAAGTTCTTGAAATTAATTTGATTTTTCTATTTTTGTAAACCCCAAATTTTTCTTTCCCACTCTTCCATTCTTGTGAAAATGGAGAGTTTTGTGATGGGGTATCAAAGACATGTTATGAATAGATTTTTCTATTTTGTGATTGTGTGATTTCTTGGAAACCTTGGAAGCCATTTTTGTAAGTTTTTTTGTTAATTCTTGAATTTAACATGTAATTATTCATTTGAAGGGTTATTCATGTCATCATAGTTATGCTTACTTGAATCAGGTTTTTCTATAAGTTTAGTCAAGTTTTCTATACCAAAATCGAGAAGGTAACTTCTTATATGCTTAAGATGTGAAGTAGGTATTCATTTTTATTTTGTTCTAACAATTTTTCTAGTTGTTCCTCTTCTTCCCTACTAAGTTCTGGTTGTCTAACTTCATTGTCATCATCTTCACTATCAGAGTGACCAAACATAGGGTTTTTGTGACTGTGCGTGATTACCATGGTGTAGATAGGTATGTACTGATTAAGCTTAAATAAGCTAGGAGGTTTGGTCAAATGTGATATAAATCAAGCTATTATGGATTTTTTTGGATTTATCTTTAACAAGATTTACAAGTGATGATATGAGGAGTGAAATCAAACAAGTTACTCGATAAGGTATGATATAGCTTAAAACAAGCTATTACGAATTGATTTTAGATGTAGCTTAAACAAGCTTGAAAAGTGATGATGTATGGAGTGAACTCAAACAAGTTACTCAATACAAGTGTGATATAGCTTAAAACAAGATATTATGAATTTGTTGTTGGATATAGCTTAAAAAATCTTGACAAGTGATGATGTAAGGAGTAAACTCAAACAAGTCACTTTGTACATGTATGATATAGCTTAAAACAAGCTATTGGGGATTTGTTTTGGATGTAACTTAAACAAGATTGATAAGTGATGATGTAAGGAATGAACTCAAACAAGTTACTCAATACAAGTGTGATATAGCTTAAAACAAGCTATTAGAAATTTGTTTTGGATGTAGCTTAAACAATCTTGACAAGTGATGATGTAAGGAGTGAACTCAAACAAGTTACTCGATACAAGTGTGATAAAGCTTAAAACGATCTTTTATGAATTTTTGTTCGCTTTAGTAATCTAATGAGTTAGAATCAATATGAGGTTTATATATTCATTGTTCAATTTGTTGATGTTGAGGTTATCTTATAATAAGTTTTCCTTTGTTTGCACCCAGATTGATGTTTTTGTGAAACATGACTTGCACTTGAAAGATATAACATAAAAATTCATATATTCTAAGTTTAATGAAAAGTAATATAACAAAACTAAATTGTTTAGAAACAACAAGCAGTCATGTTCATGGAATGCTTTGGCTTAAGTGGAAGACCATCAGTAAAAACTAATTTTTGTAAATCATGTAATAAGCATAATGCTTTAGAATGGGTAAATGCAAACTCTTATCTCTCCATATATATGCATCTTCCAATATATCATAATCATGATATGCCAAAATCTATATGGGGATATAAGTGGTATGGAGAACCCTTAGAGTACTTTGGAAGTGATTCACCGATTCATTACTAACTCAACTTAGGAGTGAATCACCACGTCCAATGCAAAATTTGTGAAAAGGTGGAAGGTGATGGGGGAATGAAAATGTGTATGGCTTCTTTATTAATCCCTAAATATTTACAGGATGATGCCACAAAATTTGTTGTTACATTATTTTAGGCGTTACAGTAGTCCTAATCACGATAGGATTACTGTAAATGGGGACTAGGGGTGAGGTATATATTGAATGTTGTTTGAGACTAGGTCTCAAGTGTAATGAAAATATGAAATGGATGAAAATGAACACGTGATCTTCAACTGCACTCAAGCCCCGAGGTCGTGCTTTGAGTAGTTGATGATGAATGTGTGTGGCTAACTATAGGAGGATCGTGACTAAGATATGGTATTGTGATCTCTGGTAGCTAAAGTTGAAAAGGGGAGATTTAGAAGGCTATGAATGGGTAGTGTAAATTCCCTATGGTTTTTTTACCTAACTTGGATCTAAGTGTTGATCTAGCTTGAAGTGTCCAAATTAATTAATTAAGCAATAAAATGCTACTCGCTAAAAGGAAACTAATCTAAACAAATCACAAAACTGAAATATTACAATCACAAACAACAATTTGCTTCTATTCTAAATAATCAAATCTACTTCTACACTAAAACTAAACAAGAAAGATAACCGGTGTGGTTATTCACTTGTGTTGAGTGTATTGAAACTAAACTAACTTAAAACAAGAAATTTTCCAAATGATCTATGATATGTAGACAACCTCCTATAGATATTCTCTCCTTCAGATCCACAAGGATGGGAAGAAGAGGATCCATCACCGGGGGTTGCTATGAAAGATTCAAACCCTCTTGGAAATTAAATAATTACTTGAAAATGAAAGGAAATTGATTTCTAATCTATTTGATATGATGTAACAATGATAAATTGTAAGAATGAAGGAAATCAAACAACAAATCAACGTAGAATTCACATAACAGAGGTAAATCTAGCTGTGTAGTAATTTTTCCCCTTAGTATTTTCCTTTCTTTCTCGAGTGTTCATGTGAGTCCAAGAGATTGGGAATGCAAGAACAAAAATAGGAGGATGGCACTTGAGCAATGGTAGCTTGATGGAATTCGGATGCAATGTAGGTAGAAGAGAGATAACACAAGAGATCAGAGCTTGGATATGTAATTCCTTCCTAGCAAGATGTAGTAATACAATGCAAGATACAAAAATTCTTAGGCCCTTTTCTTGAATACAAGCATGGAATATATAAGAATGGAGGATGGGAGGTGCCTTCATGCATAAGGTAAGAAGGAGAAATTCCAACCAATTAAATCTATTTAAAAATAGGAGGAAGGAGAACAAGCAATCAAAGCTAATTTTAGACAATTTGGCTCATGGATGCATGCAAAAAGTGAAATTAAGTGAACCGTTGCATGTTAAAACACATGTGAAGAATTTGGAAAAGTGGGCAGGACCACCACCCTATTTTGGGTGGCGGTTTAGACCGCTTACCTTGTTTTGGGTGGTGGTTTCAAAACTACCACCCAGGAAGGGCGGTCCTGGCACTGAAGGCCAAAACATGCATAGAAAGAGTAGAAAGCTGGAAGAAAGTGTGGGAAGGCTAAGTAAAGATGTCTAGGCAACAAATATACACTGTGAATGGAAATTGGAGCTCGAAAACCTTCTTGAAAGGAACTAAATCATCATTGGGGACTTTTGTAACCGTTTTTTACGACAATGTAGCACATGTAATTTTGGGTGTGTACATATTTCCCCCTCGGAGAAGCATCTTAGCCATGAAAAGGCATAAAACGTAGAGTCCAAGTATGACGTTCTGAAATGGGGAGTTAGAAGCTATACCTGACACGCCGTGTGTCGAAATCTCACCACCCAAACTCCCTACTGCGTAAGAGGAAAAAAAATCAAGTGCGAGATAGATAAAATATTGAAAAATAAACACTAGATCAAAAACGAAAAGGACTTACCATCTGTGTGGGGATATAGAAATATACTTGCACCAACGCTCCATCCCTGTGAACATACACTCAAAACAGGTTAAAAAACAGGTTAAATATATATATATATATATATGAAATGACTCATATTTCAATTCATTTGTGCTATTTGGTTTGGTGAATTTGGAGCTTTGGACCCACGATGATCATTTTCGACGAGAGTACAACCGATACGACTGTGATGAGATCGTGACCATGCCTCCACGTGTGGGAGATCGACCAACGTGGTCAAAGGTTGGTTATTTTCAATTTTGTATTTTTATACCCTAAATGTAAAAATGTTGAAAATTCACCTAGGGGATTATTTTTAAATTTTTTGTCTTAAATGAGTCTCTAGGGGGCACCCATAGGGCATGTTTTTATTTCATCAAAAATGGTATTTTTATTGTCTTTTTGAGCATTTTTAGGGTAAAAGATGTGTTTGAAAATCGGTCAGGACCGCCACCCAAAGCATGATGGCGGTCATGGGACCGCCCTTTCAAGGTGGTAGTCCTAGAACCTTCCTAACACCTTGGGTGGCGTTTGAACAAGAATGACCAAACGTGTTTTAACTTTATTTTTTTGGATTTTTCATGCTTTGTGATGTTTTTGGTGAGCTTATTATTTGGTATATGTTACTAACTTGCTCTTTTTCCATGTTTTGGTGAATGCAGAAGGAGGAGTACATTAGATGGAGTCGGGAGAGGGAGTGTGATTGGCTCCCTAGTATCCTAGGATCAGCTGACACAGGATGAGATGGATCTTCTTCAGAGGGCTAGTATTTGGAGGATTACACGGGTTCCCCATGTTTCTCTGCTAGTCACATTCTATGTGACTTATTTTCCTATTGGGATGCGAATGGAACACTTTCCGGTTCCTAGGTGTTCAGGGTGAGTGGACTATCACCTTGGAGGATGTATACCATATTCTTGGGCTCTCGATACTTGGGAGGAGCTGAACTTTGGAGACAGTGGGGTCTAGGGATCGTGATGATGTAGTGGGCTACATATATGGGAGATGTCATTGTCTCATCTATGGCTCAAAAAAGGAATGAAGGTTTGGTCCATTAGCCACTACTCCATTCCTGTCATACGCAAAGCCATCATGGGCATCTTGTCCTCTCGATTGATGGGGACAAGGGTGGTGATACCCTTTTATATTGTTGGGCTCCTATCATTACATAGATTGAGGGGCATGACCATAAATATGCTTAGGGCACAAATATCTTGGGGACCACCTACCATGATCTATACAAGTAGTCAGATGGTAGGGGATAGTCATTGAGCCACCCCACTCTTGTGATGAGTTGGGTTTATGAGTGTTTCATCCCCTATGGTAGGGGAGTACTAGTGTCAGATCCAGGGGTTGTTTGGGTAGCTAGATGGATAGGTATGTCAGTACTTAGGATGCCACATCAACCCATGGCTTCCCTGACTATGACAAACATGACTGCCACACCTTATTAGGACATGGCAGGGATATGGGGAGTGGAGGTGACCACCATAGTGGCTTGCTCTTTGATAGGTTAGCTGGTTGACAGAGAGGGAGACTTGAGGTCCACCCATTTGATCGGGTCCCCTAATAGTTTGGCCTTCCATACATTGATATGCTCCCTCCGTTGCTCCATTTATAGGACCATTCAGGAGGCCCGGAAGGGCCCTAGAGGGGATCTGGTTGGATAGTGGTCATTTTAGGTGTGCCCATTGCAATTATATGGGTGGTCATGCTCATCGGGTAGTTGGTGCCCCTCGAGCACCCTTACTTTAGATTACGGTCCGCTCCTGCTCACAACGGGGAGAAGGATGAGCCTATTGATCTAGACTCTGAACTCTAAGGAGGATACCAGGGATGAGACAAAGGAGGATTTAGTTGGAGAGGACATGGAGGATGAGGGAGTTGGATTTTGGGACTGGTGAGGTAGCCCATGTGGAGGAGGAGGAGAGTGACCCTAAGTGGCATGACACTCAGGAGATGTTGAGAGTAGCACACGAGGAGGCCAGTGTTGAGAGAGAGACCTTAGTATATGAGTCGACAATTCCTCACGATGGAGAGGGGAAAATGAGTATTTCATAGGACAGTGATTCACTTCTAGATTTGGGGAAGCCCCACAGCCACCAAAAGCACCAGAAGCAACAACTACCGACCCTACTTGGATGCCTGGAGACCCTAAGTAAGTTTAATACTCTCTCTCTTTTTTTTTAGGAATGTTGACTTGTATCTCTTTCTTTCTTTTATTTTCCTAACTCATTGATTCTTTCTTTCTTCTTTTAGTGATGACAACACAGGAGTGGCAAGAGCTCATCCATCAGGTATGTGTGGATACTCTATTGATCCCCTAGGGGACAACCCAAGTCTGAGTCGATTGCCGATTCGGGCCAGCCATTAGCCGCAGAAGAAACACAAACATGTATTTACCCATATGTGTGGAAGGTAGTAGAGATAGTGAATTCCCTTTGTACCCAGGTGGTTGGGTATGAGACTATCAAGTGCTTGATGAGACGGATCCATTCTCACAGTGAGGCCATGGGTAGTGGATGCCACCATGAGCACTCACATCATTATGTTCACTCCTAGTGCATTTCGTAGCCATGTAGTAGGAGCCCTGATGGTGGGCACCATCGAGGGATCTCCCAGAGAGACTTGATAGGCCATGGGGCCATTTTTATTGCTTTGATGACATTTTTGGTCATTTATACAATTTTTTTGTATGTTTGGGCTCATTGTGAGCATTTTGACCATGCCTAGTGCATGGTGACATTGTATACAAACTTGATTCACCATGATATATACAGACTCTTATTTTTGGTTTGGTATTCCAATGTATCTAAGTTGATTCCTTTTGGCTTATCTCTCATGTGTACTCTAGATATTTAGAACTTCCACTTTTCTATGCTTTTCAGAATGTATGTATGGATGTGAAATGATAATAGAATGATTTATTTTTGTATTTCATAATGTTGATATATGATGATGCAAACACAATGTGATATTTGAATTTTAGCTTCTTTAAGCAATCTTTGATACTTCATATTATCTTGGAAAAATGTGGTAAACATGATATGATAAGAAGATGTACTTGCCCCACTCCTATGACTCCACACAACCAGTAGGATGCGAGGGCTCAACACCAAGAATTAGAAGGGGACACAAGTTATGAAAATTTGTTGAATGATAGTGATGAGAGAAAGAAAAAGGTTTGGCAGAACCAAATTGAGAGACACTACAACCCTATCCTACTCAAGCTACCTCATAGTTTAGAATGTGAATTGCTTTGCAGTTTATCTAGACTTGGATCCGTAGATGGCTACTTGGTTGAAAAAATATGGGTTTGGGGTTTTAAGCTCTTTTGGAATTTTGGACATCTAACTCACTTTGTTTTTTGATTTATGATTTCACAATATTTGAATGAATTATTTGTAACTTTCAAGTTTATCAAAGAGACCCCCTACTCCTTGCCCCATGCTACCAGGAGGAAGCATGGGCTCATCACCATGGACAAGGAATAGGTGAGTAAGGGCATTTCTCTCCTTTCCCAACCCTACATCACCAGTAAGAGATGTAGGCTCAACACCGAAGGTTGGTAGGGCAAAGAAATGTGTAAAATAAAATTTTTTTGTGGATTTGCATTTGACTTACTTATCTAGAAAAATGTTTAGTATGTTCTTATTTCCAAAGAGATTTTTATGGGATAGATGTGACACCATGAAGCTTCTAGAACAAACTATAGGAAAAGACACCTAACCTAGAAAGAAACTATAAGCAAAACCAAGTATGCAGGCCTTGGTATGATCATGGTCAAAACTTTGTCTTATCTTGCTTGAACTGATGAAATGATTTGAAACAATTGATGATACCATGAAAATTTGAAGAGACATGATTTGAATGTTTTGCAATATTTTTAGAATTTTTTAGAAATTTCTATAAGAATAAGTCCCTTGATCACAACTTTACGAAATGAACCAACAAATGAAAATGTAATGCAGATGCAGTAATGTACATATGGAAATGCAGGTGAAACTACATGTCATGATGCCTAAGGTGAAGAAATTTGATGAATATCAAAATTCTTCACCCCTAAAAGTACACAGTGGAGAACCATTATCCTCAAAATTTTCATTCTCTTGACAAGGGCCTACCATTATGGTTTTAAACTTAAAACCCTTGCCCAGAAGTGTATATGTCCAATCATTAAAATCATTTGTCTGAAAGAGGCATTCATGCACCTCTTTGTCACATTCTTGAGACATGGTGTGTGGGTGAGCATGACTATGCTTCTCAACCTTATTTCATATGTGGAGTGTTGTGTTTATTTGTGACTCTTGCTGAATGATGAGGCATTGCCCCATGGATATGGAAAGCTTAGTTTCAGACGCACATGGGTTGAAACTAGGGTTTAGAATAGAACAACCCTCAGAGATGGTTTTGATGGGTATTGTTTTAATCTCAAATTTCCCTTCTTCATTCATCAATTATATCATTTTCACACCTAGGCCTAGGTCATCGAGAGGGAAGGAAGAGAAGCCCATTCCTTATGGTTCAAACGAGAGGAAAGACTCACCTCAGTTTCATAATTCCCTTGTGGTTTTAGTGGACAAATTTCCATAGATATTGATCCCTTATTTGTTTAATTCCATTCAAAGTTTTTGGGAAGACTTCAACCTTTGGAATGTTTGATGTGACTGGGTAACTCCTTTTCAAATGTTTTTGATGACTTGACCTTTGAACATCGGGGTGACTGGGACTAACTCTTTTGTTGGAGGTGGTTTATTTAATTGATTCACGTAGGAATTTCATACTTTGTATGGACTCCTTTCTTCTTCTTGAGGTTTTCTAAGTGTATATCAAAGGGCTTAGGATCCCCTTGAGTGATGAAGACCTTCCCCAAATGGAGGAATCTAATCTCCTGGAATAGGGTAGAGGGGATAGCCTTCATTCGATGAATCCAAGGTCTCCCAAGGATCATGTTATAACTTGTTTCCCTATCGATAATGTAAAACTCTGTCAAGATGGTTTTTGGACCAAGTGTGACTGGAAGAACTATGGTTCCAATCGAGGTCACTTTAAGACTATCATACCCTCGTAATGTGTTTCTTGTAGAGGAACAATTTGTCTCTCCATATCCCAACTTCTGCAAGAAAGAGAAGGGAACCACATTTACAGCAGCCCTGTCATCAATCATGGCTCTCTTAATGTAATTTTATAAACCCAAAACTTGTAAAAATAAGGCAGGATCACCTCTTTGGGTAATTTTAGTGTCAGATGGCATCTTGTCTATATCAAAAACAAACCCAAGTATCCCTATCATTTGTCCTAGAGGATGTATGTCAAAGTCAATATGATTTATTTGAGTCTAGGAGGTGGCGTAACATGGATTAGATGACCAATACCTAGTGCATTGAGCAACGAAAATGATGCGCACAAGTGAATTCTTCAACAAATCTAGAAATGAAATGTGAGAAAAGGTCTTGTTCAAATCCGATATTAAATCATAGGCTCCTACTAGTTTTGTGATTGTAGGAACATCATCCTATGGGAAGGAAAAGTGGGAAGGGGTTGTGAAACATACTCTTTCATCTAAGTTGTTGCATTAATTTCATGCTCAACCTCTAGCTCAACTAATCCCAAGATTTTTGTGTTATCATTTGAACCAAGGTTAGGAGTGACTCGAGAGTTATTGGAAGTTGAGGCTTTATGGTCATTGTTTCCTATAGGAATGCCTTTGTTTGTGTTTTGTGAATTCACCTTGAAATTTTTAGGATGTGTAGGGAGCGGATCTCGAAATATGCTCACATTAGCATTCTGAGGAGCTACAGGTCCTGTATAGTCAGATTGCGAGTTTGTTTCAGGATTTGCTAGGAACATGTCTACAAAGAGTTGCCTTTGGTTTTTGGGAAGTCTTTACAAAAACTTGTTGCAATCGTGGAAATTCCTATCATCATGACCTCGAACCTTATGGAAACCACAATATAGGTTAGGGTCATAATCTCTTGGCCTTTGATAAGCATCTTGTTGTTGTTGATTATAACCTTGGTTGTAATTTTGAAATTGATTGTTATAACCATGATTCGTTGCCCCTTGGCCAAAGTTTTGATATTGGTTTGGGCCTTGGTTTGATTTTGTTTTCATGTGGACAATTTACATCGACCGTGTTGATAGAAGACACAATGTTAGGGACTCTTTGATTTCTTGAGTTGTTATTATTGTTAGTGTTTCGTTGTTTGGAAGACCAACATTCTTGGCTTGATCAGTAGCACTATTCGTGGTAGCACCATGATTGTGATTCACACCTTTAGGTCCTTGGTTGTTGGCACCATTGTTTTGATAATTTGCATTACTTTGACTTGGGGATACCAATTTCCCATTGGGACCATAGGTCTTACGCCCACTATCTATAGAGGCTTGATCAATCCGAAGTGCTCCTTCCAATACTTCCTCATAACTACGGAAAGGAAACTTTTGGACCTCTTCCTTAGTCTCTTGATTGAGTGAGTGAAGGAAAAGATCAAAAAGTTCCATCTGGTCCATGTTGGGTGCACTCACAGAGGAATAGAGAACTTGGTCACCATCTCTGGATGAAATGGGTGACAGATTCATTTTCTCCTGTCTAATATGCAAGAACTCCCTAATCCCTATACACAACAACTTGTTCATGTCAAATGCTTTGATGAACTCAAAAATGAGTTATTTGAAGGAATGTATTGAAGCTTCGAAATATGGTAATACCAATGTAGTGCGATTCCTTCAAGAGTATTTGGAAAGATCTTAGCCACTACAACATCCCAAGGAAGTAATTCCCTGATAGCAATAGCGTAGGCCTTGATATGAGCGTTCAAGTCTTCTTCTCCCTTAAATTTTGGAAGGTCTAACAATGGGTGTGGAAGCATGACACCACGTATATGGGTGAAGTCAAGAGGCTCCTTTAAGTACTCAACTTATGTACCCATTGCATAAGATTCCACCATTGAAGATCCTTGATGAGGAGGTGGAGGAGGAGGAGTTGAATAAGTTGCATTATAAGCATTGAAGAGAATGTATGGGGTTCCTTGATATGGCATGTAGGGAGCGAATGGTATATGGACCCATTTGGGGAGTTTTTGAATACATATGCATGTAAGGTGGGATAGTTCTAGGATATGGACTAGTAGGTGTAAAACCAGGGAACGTCACATTGCCTGTTGTGGTGGCATTCAAGAACGCACTTCCAAAAGCCCTTGCATAGGATAAGCTTGAGAAGGATGAGGACCCATCCCTAGTGTGTCTAACCATGTGAGAAGATCACCTAGATTTGAATGAGATGGATAACCTTGTTGTATATGATATTGTGTTGGTTTCTCATTAAAAGGGATGTATCCTTTGTTGTCAATTGGATTACCCCATGTTATGGCCTACTGCATGTGTTGGTTATGGAGTCTGGGCACTTTCTAGTTCTCTAATCCTCCCTACTAAAGTAGAAATGAGATCATTGGGAGAGGATTGAGTCCCTTGTTGGGGTGCCTATGGCATAGGGTTTGATTGAGCAGGCTCATGATACCTGTCATGAATTGTTCAGTGTTATAATTCTTGTCTTCCTCAAAAGTAAGAATCTTAGGATAGGTATTCAAAATATCAAAGGTTGAATCCTTCATTCTATCCAAAGACTCATCTATCTGATGAAGAGGATTAGTTATTCATGCAAATAGATCATCCTCTGTTGATTGCATGGAAATGTGAGGTCTTGACAAGAACCTATGGTAAGAACCTGTTCCATTTGTGATAACAACATGGTTTGCATTGGGTTGACCGTATTGCATGTCTAATGGTTGATCAAATCCTCCATCCTTACATAGCTAATGGGTTTTGAAGTGTAACTAGGGAAGGTTTGGATGTTTCTTGTGTAATTGTCACCCCACCTTGAAATATAAGGGGATTGTTGTGGTTGCACGTTGGTGTAATATCTATCAGAGCCAAATGGCCCACCAAAATCTCTTCTAGACATATTTTAAAAGGTGTAAAGTACCTACCAAAATAGGGGAAGAAATAGAAAGATGAGGTAATAGAAATGAAAGAAAGGAAAAAAGAAGGAATTAATCCTTCACGTCGGGTTCACCAATTTATACGGATGAAAATGAACACATGATCTTCAATCGAACTCAACCCCCTGAGGTCATGCCGGAGTAGCTAATGAGATATTGAATGTGTGTGGCTAACTATAGGAGGCTAAGTGATTAAGATCTAGTAGTGTGATCTCTAGGTAGAGTTGATAAAGGGGAGATTTAGAGGCTATGAGCGGGTAGCATGAATTCCCTATGGTTTGTTTTCCTAAATTGGATCTAAGTGTTGATCTAGCTTGAAGTGTCCTAATTAATTAAGCTGAAAATAAAATCTGTGCTACTTTTGAAATGGAAACTAATATAAATAAATCACAAAACGAAACATTACAATCACAAACAACAATTTTCTTCTATTCTAAATAATCAAATCTACTTCTACACTAAAACTAAACAAGCAAGATAACCCGGTGTGGTTATTCACCTGTGTTGAGTGTATTGAAACTAAAATAAATTAAAACAAGAACTTTTCCAAGTGATTTACGATATGTAGACAACCTCCTACAAATATTCTCTCCTTCAGATCCACAGGGATAGGAAGAAGGGGATCCATCACTAGGGGGTTGCTATGAAAGATTCAAACCCTCTTGGAAATTAACTAATTACTTGCAAATGAAAGGAAATTTATTTCTACTCTATTTGATATGATGTAACAATGATAAATTGTAAGAATGAAGGAAATCAAATAACAAATCCAACCTAGAATTCACATAACATAGATAAATCCAATTGTGTAGTAATTTGTCCCCTTAGTATGTTCCTTTCTTTCTTTGAGTGTTCATGTGAGTCCAAGAGATTGGGAATACAAGAACAATAGTAGGAGGATGGCACTTGAGAAATGGCAGCTTGATGGTAGTCCGGATGTAATACAGGTAGAAGAGAGATAACACAAGAGATCAAATCTTGGCTATGTAATTCCTAGCAAGATCGTAGTAACAATACAATGCACGATACACAAAATTATTAGGCCCTTTTCTTGAATACAAGCATGGAATATATAGGAATGAAGGATGGGAGGTGCCTTCATGCACAAGGTAAGAAGGAGTAGTTCCAACCAATTAAATCTATTTAAAAATAGAAGGAGGAAGGAGAACCAAGCAATCAAAGATAATTTTAGACAATTCGGCTCATGGATGCATGCAAAAAATGAAATTAAGTGAACCATCACATGTTAAAACATGCGTGAAGAATCTGGAAAAAGTGGGTAGGACCGCCACCCTATTTTGGGTGGTAGTTTCAGAACCACCGCCTAGGTAGGGTGGCGGTCCTGGCATTGAAGGCCAAAACATGTGCAGAAAAAGCGGGAAGTTGGAAGAAAGTGCGGGAAGGCTAAGTAAATATGTCTAGGAAACAAATATACACTATGAATGGAAATTGGAGCTTGAACACCTTCTTGAAAGGAACTAAATCATCATTGGGGACTTTTGTAACCATTTTCGACAATGTAGCACATGCAATTTTGGGTGCGTCAGGTAATCCTACAGGAAGTGTTAGGAGTTTTGTTTCTTGTTTGATAAGAATTTACAAGTGATGCGGTCCTACGTGAAATAAGTCAGTAGGTATCTTGCACAGAAGGTGAGAAGAAAATAAATGATCATGGCCATTTTTGTTTTTTCATATCGCTTGAAAGTGTAAGAAAAGAGCATACATAATCATGATAGGAAAAATATTAAGAATGCAAATAAATCAAGGAATGATCAAGACAACTATTAGATGAGAAAATTTAGCTAAATTTGGTAAAACATAGTGATTAATTAAGCTATTTGTAATGGAATGATTAGGTAGCGCAAAATTCCAATTTAACTTTTAAGCATTTTTTTACCAAGGAGTCTTGTAGAAATGTTTAGGAGTTTTGGTTTGCATATTAAATTTTTCACACATAGTGTGGTCTACACGAAAGAGATTAGTAGTTAACATGCACACAAAAGGTGAAAGGAATGATTTTGATTTTCCATATCACTCGAAAGTGCAAGAAAAGAGCATACACGATCAATGATTAGAACAATGTTAAGAATGCAAGCGATCATGAAGACAGGTTAGATAAGAAAATGAAGCTAAATGAATTAAAATATGCTTGTAAAAGTAACTAGGTTATTTCATATGAGATGATTAGTCAACAAAATAAAATTTTAAACAATATGTTCTAAATGTTTGGTCACCATTTCAATGTAGAAAAAGTTAAATTGAAGGATGTTTTTTTGTTCGGCGGGGCTCCGGGTGGCCTCAGAGTATAGAATGTCATAAGATTTAAGGATCAACAATGGATGGGGATGTTGGGTAGTGGTGGATTGGGATTTGTGACAACATAGGGAGGTGGGTGTGGATTGAAGGGAAAGGTGGGATGTGAAAGGAGTGGAAGGTGGCTCCAAATTGGCGAGCTAGGGTGGCTCAATGGTGTGGGTTGAACAGTGAGATGATAAATGGGATGTAAGTCAAATGGAGAGATACCAATGGCGTGGGGAAGAGATCTATGGGTCAGATAAAAAGATGAAGTGGCTTGGAAGAAACACAACTAAGGTGTTCATGTGGGAAGGGTTGTGATCTCGGCAGTGGGGTAGCAATCTAGGTTAACTCAAGAGAGACTCGGGCAAGGTGTCGGGTTAGATTAGAATATTGGAAGGGATGCGAGGTAAATGTGGGGATGTGTAGCTCAATGAGTCAGCTCACCGATATGAGAGGGGATTTTGAGGTGAATGTGGGGATGTGTAGTTGGTAGAGGGGATCAAGATGATAGGTGAGTTGTAGAGTTAGGAGTTAGGGAGAGATGTTAGTAGGATATTTATAGGAATTTGACATAAATTTACTAATGTTTTTGTTTTTGTTTTGTATTACCAAGTGTATTAATAAAATGTTAGTTGTGATTAAAAATACCACTAAAAATAGAGAAAAAAACCTAACTTAGTAAATAATGTGTTTTTGGTCATTTATATATGATTCTCGGCTTCTAGAATAGTTGTACTCACTTGTAAAATAATTGTAAGAGCAATAACAAAAGAAGTAATGAAGCAATCTGATTTTTTAGATCTTTCCTAATTGTATAAATTTTTTTCCTATAAATATAGAAAATAGCAAGAGCAATGAATCATAACAAATATCAATGTTAACACAATTTTTTTGCTTATTCTTTCCCTAAAATCTGATTTAGGTTTGTTATAACAACTACAAAACACATGTAGAAAAATTGTAAGAGCAAAAACCAAGGAAAAAAATGTTATTTTTTTCTTTTTAAACTTTTCATTGCTGATTTTTCTAGGATCCTACAAACATAGCCATATAAATGTACACCCAAAACACACAAAAAATACATAGAATTAACAAAATAATGCCAAACAAAGGTGTTAGTAAGCTAGAAATATGCAGTATCATGTCATAATAATATAAGCATCAACAAAAAAACATATTTTATAGATGGAATGAGCACCATAGATCAAGAGGAATCTACTACTACTACAACCCGCACAAGTACCACGAGAACACCACAAAATAAGAGGACTTCCCACAACATAAATTTTAACCAAATGATGTCATATTGTACATAAATCAAAATGATAATGATAGATAATAGTAAACATAAAATTGATAAAATCAATAACTATGAAACTAAGGGTAATAGAGCATGGGTAAGTCCCACTGGGTGTGCTAGAATGTACGTAATAAAAATCACAACACAAAGGTGAGAAAGTAAATAAATTCAAATATATGGCTTTTCCATTGTGTTTATTTGTGAACCTCAGATTGAGAAATGACTTGGATGGGCACATATAGATTAGAATGTAGGTACATTCTCCAAGGTGAGATAATTTCACACAAGCATTGATGATAGACAACACCACTTTTCTAATCAAATGGAGGACAAGGGATTTAGGAATGGGTGATTCAAGGAAAAGGATTTAAGGATGTATGATGTATGGCTTATGTGGGCATTAAGATGAGATGATAGTATGGATTCTCTTCACAAGGAGAATGCAAGAGCTTAGGTTGGATATCTCAATTCTTGTGTGTTTGATAAGGAGGGGTAAGGCTCTATTTATATTCTAAAACTAGATTAATTTGAAAGATTTAATTAATCACAATTTTAAAAATTAATTATGATTTGGTGAGTGGGGGACATGGAGAGTGGATGAGAATTAAACTTGAATTTTTAATTCGCAAGTGGGGACATGGAGAATAATGACATGTGAGGTGTAGATTATGATGTGGAAGGATTAATTAATTGACTAATGTCAATTAATTATTCATGGATTTTTGTGGGAATGGAGTGGGAAAATTAATTGGTTTAGGAAGGTGGTAAAATTGGGGTGTCTAAATTATTATCATCAATGCATTTTTCATAATACTAATCAATATATTAAGCTTTGTTAAGTTAATTTTTTTATCGATGTTGGTGCTATTTAATGGAATGCTCCCACTGAATCTAAGCCTACTAATGCTAATGCAAAGCTAAAAATATTTATTGGCCCACTTCATGAGCATAATACTACTAAATCTACTTCAAAGGTGCACCGCACTTATCATATTGTACCACCTCCACCCTCTTATGATCACCCATTGGATATTATGATTGGTATTATTACTACTACACATTATTTTCTAGTTATTACTTTTTTATGATACTCATATGTGTTATTGCATAACCCCCATTTTAAAATGATTTCCTTTTAAAATAGGGACTTTCTTTATTTTAAAATAGATAGGTAACATTTGGCTACCCATATTTGATCTTCAAAATAGCCTTGGTTTACCTATGTCATCGTTTAGTACTCTTATTTTGAATTTATTTGGTATTTACACTAAATTAGAATTAAGTATTTATACATAGAAAAATTTGATACTCACACTTGGTCACTTTTTAGTCCTCACACTTGTAGTTCAATATTTGGCACTCACACTTCACAATTAAATTTTTTATCTAACTTATAGTTTGAATTTTTGTCATAATTCAAAGAGAAAAAATAACACCTCCAATTGTGATAATTTTAAATAAATGAATAAAAAATATGAGTACTCAAAGAATCACCCTCTTAGGATGTGAGGAATCAAACCTTCAAGCTCACAACTTACATTTCATAAATGTGAGAAAAGTCAAAATTCAAACAAATCTAGGGACACTTCACCAAATCAAGAATAGCGAGAAAATCCCTATGTTATACTTGGCATCCTATGTGGCATATTGTAGTGCCCATTTCAACCACTGAGACCCAAGAAATAACCTAGGGTTAGCTAGCAAAATTATGGGATAATTTTTTTTTATTTGAAGTGTCTACAATTTCATAAGACATTAGTTTTCACTAACAAGTTCCAAAACAAGACCAATGTACCACAACATATGTTCCCTTCATTAACTAATAACAAGTTCACAAGGTTCAAATTTTAGGGTTATATGTTTTAGTTAGGTTCAAGGAGTAATTTACCCCCATGCCTGCTCTCTAGTAGCCTCAGAGTTTCAACAAGATTTTTCTCATACTTAATGCTTCCAAAATTTCCCTAAACCATTCCCATTGGATAGGAAATTTTCTCACCTTTGGTGATATAAAGAAGTCCTCCTAACTCCTTATAGAACTCAAGATATGAGCGGGTGGAGTTTTTAGGTCAAATTTTCCCCTAGGGGGACACGTGTCAAGAGGAGAGGAAGGCCTTTTGGCAGGGTTGGTGGGTCGCGGGGTGGCTCAAGGAAATTTTCCATTGCGCGGGCACAAAATCCATGTTTCTCTCACCTCCTGTGGGTCCCGGTGGACATGTGTCATCACGGCGTTGGGAGAGGGGGAGGGAAGGGGTGGGGAAAAGTTTGGATTTTTGCAGTCAAAATCCCAAACTTCAAAGGGAAACAAGGAAGAAGGGCATTCCCAGTGAAGCGGTGGTGCCACATGAAGAAGAAAAGATTGAGGTGGGGGTGATGATGCGGGGCGGCGGAGAAAATGAGAGATTGAGCCAAAAAGCCAAAACTCAAAGGTGTGGGTCCTCCTCCATCAAAATAAATTTTCTAAGCAACCTTTCTGTGGGGGCTGGAGTCGGAGCAAAAATGAAATTTTTCCAAAAGAATAATTAAAGGGTTAGTTGAAAAAAATTCTCCGTGCAGCTCCAAGACCACATGTGGTGTGGGATTGGTTGTGGGCGAGCGGGAGGATGCGGGAAAAATTTGGAATTTTTTCCCAAGGTCCAAAACCTAAAAAGTTTAAAATTCAAAAGGATCCGCCCCTCCACTATGCCACGTGTTCATATAATTCACAACAACATCAAGAAATGTGGGGGAAAAGTCGGGAAAATTTTCCCAAGGTAATTTTTTTCAAAAGATAAGTTTAAATTTGGTATCCCCCTCCATGGTGCCAATCAGGTCCATCGATTGGTTTGGGATGGTGGGGGCCACAGACTTTTTGTGGAAATTTTTCCAAAGTTAAAAATAAAGTTAAATAGATTTATTTTATTTTTGAATGCCAAATTGAAGTAAAACTTCAAATGGCCATAACTTGAGCTAGAAAACTCGAGCTTTGGGAAAACAAAAGGACTTTTCAAAAAATCTCTCGATGCCCTCTTTACACAAAAATCATAAAATTTACTTTTTGATGAAATTTAAAGGGTCAATTTTGGAAAAATGATCTGCAAGCTCTTAATTGTCAAACTGGCAATTTTCAACTTTTCAATTTGATTAAATTTGGTTTCCTCCTTCCCAACATGTCAAAAGGACATGGACTTGATCTAGGAGGGTTTAAAGTGTTTTTGGAAAGTTATTTATTCAATTGATTCAATTTATATGTATTTTTCCAACAATGAGAAATATGCAATATTAGAGGGATTGCATTCGAATTAGCATCATGGTCGAGTTGTTTTCTGGAAGTTTTCTTTGTCAAATTGAATTCCTTAGTGTCTTAGCATGATATTCCATAAAAATTTTAAGATGGTTCCAATTAAGTGTAGGAGTCTAAACTATGAATTTTGTTTAGATTTACCGGATTTAGAATTTACAATTGTGTGATCAAATTTTTAAAGGATCTATTTATCGATTCATCATTTAAATGTAACAACTTATTTCAATATATCTAATACATTAAGTTCAATTCCTGCAATTCATTCCCAAGTCAAAATTACAAATTCTGATTTCAATTTTAATATAATTCCAAGGATGCAAAAACAATATACTTCCTTCCTATGCATTTTCTTTTCAACAAGAGATTTTAATTTACAATAGCAATTCAATTCCAATATGCCATGTAAGTTTGAGAAAGTAGGAAAACTCCATTCCTTTATTTATTTCCAATAACAACTTTACAACTTAACATCTTTTTCATTTGATTTCCAAATGCAAAATGCAATGCATGTAATATCCTTTCACACTTCCTTTCAAAATAGAGAGTAGAATATAACTTATTTACATTTCACATTATCAATTCAATCTTCCATTTTCAATACAAATATCTTCACATTACAAATGGATTTCTACAATTCATCCACTCCAAAGTGGGAAGGATTACAATAACTCATTCAAAAGAAAGGATTGTCAAACTATATATTCCTCTTGCTCCAAAAAGTAGCATGCTAGTTTCTTCATCTTTTCATCTTGATCACAACAAGGAAGTGGGGAAAGGCAACGCTCTCCACCAACAACCAAGACATCCAATGAGAAGGGAGAAACCATCCTTCCTCATGGCCCTAAATGAGCCAACCATATTGAAATAAGAGATGTGTGCATGTGTGGTTTGTACAACACATGGCAACAAAGGCTTCCACAACAAACATGAACATTTTCACATTCAAAACACATTTCAAGAAGAATGTAGTTCACAACTACATTAAAAAGTGCAAACTGTCTGAGGCTTCATCTTCAAGCCGGGAAGAGCAAGGAACTATGGGGGAAACTACTTATGCCTCCCAATTGGGAATTGGGCATCCACCAATAATCATACCACCAATATAACATATCATATCCCATAAACCTTATGCCTCCCAACCCCTCCTTATTCCCCCCCAAAGTTTCTCCCTTATGCCCCAAGAGTAAGAAATGCAAGCTATTTCTTTTCCATGGTGGATCCCAATCCCAAACTCCCTCCACAATAAAACTGATGCCATTGGCATTCCCTTATGCCCCCATTTGAAATCCCCATAGCCTTCTCCTACACCATGTCCTAAGCACTCTACCCAATACCAACACACACATAACAACATTCACCATTTCATACAAGCATGCAAGAGAAAGAAACATTTTAAAAGGATCAAGTTCCTACCTCTCCATAATGGAGTTTGTTCCAAGATCAACAATGCTTCCCAATGTGAAAATCCTTCCAAAAAAGCAACACACAAAGCATGCAAATGCATCCAAACTCCTTTCAGGATGTAAGGCTCCAAAACAACAAGAAAAATTCACCCCAAGAGGACTAAGAAAAGTTTCAACAACCACAAACAAGCAAGGACACACCTTTAAAGGCCTACTAAAGAAGCATGATGTGCAAATCCATAGAACCACTCACCTAAAGAGGTAGGAATCCACCAATGCTACAAGTGGTCTCAATGATTTTGCTTTAATGGTGAGTGGCATTCAACCAGTGTCATAAATCATGTACACATCTGTTTCCAAATGTAACCCATACCCTTCCCTTTCCTTTGAACACATGTGCCTTAATGCAATTAAAATTCGAGGAAGTCTCTCCAAAATGCATTAAAAATGTACTCCAATCCCAAAGCAACCACCTTGATCACTCTCCAAGTGGAGTAGCACCTCCACTAAGGTGCCTCTAGAATTCAAATTATAGTGGATGGATCTTGATGATCCTAGAAATGATATGACCCAAATATTGCTCTATCTAAAAGAAAGCAAACTTCACAGTTCTCTAGGTCCACCCTAGGTCACGAATGGGACATTTACTGGAAAGTGCCCTTATTTATTACCTCATGTGCATGTGAGTATTTCATTTATTTTAACTAGGAAGATTGAGCATGCTACTAGTTCTAAGAAGGATGACTATGAATACCCTAGACATTCATCAGGAAGATAAACCCCTCGATTCATTAATAAATGCTTTTAACTAAATGCGGTGCCCGACTGGTCACTTTATAAGTGGTCTTTATGAATTTCTCCTCCTAATAAGCCTTCTCGATGGTAGCCTAACTCAAAAGTAATCAATCTGTGGGTAGTGGATCTACATTCATCCGATATCAAATGGTTAGGCCCCTGAAGATGGATGAATCCACACCGCCCATCCTACATACTCTACATATCGTGTGGAGTAGTTCTAGATCCATCCTACTCTCATCACTGAGCAATGCACATAATAAAAGAGAAGGATGGATAATCTGAAAAGGCCATCAAGCTCATCAATGAGCTCATAGATGAGCTCGGGGTGTCATAAATAACTTTCTCATGAATCTCTCCTCAAATAAGAAATAGGTCTATATGAAATCAATCTCTCCTTATGGGGGTCCACCACACTATGCTCCATCCCTTAAAAGTAGATGGATAACTAACATCGAGAATATTCTCTCAAGATGGGATGATCAAGGAAAATGAAGTCAACCTAGACTCAGCTCACTATGATGCATCTACTTGAAATACACATGTATCACCTAAGTAATGTGAGGGCTAAAGCTCTTAAGATCTCCTGATGTAAGTGGTGATTGTGGGCTGTGGTCTCGGCCTCTAGGTCTCTTAGACGCTCATCCCTAAGCCTAGGGCTCCGAGACCTCTCTATGCTCTGAACTGTCTTACCCCGCCTCCCAGGTGGTTCTTGCTAAATCGAATCTGCATGGGAGTTCTCTCCTCTATGCTCCTTGCTGAGTCGAGGAGATACCTAACCCTCGATAGAAGGGGATCTATCATGACTAGCTGCATGTCCTCCTCCTAATCCTCCGCGTAGAGTGGCATTACACATCCGAAGGGTGTAATAGAATATGAGGTAGAATGGATGCCACATGTAATCCGGTGGTGGTGGTGGTGGTGAGTCTCGAGTCTCTTTGAAGGTTCCTCTGCTCCATCTCGAGCCTCTCGCATAGACCAAAGTGAGAGTTAGTTCATTTTGCTAAGTTTATACAACTTCCATGTTTACTAAAACATACAAATTCTAGCTAAGTTATTTTCTAGATTTACAAGTGTACTAGGTTTAAGTTTTCATGTCTCAAGTTTTTCTAGTGTGCCCAATGGTCAAATGTGAACCACTACTACTCTACCAAAAAACCGTAGTGCTGTTTAAACAACCACTTGAGACCCAAGAAACAACCTAGGGTTAGCTAGAAAAATTATGGGATATTTTTTTGATTTGAAGTGTCTACAATCAAGTTACAAGACATTAGTTTTCACTAATAGGTTAGAACAAGACCAATGTACCACAACATATGTTCCCTTCATTAACTAATAACAAGTTCACAAGGTTCAAATTTTAGGGTTACATGTTTTAGTTAGGTTCAGGGAGTAATTTACCCCCATGCTCATGCTCTCTAGCAACCTCAGAGTTTCAATAGGATTTTTCTCATACTTAATGCTTCCAAAATTTCCCTAAACCATTCCCATTGGATAGGAAATTTTCTCACCTTTCGGTGATATAAAGAAGTCCTCCTAACTCCTTACAGAACTCAAGATATGAGCGGGTGGAGTTTTTAGGTCAAACTTTCCCCTAGGGGACACGTGTCAAGAGGAGAGGAAGGCCTTTTGGTGGGTTGGCGGTCGTGGGGTGGCTCAAGGAAATTTTCCCATTATGTGGCACAAAAATCCATGTTTCTCCTACACCTCCATGGGTCCCTGGTGGACACGTGTCATCACTTGATTCACAAATGGGAGAAAAGGCAGCAGGGAAAAGTTTGGATTTTTGCCCAAGTCAAAATCCCAAACTTCAAAGGAAACATTTCTGGGTACGCGTGCCCCGTGGAAGAAGCGAGGGTGGTGCCATGTGTCAACCCATGATTGGGTGTTTGTAAAATTTCCCAACGAAGAAAATTCAAAGGATGAGCAAAAAGGTTTCAAGCCCAAAAAGATCATTGCACCAAACCCCCAGGCATGCCAAAAGAGATTTTCTAAGCAAGGTGGGGTTGTGGGGCCATGGAGTCAAAAGGAAAATTTTCCAAAAGAAGAATTAAAAGTTAGTTTTCAAAAAACCACGCCTCCATCCGAGCCAGAGGACACATGTCGGCCCTGGGATTGGTTGTGGGTTAGTGGGGATGTGGGAAAAATTTGGAAATTTTTCCCGAGGTCCAAAACTTAAAAAGGGTTTAAGTTCAAAGGGGTCCCCTCCACCGTGCCATGTGTCAAGCATGTGATTGGCTATGGGATGGGGATGGGGAAAAGTGGGAAAATTTTCCCAAGGTAAAATTTTCAAAAAGATAAGTTTAAATTTTGTCCCCCTCCGATGTGCCACATGTGGTAGGTCCCGATTGGGTTGGATGGATGGTGGGGGCCATGGATTTTTGTGGAAATTTTTCCAAAGTCAAAAATTAAAGTTAACAGTTAGATTTATTTTATTTTTGAATGCCAAATTGAAGTAAAACTTCAAATGGCCATAACTTGAGCTAGAAAAGCTCGGTTTTGGGAAAACGAGGACTTTTCAGAAAGCTCTCGATGCCCTCTTTGCAGGAAACATAAAATTTACTTTTGATGAAGTTTAAAGGGTCAATTTTGAAAAATGATCTGCAGGATCTTAATTGTCAAACTAGCAATTTTCAACTTTTCAATTTGATTAAATTTGGTTTCCTCCTTCACTCAACATGTCAAATAGACATGGAGTGTTGATCTAGGGAGGGTTTAAAGTGTTTTTGGAAAGTTAATTTGTTCAATTGATTCAAGTTTGTATTTTCCATCAAATGACAGGAAAATGACTATTAGAGGGATTGTATTTGAATTAGCAATGGTGAAGTTGTTTTCTTAAGTTTTCTTTGTCAAATTGAATTCCTTAGTGTCTTAGCATGCTATTCCATAACATTTTAAAGTTGGTTATTAAGTGTAAGTTTGAACTGTGCATTTTGTTTAGATTTACAGTTTTAGAATTTACAATGCCAGTGATCAAATTTTTAAAGGATCTATTTATCAATTCCATCATTTAAATGTAACAACTTATTTCTAATATAGTCTAATACATTCAGTTGATTCTAACAATTCATTCCCAAGTCAAAATTACAAATTTTGATTTCAATTTTAATATAATTCCAAGGATGCAAAAACAATATACTTCCTTCCTACGCATTCTTCTTTTCAACAGAGATTTTAATTTACAATAGCAATTCAATTCCAATACAACCATGTAAGTTTGAGAAAGTGAAGCATTCCTTTATTTATTTCCAATAACAACTTTACAACTTATCACTTTTTCATTTGATTTCCAAATGCAAAATGCAATGCATGTAACATCCTTTCACATTTCTTTCAAAACAGAGAGTAGAATATAACTTCTTTACATTTCACATTACAATTCAATCTTCCATTTTCAATACAAATATCTTCACATTACAAATGGCTATACAATTCATCCACTCCAAAGTGGGAAGGATTACAATAACTTGTTCAAAAGAAAGGACTGTCAAACTGTATATTCCTCTTGCTCCAAAACAACAACATGCTAGTTTCTTCATCTTTTCATCTTGATCACAACAAGGAAGGGGGAAAGGCAACGCTCTCCACCCAACCAAGACATCCAATGAGAAGGGAGAAGCCATCCTTCCTCATTGGCCCCGAGCCCCAACCATATTGAAATAAGAGATGCAATACAACACATGGCAACAAAGGCTTCCACAACAAACATGCACATTTTCACATTCAAAACACATTTCAAGAAGAATGTAGTTCACAACTACATTAAACAAGTGCAAACAAAATTGAGGCTTCATCAAGCAAGCCAACAAGAGCAAGGATCTATGGGAGAACTACTTATGCCTCCCAATTGGGAATTGGGCATCCACCAATAATCATACCGCCAATATAACATATCATATCCCATAAACCTTATGCCTCCCAACCCCTCCTTATGCCCCCAAAGTTTCTCCCTTATGCCCCCAAGAGTAAGAAATGCAAGCTATTTCTTTTCCATGGTGGATCCCAATCCCAAACTCCCTCCACAATAAAACTGATGCCATTGGCATTCCCTTATGCCCCCATTTGAAATCCCCATAGCCTTCTCCTACACCATGTCCTAAGAAATCTACCCAACCAGCCAACACACACATAACAACATTCACCATTTCATATAAGCATGCAAGAGAAAAGAAACATTTTTAAAAAGGCTCAAGTTCCTACCTCTCCATAATGGAGTTTGTTCCAAGATCAACAAGCTTCCCAATGCCAAAATGCAGTCCAAAATCAGCAACACACCAGCATGTAAATGACTCCAAACTCCTTTCACAAGCAAGACTCCAAAACAACAAGAAAAATTCACCCCAAGAGGAATAAGCAAAGTTTCAACAACCACAAACAAGCAAGGAGTTCAAATTTTAAAGGAGAGGGAAGAGAAGGGGATGATGTGGATCCATGTGGGATGCCACATCACTCTTCCTCAACCCCAAAAACAAAATCAATATCATTCACCTAAACATAATAAATAAAATGACAAATTAACTTACACACTCCAAAATAACCCATACCCCAAAAGGACTGAATTTAAAACATGTAAGAGAAGTGCAATTAAAACTTACAATTAGTCATTTCAAAATGCATTAAAAAGGTCTAAATTTAACCTCCAAACCATAGGTATGGTTGGTGAATAATTTTAAGAGGTGTGGGACAAGTTTAACTTGTCCCACAAGCCTCCAAATATAGCCTCCAAGGACAAATTCGAATTTCCCAAGAGGATGAAGTGTTTCACACTCCAAATCTATCTTACATATTTCTTACACATTCTTACAACCTTTCTTACACACTCTTACAACCTTTCTTACACACTCTTACAATATTACATTTAAGAGTAACAACTTTATTTATTACATTCCTATGACATATTGATTTATTTATTTTAACACATGATTATTCACAACATTAACACAACATAAAATAACTAATGAAAGGGGTAACACATCACAAAATAAATACATGCAACATTAATAAAGAAACCACATTAATAAATACACAAACCCATGGTCACATATAATGGAAATCCCCCATGGGAACTCCTAACATAACACAACACACACACACACACAAAACAGTTGCCATGGTGACCTTGTTGAATTCACCTAGAATTCCAATATGGTTAGTCTCCAGTCCCCCGACATTGTTGTGATATTTTATCCTGCAAAACACAGATACCTCCTTCGGCCTCGTGGCCATATCAGAACACCCAACATGACATAAAAATAAACATAATAACAAAACCATCTATACATATGAATCACAACAACATCAAGAAATCCACATTATCATTTTTAGTTTAAATAAATCAACTATATCATCATCAATAATCTTCCATACTAGATCTACTCACAATATCCAATGTCACATGTCCAAATCAACATCTATAATATGTCCATGTCAAACAAGTATATCATCATCCACATATAAAAAGAATATCTCTAGTAACCATCATGCATAATAACTAAATCCAGTCAATAATAATCCATGATCTCACATCTAACTATCATACTAAAATAAAACATAGTAGTGTCCATAATAAGATCAACAATATCAAGATCAGTATCTAAAAATGTCAAAAGGGAAGTGGGCACTTAAGGACATTACACTAATCAAGATGGTTCATCCAAATTTCAAATTGTAAAGTCACATCAAGAAGTGAATCCCCTAAGATCATAATCAACCAAGTTTTTTTAGAAGATTTATAGTAATACCGCACAAAAATTCCTTCACTAATGGTGGGAGAACTAGGACCATTGAATGTAGACACTTTTTTATACTCTTATTAACACAATGAGGATATTGAGAGATAATGTATTTAACTCTATAGTGATTGACAATGAATTCCAAAATTATTTGGCTATCTTTTCAATTATCCAAATGAAAATATTAAATGTGGACCCCATAGATGAAGCAAAGATGTATGAAAATCAAAAGAGAAGAGATGTCAATAGTAGGGCATTGAAAATATCTATCCTTGTTTGCTATGATCATGGATGAAAATAAGATCCCCTCATTAGGATAAGTAGTTTCCATCTGATTTGAAAGTATCTCAAAGGGAATCTTTTTCAACCATATAATTTCATTTTTCGTAGCTTCTTACCTACTAGATGCAGTTTTGTGGAGTCCTACAATGTCCCGAATTTTGAGTCCTTGGATCCCCTCATCCACTATGCAAGTAAATGAGGTATATTAAGACTTATATGCTCATACGTTTAGATCTCATATTGAAGATATATTTAGCTCCTTTTAGCCTTTAGTATACAAGGTAATATTTGATGCACCAATGCCTAGGGTTTCTTCTAATGTGTTCAAATCCATCAAAAATATGGGAGATTTTTTCTTTTATCTCGAGTACACAATGATAATGATTTAGGATTGATAACTCCACCATTACAACTCCCTTATAATGTAAAGCGATAAATTGGATGAACAAGAAATTTTCTATCAAATCTACAATGGCATTGTCAGTAAATGCAAGAAAAAATAAGCTCGAAATCACCCTCCTTTGGTCATAACAATGGGGTGTAGGGATTATAAAATATGGCTAGACCATAGAGTTGTAGTTTCCCACCAAAACTCTTTCAATTTACCCTAAAGACCCCCAAGAAAGTATGAACCAAAGAAAAGGGTAGCAAAACATTTGGAATCACTCAAGGGGAAAATCAATTTTATAGATGCCCATGAAATTAATGTCAATGATTGGGTGTGGATCACATAAGAGGATGATAACCTCATCTAATAAAACATAAAGACCACGTAAGCAATCCCTCCACCTAGATGAATAATCGAAGGGAATTAACAAGAAGATGGGCACCTAATTATATGGACCTATTAGGATTAACATACCAATTGTACAAATAATATATCAGATCTAAGCATACATGCAAATAAAAGCGTATATTCTACCGGGAAGAAACATACAAAACAAGAGATATAAATCAACACCAAATTTAACGTGGTTCATGCAATATGGGCTGCATCCACCAAGAAACAAGCCAATCTATTATCCAAAGCTTTGACAAGATAAGAATTGAAGATTTACAATCTTCCACACCTCTCGATGTACAATACTTTCTTTTTCTCAAGGTTTCGCTTCTTCTCCAAGAATTCTCTCTCTCACCAACTTTTAAGTTTTTCTTAATTCTTGTTAATCCTTCCTTCTAAACCCTAGATTTCATGCCTATATAGTTGTTTATAAACTTATGGAACTTCGCCATGCAATTATAATCAATAGATCTACTTTAATGCTAAAAATATATCTAATTCGAGAGTTAATTAAAACACTTCCGCACAGGTAACCGATGTCGGTTCCTCCTTTCCGACCGATGCGGTCCTAGGATGATGGCGGTTCCCCCTAACCGATGTTGGTTACTGTATTTTCTAGTAAGTTTCACATTGCATGCTAAACTGAAGTAATTGAGCTCCAAAACTCAATAAGGACCACCAAGATAGCCTCAAGGCCTTAGTTCTCCCACTCCTATAATACCAAAGAGAAACATAAAATATACTCGTGATCAGGAGGTTGTTTCAGAACTAGTTGAAGGCCCTTACTTAGTTCGCATATAAATTATCCTCTTCGAATGGTGAGGCCATTTAGGAGGCTACCATCAAGAATATTACAGCCCAACATGTTAAAGGGGAAGAAAAAGTACAAGGTGAACTTGATGAAGAATCACTGTAAACATCCCTCCACCAAAACCTCAAAAATTGGGTTGAGCATGCTATGATTGCTTAAAGGGAGCAACTAGATTGGGTTACCCAAGAAGATCCTCTATTTCTTGCCAAGTTAACTCCCTACCAAGCTCTACATTAACCCTCCACTAACTCCACTCAATCCGTGTCAAACTCATCATTCACACACCGACTTAGACACATCTACCTACCATCGAGATCCTACGTGCAAACTCCGCTCATTGTCCAGCCTCAAAACTTGATCTCCACGAGATGAGCCTCGAGCTCACCAAATGGTTGCTTCTCGTTAAAATCTTGATTACACCCCTATCATCGTGCAAACCCACACAATCCTACACCGAGATGACATGCATCCTCCTCACCCATACAAACCCCAACTGGCCTCGCAGCCAAGCCATCCACCTCTTCACACCTAACCCCTTCTAACAAAAAATTATATTTGAGGGTTTTTCTATTTTTAAAGACCTTTCAATTAGGTTATGTTTAAACTTAGGTTATCTTAGATTAAATTTTATTTAAATTGCTCTTATTCGACTTAGGTTGAACATATTTTTAATTAATTAATTAAAGTGTATTCAATGATTAGGTCCCAATTTTTTTCTCACATTAGACTAATAAGCTAATTGTGAAGCTAAAATTAGGGCATTAACATTTTCTTTGAAATTAGCTCATTTTGGACAATATTATGACAATAATTAACTCTTTTCTGGGGTTTTTACTACGTTTTAGGAAAACATTTTTTTCACCGCTAATCGTAATAAGCTCGTGTATGCTATTTTCTCTCACTTTCATAAGGGGTCTCAAAATTAGAAACATGGATTTGTTTTTTTGGTTTTCTCTCATATGTTTACCGTAGAAAACTTCTAACCCATTTCTTGCAGATTATCATCCTTATGAAGATTGTTCTTAAAAATACTAATCGTAGGTTGCCTTGTTCATCGATTCAAGAAAACCTTATCATCTTTTTATGAAATGTTATCGAGACACTTGCTTTATTTAAATTTTTTGGGGAAAATGTATTCCCCTTCCAACTTAATTGTGAGAAGTGCATGGCCAAAGAACAAAAATGCTTTATTGAGGAGTACCATAAGAACCCCAAAGTAGTTGGCACCTTGAGTGAACTAGCCAATGAAACGGGATCCCCACCTACTTGAATAGTATACCTTTGTGAGGATTAGAGTCAAAGTTATCCATAGTGGTAACCTTGGTTTGATCCTTTGAGTGGAGTAAAATTTGGCTTATCGTATCAAGAGGGGTAAAGTAAATCCAAAAACTAGCAATAGTATACCGCGATCACTTGTAATGTTTTGGCATTTAGGAGAGAAATATTTTCAAGGAATCCCATATTTTACCAAACTAAGTTAATTTTATAGTTCCTCTCCTTAAGTAACGTTATCATCATCTATTTTATGTTATAAAGTTTTTGTTCCACAATCTTGTTCTCCCCATATTCTAAATTTATAATCAATGTTCAAAGCTAAGCCTTGATTTTTAGACATCCATGTACTCAATCGAGAATTATTATTCTCAATCTAAGTCTTGACATCTTGATATTCACTTTATCACGGTCAAGCACAATCATGATCTTATTGATCTATCATTTTCCTAAGTCTTTTAGTTTAACATTCACATTGTTAAACTCTAAGCACTCAACCATTCTACATCTACAAATTTAACATTCACTTTGTTAAATTTTAGACATCTTCATTTCTACACTCCTCTCTCCTAAGCATTCACTTTTCTAAGAGTTGAGATATTTAATCAATCAACCCCATTTTTCTTATCTTCACATTCACTTTGTTGAGATTCAGCAATTGATCATCATTTCTACACCTCTTATTTCAACATTCACATTGATGATATTTTAGTACTACCCTTATATTGCTCAGTGTCTTCTCTTTGAACACTCATTTTTTAAAGATTCGATAAATCAACCCTTTTGTTATCTTCTATCTTAACACTTATTTTGTTAAGAGTTGAGCAATCAAGCCTCTTAGTCTCTTCTATCTTAACACTCATTTTGTTAAAAGTCAAGCAATCAACCCTTTTAGTCTCTTCTATCTTAACACTCATTTTTTTAAGAGTCAAGAAATAAACCCTTTTAAACTCTTCCATATTAGCATTGAATTTGCTAAGGCTTGAGTAACTCATCTTGTCTTTTCTTTATTCCTCACCTCTTCCAAAAACAATGGGAATAAGTCACCGTAATTATGGTCCCTTTGAAAGACAAGATCGAAATCCTTTCCATTTTGGCTCCAATGAAGAGGACAAAGACAAACTATAAAATAAAAAAATGACCCCTCCTTCGAAGAACAAGCAAAGGTCGAATAGCTTTTATGACAAAATAAATACCAATTTTTATTATGTCTCCTTGAAATGGGAGAAAAAATACCTTCCAATTTTGACGATGAAATTTTTAAAACCTTACGAGGTCAACCCAAATCAGATAAGGGTATACAACCCGAATCAAATAACCATGATGAAGCCAAGTTGAGTAAACCGATAACAAAGGTAAATCTAGTGCTTCATCCCCGAGTCAAATCAATCCTTGATTGATCAAATTAATGCAATGGCAAAGTAATTGGCTCTAATATCTTCTAAAGTCACTAAAAAAAAACAACAAATCAAAAACAAAGATAGAACCGGAAAAGGAGACAACCAATCAACACATTGACAACATTCCCAACATTCCTCAAATTAAACCATTTTCTCAAGAATGACAAATGATGAAGGATAAAATTTCAAGTATACAAAAACAATGCAAATATTTCAATTTCTATGAATTATGTCCTTACCCTTTTGATAAGGACATCCTATGCATACCCTTCCCAAGATCCTTCGAGATGCACCCAAATTCCAAAAAAATATAGGGAGAAAATGATCCATGAGAGCATATCAAAGAATTCTTCATGGCATGATAGGAAGTGGCATAAAATGATATATTTTTCATGCCTCTTTCTTAAGAGGTTAGGAGGGAAATATTTGAATTGGTTTTTACACCTCCGTAAGGGATTAATCAATACTTTTGTGGACCTCTCAAATAAGTTTGTCAAACATTTCTCATTCAACCTCGACTCAAAAATAACAATGATGGATTTGTGTAATGTAAAAAAATGAACCAATGAAAGCTTTACACAATTCTTACAGTGATGGAGATGAATCAAAATCATTTCCCATGTTCTATCCCTAAGAAATAACTAGTCATTATATTTTAACCAAACCTTAACAATGAGTTGTTCTTTCACATGCAAATGCACTACCTCAATATTTTTGAGGAAGTTATTGAAAATGGAAATCAAATTGAAAAGGCCATCATTGCTAAAGGCTTGATCAAGCCTCATTCTAAAGATAATGGGCACAATAATAACAAAAATAATAACACTCATCATGATAAACCTAAGTACATCAATTACAACAAGACCCGCATGGGTGGCACAATGGCTTGGGATTTGGGTTTTCTCCCAATGTCCCAAGTTTGAAACTAAGCACCCAACTTTAACCAATACATGTGGTTTGCGAGGTGATTACATGTATCCCTAGGGAATTATTCTCGCCCCATCTTGCCCAGCCCTAAACCCCAACTTGGAAGCAAGTAAGACCAAGGTAAGGTGGGTCAAGTCGTTAGGATGGGTCATGGGGAAACCCTTAGGCATAAAAAAATTATAACTATAATGTCATTAATGATGGTGTCACGAACAATTAAAATTTTAACAACGAGAAAACAATCAACCAAAATAGACTAAGTCAAAATATACCATCATCATTCAAGAAAAGAGACTCCTCTCCCCATGATAAAAAAGATGATAGTTCACATCTGGAAGAAACTCTTTCAAGTGTCTTATGCAACAATTGGAAAGTGCTAATATGGTCACTTACCCTATCATAAAACCCTTTGTTGAAGGGGAACCTAAGCCATATTGGTACAAACCCAATCCATATTACGTTTTTTTTCATCACATCGATGCTCATCAAACAAAAAATACATAAAACTTCACAATTATATATAAAACCTTATTGATAATGGAGACATAGCGGTCAAAGACCCACCACCAAATAAAACACCTAATGATAATTTAAAGGTGTTTTAAAATCCATTCCCAAACATGGTATAAATGAAAAGTTCCCAAACAAGGACAATCCTTGAATTATGTCAACTTTAACTCGATCATGTCATTTGTCAAAGAAACTACTCGGGAAAAGTCAAACATCAGTTTACACCCCTTGGAGAAAGTATCTCTAGTTCCTTTTATCAATTAGAAAAGGCTAATATAATAAAATATCTCATAAGAAGTCCCTTGTTTGAATGGTAACCCAAGCCTAAGTGGTATAAAAATTAGAATATTGTGAATACCACCATCGAATGCCATGCTACGGATTATTTTTATATATTTTCCATTACGTCCAAAGCATTAATTGGTGATGGAGTCATTTCTATACAAATTAACATAAAGCTATCAAAATCGAAAACACATCAACTACCACAACTTTTAATGAAGAGTTAAATGTTTTCCAATATTCTTTACATGATAACACTCAATGAGATCAAGATGATAAGGTTCAAGTACCTATAAACCAAAACCAATCAATATCTCCTCCATATGCTCTTTGTTTGTGTAAGTGGAAATTGAAACTATTTTAGAAAAAATATCTTCAAATGTCGAATGAGAACTTGAGCATGATTCAAGATTCCTTTCCAACCCATGATATAAATGAAGATTCTAAAGAAGAGGGTCAATCATCAAGCACCGTTGAGCTTGATTATATCCTTTCAATGCTAGATCTTACACATGACATCCATAATCTTGTTTTCGAGACACAACAACAACATGTTTTGACACTTACAACAACACAATTTTCCATGTTCATAATACCTCAAACAATCAATCTTGAATTTAATAATGTTTCACAACAATTATATGATGTAGAGTCTTCTTATATTTTACATAACATTATTAAATAGTCAACGATGATTCCTATGTGTCAAGACATCCATATGCATGCACTCCATGAGGTGCATATTCCTAGGGGTATCCTCACACAACCATTTCGAGCTTTAATTATAAATCTATCATCAAACAAATTAATCCAATGCCTAAAAGGAGTAACATTGAATATTTTTTCTCTACAGCCTACAAGATGCCTTGGATGCCCATATATGGATCAATCCTTTATTCCTCACATCATTCCATTCATAGATGAAGGCCATATTGATGTAAAGAATCTTTTAAAGTTCCAATCATCTAAATCTTCTATTCCACCTACATTGGAAATCATTCACAAAGGTATTGGGGAATATGAATTCCAACATATTCTCTATATCAAAAAATTACCTCTAACATCACATAGGTTTTTTGATCTCATTAAAAAATTATCCAATCACATACTCATTGACTTGGACATCATCCACCCAAATATCATATAACATGACTCATCAATCTTTTGATTCACTCTATTGACTTGGACCCCATCCGCCTAAGTCTTATACAACATGACTCCTCAAATCTTAGGATTATCTCCATTATATTTAACTTCATCCATCTAAGCCTAAAAAATTAGTCCTACAAAATCAATCGCCCACTTCTCAAATGGTTTTGCACTAGCTATCAATCTCAAGGGCATTTCATCTCTTCTTCCTGGTTTTCCAAGGCACTGGAAATGGTCATAGGCCTTGCAAAACTCAATATAATCCTAGTAGATGCTTTCCCACTAAATCCCTTCCAATAGAATATTTTACACGGTGGCATTCCCTGCATAGTGTCCTCCTACAATCCCACCATGTGCTTCCTCCATGATTGCAACGTGCTCATGTTCTAACACACACTAGTACAAAATCTCATCACGACCTAATTTGTATAAATCTCCACCAATTAATATGTAGGGTACAACACGTATAGCCAACTGTTTTCTTTCCAAAGTCTTCATTTCCTTTGGTGCCATACCTATTTTGAGAAACACAACAATATCCTCTAATTTAGAGGGTGTGTGTCATAGTATAAATAGTTGTGCATATGATATCATTGATCCTCAATACTTTATGTGTCCTCCCCTGAGTCAATTCTTGATAAATGGTTAGGTCCCAAGTTACTCTTACCTAGTTTTACAACAACCGTAAACTCAAATTATTGAAATAATAGGACCCATATGCATATGCACTTGTAAAATGGGATTGTTTACCAAGTACTTCAATGTCATGTGGTCTGTGTAGAATATAAAGGGTGTTACCAACAGATACTACCTGAATTTATGCAGTGCGTAGATCATTGATAATTCCTCACACTCGATAATAGTATAGTTCGATCTGCTAGTGTTAAATTCTTACTTACAAAACAGAGAGGGTGATCAACATTCCCTTCATTAGGTTGTGCTAGACTACTTCGATGGCCATATTTGAGGCATAAACATGCACATGGAAGGCTTATCTCAGAAGTAAAATGTAGTATGGGCGCAGTGATAAGCCTATTCATCAATCTATCAAATGTCATCTGTTGTGCCTCTCCCAATGGAATGTACATCTATGCTTCAAAATCCCTCCAGTGGCGTAGTGATTTTGGCATACCCCTTATAAAATTTTGGTAGTACCCCATATGCCCAAGGAATCCACACACTACACTGGATGATGGGTTCTTCCAATCCTATAATAACGAAAACTTTGGTAGGATCTAATAAAGCAAGCCTTTCTTACATATGATATGCCCCAACAAGGTTCCAAATGGAGTAGTAGAAGAGACATTTCTTTATATTGAGGGATATGCAATTTTGATCTTTCAAACATCAATCACAGATTGTCATAATGGTCCTTCACTAGTCTATACATTGTCAGTCATCAAGGTAGACTTGAAGAAACTTATGGATGAATTCTTGAAATGCTTGCACCACAATGCGTGAAAACACAAAGCAGCACGTTCCTTAGTCCAAAAGGCATGACCATGTAGGCAAAACTTCCCCATTTAATGGTGAAAGTTGTCTTTTCTTGGTCCTCCTTTGTAATCCTAACTTGATGATATCCTAAGAAGCCATCCGTGAATGAATAGATCTCATGCCTAACTACTCCTTCTAGGATCTCCTTGGTGAAAGGGTTGGAAAGCGATTAATGAAACATACCACATTCAAATCCCTATAATCAACATAGATCCTTATCCTCCCATCCTTTTTAATGTTAATGACCATTGGGCTTATCCATTTTGATTCCTCAATAACTTCAATGATACCTGAAGTGATCATCTTGTTTATCTCTTCCTTGACCTAGATGTATAGATTTGGATTCATTCGGTAAGGTCTCTTCTGAATCGGGTGCACTCCCTCCTTTAGTTTGATCCACATCTCCCTAAAGAGTGGTGAACTCCCTTAAGCTCATGGTACCATGCAAAAATAAATCCTGAAACTCACACAATAGATCAATGATCTTTAAAACCTCCTTTTCTGACAAATAATCCTTGATAGTAGTCTCCTTAGGTTCCGTATCTAATCCAATATTAACCTTCTTTGTTTTGAGAGGTTCATGGTAGGTGTGTGCTTTCTCATCAGCACTATCTATTACCTCACACGTACCCATAGTATGGTTAACATCCAAGTTCTCCAATTCCTCACCATCTATGACATAGACCAACTTTCCCTTCTCTTTCTCCATGTAGGTGCACTCAAGCTATAGTTCTTATGGTTCTTCCACATCAAAATGTGCCTCCAAATCAGGTTCTCCCAATAATTCCAAAATCCTATCCTCAGTCATGGCACTATCTCCCATAGTTAGGTGCTTAACAACTTGCAATGCCTCATTCACCAATGTCTTAGTACTTTGATATTAAAAGGTTTAAATAAAGTCATATGTTAACTCTCACCAATTCCCTATTGACGGTGTAATTCCGAATGAGCGTACCATGTGTATGCACAAACCTTTAGATTGTCTAGTGCATCACTCACCATCGTGTTGTAGTAGAATAAAACTTGTGCACCCTTTGAGGAAGGGGTAAAGCTTCCATGCCTCCCATCCATATTTTCTCACATTATTGAACATGTTCTGAGGTGGGTGCCCCTCCATCATAGCCATATATTTTAGTAGGCATGTTTCTCTAGAAGAATATAATAGAGAGTGCATTCCTCACCTCATGTCATTCTAGAAGATTGTCCTAGTGCATCGCCCACCATCATCATTATGTAGAGCTTCCCATGAAACGTGTAGATAAGCATGCTTCACCTTTCGATATTGCATCTCCACTGAGCTTCCATGGCTCACAGGAAAACATCTCGTGATCCTTCTCGTGGAGCCTCATAGCATTTCCTTTTCTATGATTGCCGTGACTACTCCTTCGGGGCATGGATCTCTCCTTGTAGGCTTCAAATTACATCCATGGTCTCTTGATAAACCTCTTTTTGATGAGTAGGATCTAGATACTTCCCATGCACCACCTCTTCTCTTATGACCATGTAGTGGTATCTACTTTGGTATTTCCCTAAGCACGTGCATCCTCAGCTCATGTTGTCACTAGTATAGGTTCTAACTATGACTCACGCACCACCCTTAACATACATTGTGAGTCGGTCTTCTTCACACTTACCATTTTGGTGCCTTTATCCTTTTGTTGTTGTTAGCTCATGTGCTCAAATAAATTTGGGCACTCGCATACTTGTGATTCTTTCCACACCAAGAGCATTGTAGTAAGTTTAAGGGCATTCACGCTTGTAATGTTTTGTGGATCCACAGTTATAATAGGTCCTACGAGGAAATTCACTTCTTCCACCTCCACGATTTCCACGACCTCTAAATCCTCCGTGAAAGCCTCATCCATGAGCTCCTCCATGCGCGCACTCTTCATAGTGATGACCATCGTTATTGGAATTTTTATGTGTTGGTTTTGGTGCACACCAATATCAATGGCATCATGTATCTAGTCAATCAATCTACAATCCTTGGTGTCATGAGTAGTAGAGGTGTAAATCTTGCAATAGTAAGACACATTCTTATGGATCGCGGATTGTAGTAGTAAACACCTGCTTGCATCATGATCCCCATGGAAAATATAAAAGTCTACCATTATCACATGAACCAATCTCTAAGGAATAATTTCCTTTGTATACCCTTCTACCGCACAATCTATTTACCGTAGGTCACTGCGAGTCTCATGTGCTGAGTTCGCAGACAACTTCTCTAGTTGCTTTGCCATGGTAGCAATCTGAGCTTCAAGAAAAGGACTAACACTAGTATCCATGCTTCCCACATCCTCGGTGCATAAGGAAGCCTCCAAGGCCTCACATGGATCTATGAAAGTATTATGCGAAAGAGCTCTCCTGAAGGGTATTATTAGTACTCTAATGAACCATTAAGCATGTTGAGAAGGATGAATATCATAATAAAATTTTGATAAGAGAGTTTTAAAACACACATCATACTCCCGCACACTCTCTGCCATACCTTTTTGAATCTCCTTCAAGCATGCTAATGCTCTTCTATTTAAACTCAAGAATATGGAATTCAACTAAGAAGGCATTACATAGTGTGGTATAATCTACTACTTTATGGTGGGGGTCATAATTCTGGTACCAACTATGCGTGTGCCCTTATAATGTTGTTGTAAAATAACTAGCATTTTGTTCCAGGGTAGTGATCCCCTTCATGTGCCATAATAGCTAACATTTGTGTACATGTTATATAGCATCCTCAACACCTTTTTAATCTAGTAGATGCAAAGACATTTCAAAAAATACTTGCTAAGGCGGTTGAGGTCCTTGCCACACCGATCTAGAACTTTGATTCCCTCCAGTGTTTCATCCACCACCGGATCCACTAGATCCATCGGAGCCTATTCCTCTTGACCCACCCGATCCACCTCCCATAGCTAGAAAAGGTCCTGAAGTGGTCATGCCT
Organism: Taxus wallichiana var. yunnanensis; assembly: GCA_018340775.1. NCBI lineage: Eukaryota > Viridiplantae > Streptophyta > Pinopsida > Cupressales > Taxaceae > Taxus > Taxus wallichiana. The sequence goes on from CM031240.1 coordinate 822,316,950, forward strand.
TGTGTCCCCACCTGTCGTGGTAAATTGCATGCCAATAGTCTATGATATTACACTACTACTATATGTGTATCCCGCACCATTCTAGATGCGATACCCAAGATTTGTGTACCCATACTTTTCCCAAATTTCATTCCAAACAATATACCTCTAAACACAGGAAATGATTGTGTAGCCATAGATGTGCCAAATGAAAAGTTATACCTCCTAGGTGTTGATCGGTTACTTCCACCAATACCAACTGGGTTAATAATACTTATCTCTAGATTTGGAAAACTAAGCACCAGGGGTTGGTCACCAGGTGGATTCATATGCACTCCAATGACTCTTCTCCTTTCTTTATATGATGAGCTCTCTAGAATCCGAGGGGTTTCTCTTCCGTGATTACCAAGATGGGGTAGCATAGAATGCTCAGGTTCCACGTCCTCCGCATGAACCTCAAATCCTTCCCGTAATGTCTACCTCCATAAATTCATCACTCCCACAACTTCACATTGTCTTGTCAACTCCCTTTCTCGAGCCTCATTATACTTAAGTCGCCTCTCTTCCCTCTCTTTTTTAGTCATAAGGTCTACCATCTTCCTCCACTCTAGCTTCCTCACCCAGCACTCAAAAGAATCTTAACCGACCATAAGAAATGCTTCCAAACTTATTGTAATGATTAATATCTTTATAGCTAAAGGGATAACATGCAAGAATGATCCTCTTGGCTCCCTCAAGAACTCAAACTCAACAATCTCTAGATAGGAATATGTAGAAATTATGTACTCCAAGGTGTAACTCATCAACACTCTACTCCACCAGTGATAAAAACACATGTCCAAGTCAAATAAACATCATGTAGCCTCTAATACTCATCTTGGGTCCATATGTGAGGTCTATAGTACCATCTTGATCTAGATGCATACACCAAAAGCCATTCATACAACTCCACTAGAAAACAAAAAAGAAGGTCTCATACAACTCATGATACAAATGTTCTTCTATCCATTTACGTGCATCAAACTCAGGTCCATTATTAAATCTCTGAGAAAACTCATCCTCCATGCTTCAAAATTGTCCAAGGTCAAGCACTATGTCATCACGCACCATTCTCATAACAACTTTGAAAAGAGGTCCCAGTAACGAAACCAAAATATAGTCTCTAATCACTGCTTTCCTCAACAACCATTCCCAAACACGCCAACATATCATCTAGTTTAGCCTAGAAGCTCACCCGAGGTGTGCACAGGCATCGATTCCCTCCTTTATGTGAGCTTCGTGAGAACATTCTTTCTTAACACGAGGATGTAATACAACCAAGAAAATAAGTGCATCCATTCATGGAATTTAAGATGTAAGCATTAACTCCTAGCCTAATGCACCTGAGCATAGAACAACATGATCAACTCAATGAAAGTAGAATCAACCATGAAATAACATCAAGAAAACCCATAACACACGTATATGACATAGGAAAATACACAAATCAAAACCCATCACACATGAGTGTTTCATAATTACTTCATTATATTTATTAGCCAAAATATGGTAGCCAAGATTACATCAAAAGAGTCCCATTCATGGAAATGTTCACACTAGAGCTTTCCTTACATCACAGAGCTCGCCATTACACATTACACAATATCGCTATATCTCTCACTCCCTATCCTTTCTTACTTCTACATCCATCCTTACTTATATCTCCTTCTCCTCTGTGAAAACCATCCATCCTTCTAGAATAATCATTCTCCTTTCCTCTTAACCGCTCATCATTATTACCTGTGAAAGCTTGAAGGAATTAGCTTATGATTTCTCTACCACTACCCAGAATATGCTAGATGTTACCATGTGTTTCCCTCAATCAAGTTCCTTTTAGCATGTATGTGTCAGCTAATCCTTAACAACCTTGACTCCTTATCATTTCATGATAACTGTATTGATTCCTAGAATATCCTTTCCTTGAGTCGCAAGTCTCCATGGCTTATCCACATCTATATCTGGTCACTTTTTCATTTTCTCCCTACGTGTCTTTTCATATTGTCTAAAACTCACTAAGTCTTGAATCCATCCTACTTGGGCACGAGCCTTCGCACCTCTCCAAGAATTACTTCTACATGTGCCTTCGCGCCCTGCTTCCACATGCCACAAGGCTTCACGCCTTAGGTACTTAGTTACTTTAGGGGCCCAACAGGGCATTCATCTCTATCTAATTCTTCGATGTGGAATACGTGATGGGTGTAATTAGATGTCATTATTATAAATTGTGTTGTATTGTTGTGGTTTGTCAATATTGTGACAATGTTTTTATTAGCATGTTAGTTTGTTATTTTGTTGTACTTTATTATTGTAGACCAATTATAGATGAATTATTAGCATCTTAGTTCACATATAACTTTGGTGTAGTTAATTCATGTTCATATTGGGTTTGTTTGACATACTTGTTTTGTGTTTTTGAATCGCTTATACATATTGTGTTATCATCCTGGTTTATTAAATAAGCCATGGTGTGTTTTCCTTTTATTATGTAGTTCAGTTTGTTTACATTTCTTTGTATTTGTGTTAATTGCAAGTACTTCTTATAACATCATTTCTCCAAAATTATCAAAATCCAAATAATGACAAAACCAAAAAGTATAAAAATTCTCAAAAATACCAACAAATCAACACATATCAATGAAATAAGAAAATTCCCTCCTACATTTGTAATCATTCCAATCATTTTATGACTATCACAACTACTCTTTTCCCTTGCATGTCAAAATCATAGCTTGGGAAAGTTAAATTACTTATTTCCTTCGTGATATAACTTCGCTTTAGCGTAATTTAGGCTCTCATTCTCTCCAATGCATTTTTAGCATCTTTGTTTGGGGGAAATGATCATTTTTAATCTCATATTACACTTCAATAGGATCCAATAAGAGTTTCTTTGGAGTATCTAAGATCATTCCGCTATTGGTCAATCCAATCCCTTTGTATTTATTTTTTTTAGGGAATTCAAATCTACTTACTTATCATTATGGGACAAATGGGGGAAAATTTAATTGTATTTATTTCAAAGTTGTGTTACATTATTATTATTATTATTTCTAGACAAATTTCACGTATTTTTTATTATATTGGATCGTTTATAGCCACGACACCTACTTTTACCATGTATGTCTGGTTTGTTTTCTCTCATTTTGTTTTATACCAATTACAAGTAGTATGTTAACATATTAGTTCATTTATAACCATGGTGCCTATATCTACTGTGTATATTGGGTTTCTTTTTTTCACTTTTTTTTTGTTATGTGTGTGTGCTTGTTTACACACATAGTGGTTTAAACATCATGATTATTTCATAATCATGGTGACAACTCTATTGTGCAATAACAAAATAAGGTTTTTCCGACTTTCACTCTCTAAATGGAAGATTATGCTGTGAGAAAAATACCTCCTTATTGGAAGCAAAATGGACTAAGAGGTGGGGTGAATCATTCCTACAAAATTTCATTTCATTTTCCATTACTTACATTCATCATTTCATTCAACCATTTAACATTCATAACCATATGAGCACATTAGGTGTGTATTAAGCATTCACAAGTACATGAAATAAATAAGAAGACACGTGAACACCATATATAAGTGGGAAAACCTCAAGGGAAATAAAACTAATTGAAAATTTTTCGTATATTACTCAAATCAAAGAAATTTAGTGAAGCACCAACTTCACAAGGAGAACCAACCCCTAGTTTAGTAAGGCACTTACCCTACAAGGAACACCAACCCCTATTTTAGTGAGGCACCAACCCCAAAAGGAGGATAAAACCCCAAGATGACTAAGTACCAACTCATCCACCTAAAAATGGTTGATCACTAAAAACTTTTTCTGCAACAACTGATGGTGATCTCAAATTCATTTCCTCTCTCTCAAAACACATTGACTTCTTCCTTCACAAATCTATATCTCCTCAAGATGATTTATTCTTTTCCTAGCTCACCATATTATTATTCCTCTTTAGATAAAAATTACATACTCATCACCCTCTCATGATGGTCATTTATACCTCTTGAAGCTCCAAAATGACCCTAAGATGCACTTTTTCACCACACCAACAACTAGTGCAAATGAACTTTCTAATTTGCTTTTATATTTATTTTTTTCACCAATTCACCTAGGTAATAATTAATATGTAAAAATAATTTCCACATCATAGTATCATCATAAAAATATCAAAAATGGGTCCATTTAGGTTGTCAAAATTCCTAAAGCCTCTAATACCACCTTTTGGGACACAACAAGCCTTAAAACCCCAAAACAAACATCCATGACCAAAAGGCATAAAATAAAGAAAAAAATTCATAAAATTATGGAACACCATTATAAATTTTTATAAGCATTCAAAAACATCCATCAAGCATGAAACAACTCATAACAATAAAAACCTCATGAAGCCTCTTGAGACCATGCTCAACCAAACACCCCGAAAAATTGACCTTCAAAGAACATGTCATAACTTCCTCATACCTTATAAAAAACTCAAGTGTGATATATCATTAGAAATATATTAGAAATTTTATCATGATTTTTTTAACCAAGTCATAACTCCACATGTAGCTCCTATAAAAATGCTTTTACCACAGATTGCTCAAAATCGCCCAAAATTGCCTAAAACCAGTCTTCATAAATAGGTCACACTTTGTATTTTAACACCCAAACCATGATCTAAAATCATCATAGATATGTATTCCATCTCCCATGATTCCATAAATGGTAAAATATTCAATATGTCTAATGGGAAAATTTTACACAAAATGAAACTTTTCAAAAACTTACCTTTTTAAGTGGGGCCCAAAAACAACCAGAACCTCTAAAATACATCATTGGAAATATGGAGGAGTCCTATTCATCATAAAATAATCATAATAGCAAAAGGAATCAAAACTATACATGTACAACCATTTTTCTCGCAAGTCACTTTCAACCTAGGGTTTTGGGAGGGTTTCAAACATGTTTACCTTCTTAATGATTGTTCATAAAAACGTGATGATAAAACCACCTCATTATTTTTGTAAAATATTCAGATTGACCTAAAAATATATTCCAAATATCTCAGGTCCCCATATAAATCACATAGTCCACAATGAGCATCAAAAGGTCAACTTTTGCCTCAAATCTTCACCTTTACAAACTCAGTTTTGGCAAAAACCTCATATCTTGAGAAAATATCATCATACTGACCTAAAACTTGACATGAAGCATCATGAAAACATCCTATAACTGACCCAAGTCTCATCCATGCTCAAATTCTTATGAATATCTCCAACCACAATGACTTACATATGCAATCATGCCTTGTTCTCAACAAATTTGCTTCAAAGGACCTAGAAACCTCATAAAATTTTGAGAAAAACCTACAAATAATTATATACATCATATAAAACATCTCCATGCTCCTACCATGCTTAAAAAATACTAATCGCTCCAAAATCATACCTCCAACTCATTCTGCAAGTTCTAGGACTAGGAATAGGCCTAGAATGACCACTTCACATCATGAAATACCTTGAACTAACTATGATGACATCACAAAGACACTAATACACTTATTACTCACCTCCTCGGACCTTTCTTAACCTCATACCAACCTTTGGGACTCATCTCATGACCATTTCCATGCTTCGCACCATGTTTGAAACAATGCCTAAACATTATTAAAGAAACTTCACCAAAACTAGGCACTACCAATCAACCTTCATGTTTGAAACTGAAAGACATCTCATGGAGACTTACATGAAACCTACACACCCTTTTCCATCAATGGATTTTACATAGATGATAACATCTAGACATAACCGCCAACACTCCCTCCTCCAAATTCCTTTCTTTTTCCTAACAAGTTAGCTTGTCCAACACTTTATTGCATCACTCATCCACTGAGGGGACATTCCATTGCCATTATTAATCACTAGGGCATATAAATTATTCATCGAGGAAATCCAAACATCTACCTTATTTCCTCATCATATTCTCACCGCTTCGCATATACGTCCGATGTCTTTAAAATATTATTACTTCATAATAACACTTTAAAGAGGGGAAAATGTAGACACCCCAAAAATACATCGTCATTTCCAACTTATCCTTAGTTATTCACATCCTTTAGAATTGATTAATTAAATTAATTAATTCACATTTTGAATATCATACCCTTTGGAATTGATTAACTTAATTCCTACACCTTCTTGTTAACTTAATTAAATGATTAATTATTCTCTCACACTTCATAGATAATTAAACTAGTTATTAAATTAGAAAATAAATCTATTTTCCTATTTGGACTTCACTTAACTATCCTAGTCAACTCCACTCCCACTCCTTTTTAATTCTCCTATAAAGGTGGAAGAAGTAAAGTGCACGTATAACCACCTTCCCTGGATGCAACTTCTACCAACATCAACTCATTACTTCCCCTCAATGGATATTTAATCCATTCAAACTGTTTCAACTTCATCCAATGCTATTTTAGAATTTTCATTAATAAATTCATTAACCAATTTCAACCATTGCTTGGCCTCTATAAAATAAGGTCTTATCCTTTATAAATCCTATAAGATTACTTTCTCTCATGAAACTTCTGCTATTTTTCCATTCAATATATGCATATTGCAAGTTTCATGTGACCATTTTGTGTTCGTATCATTGCCATTTATTCCTTTATAGGTCAATTCAAGATAATCCATAATCCTAAAATTTAAAAGGTTATACAAGCTTAAACATTTCCACAACATTATCCGAGGTTTGCAAGAGAAACTTGGAGGAGAGGTTTTCTTAGTTATTTACTTATTTTCCATTTCTACTCAAAATTTTCATACTCACAATGATAGTATTGATTGAATCAAGGACCACACATAATTTTATCAATAATAAGTTGGCGGTATGTTTTAACTATGTTATTTACCCAATTCTATAATTTTAGGTCATGTTTGCGAATGGAGCCATAGTTTGTTGTTTCGGGAAATGCCATAGTATCAAAATGGAAATGTGAGATTAAAATCTAGATTCCCCTATGTTTTCTATTCATATGGTGGAGTAGATATTACTTGGGAGTCCAATGGATCACAACCTTAGGTTTGATCGAAATGAATTTCCAGTAGTTATTCATGCATTTTTGTTTAAAGGGAAACATGTTTGAGTCAAAAGGGTTGTGTAAAGTCTTCTCAAAGGTTGATATCTCATCAAATGGACATATTTAAGGGCCCTACAATATAATTATTTTTAGAGGAATAAAAAAATCACTTTCCTACATATCACAAAATTGTCAAGATATGGTGGGAAAATATTTAGTTATTGTTGAGGATATGTAATTCACTAAGAAACCTAAGAGAGACACATCTTACATAATATCTCATAATATCTAATCACCATCCACCATCTCAACTTGTAAGATCTAGGAAAATATTCAAGTATTCAAAGAAAAAATGACCACCCTCGGAGATACTCTCTAGTCTCAAAGAGAGCTTTCCAATATCATAGTTCTAGCTTGGAGAATGTCATTACATAAAATGTTTCAGCCCAATAAGATTTACCTAAGATGAATAAAGAATACCAAATTAGTTTGGAAAAGAGAAAATCTATAGATGAGCACTATTAGGGTGAGAAGAGAGTAATTAATAAATATCTAGTTAAGTGGAAGAATCAAGACAATAAACTAGAAATATGGGAGGAAGAAGAAGTCATGTACCAACATCTAGAGATCATCAACATTGAAAATACACTAGTTTGAAGCAAAGATCCAAAAGAGGTCAATTTTGGGGACAATTTATCTTTAAGGGGGTATGTTATGCCCTTAATCCTATGTCATATATCAGGATATGTATAGTCAATTTTTTGACAAGATAATATCTTAACATGTTATATCACATTTATTTATGCTTCATATGCTTAGTAGGCTGGCTGTGTGGTTTACATAGCATACGTAGGGTGTATATAAGAGGAAGTAACTAGTAGATGATCATCATATTAAACAATTAAGTCTTATTTTATGATTTGAAGGTTGTGCCCTTGAATTGGCTAAGTTTTTCTACTTACATATTGATATCTCGCCTCTTTATTTTAGTGTTATTTGGTGTTTTATCATTGTTATTCTTTTTATCTAAGTAATTTCCTTACATATGTTCTCCTCCTCTTTTATTGCATTTACATGTTTAACATCTTGTATTCTTTCATGGCACTCAAATGTAAATTTAAGCTCTTATGAGACATGTGATTCGACCAATGATCACACTCTTGAGATTGCAACAAATGTTAAGAAATGTATCTATTGGTTACTTGAATTTTTTTTTAAAGGAAACCACATGCATTAGGATATCTTTGCAAAAATGAGATATATGAATACGAGTAATCAAAAAGTGACACATGTACCAATGCAAAGTCTTTTCTCAATTTACTCAATTTCCTTCAAGAGCCTAAAAAGCTTAGCATTAAGGGGAATTTCCTTAGATCTAGTTAAATATTGTTAGATTTCATATCCTTATGAAGCACTTTATCTCTAAGTCAAAGACTTCAAAGATATATATTTTATGAGGGAGACAAACATTAAAGAAGGAAGTAAGGAAAGTTTGAGGAAATAAAGAAAGAAGGAGGAATTGGTTATGGAAGTAGGGAATGGTAGAGAGATGGGGATGGCTAATTTAGCATTATTCGTGGGCAAGAGAAGGAAACAACCATTCACATTGTGAAAGTATTTGGAAATGAAGATAAGGTGTGTGTAGGAATTCAAGAGGCATTCTTTAGATTCACGAGGTAGATCACGATAGAGATAAAAATTTATAGTAAACAAGGATTATCACCACGAAGTGTTAAACATATGATGAAAATTGAATTTTATGGTACAATTCAAACATAGTATGAAACTTAGTTAGAATTGTATAATTTTTGCCCAAATAATTTAAATAAGGGATTTATTCTTAATTGGTTAGACATAGGATGATGAGGGGTTACTAATTTAACCCTTACTACGAATTATGAATTAGTTATAATAATGAACCATAGACCTATGTAATTAAACAAGGGTTAAACAACGTGCAATACTTATGTCTATCAAATTAAATAAATATGAATACAATAATATAAACTAGTATTATAATGTTGAAAAGGATATTGAATATAGGCCATGGGTATGGTAATTTTTTAGTACTTGGTTATATGTCATGCATGTTTGAAATAGTCAACGAGGAAAAAAAGTGATTATTATAATGGCTACATCAGGTATTAGACCCTCTATAAGTCCTATTATATAAATCAACTTACATCCTTTTATGAAGTATGAGTTGATACATAAATGTAATTTGATATATGATGAAAATGGAATACTTACCTCACAATACAATAACAAATAAAGGGCAACAATCCAATAAGTAAAGGTGCAAGTAGAATGTACTTATGAAGTTTAAGCTTATAACTATTATACTTACTAATTATTACGATTAAGGTTTAATGTTAGCTTTAAAAAATAGAGGGTTATCAAGAATAATCAATGTAAATTGATTGATTGCATAAGGTATAAAAATCCATAATATAACCCCCTCCTATCATGAGTGACATTTCCAAGGTAATAATGAATGAGGAGTGACATGGATAATGAAACTACGTGATTAAATAACACCATAATGATGGGTGTTATTATTCCCTTAATTTAATCAACTCTTTGTTGATGTCATATTCAAACCAGGGAGGTGTCTAAAGCTATATGCAACAAGAAATCTTAGTGATCTAGTAATTGACTATAGGTATTTTTATTTTATTTTCTGGGGGTTTTTTCAATGTCTTTAGGATTCCATGGCCAAAGCCTTATTATCTCTATGTTGTAAGAAACTTGCTGAAATAAACACTCATTGCTAGAATGAATTGCTAGAAATAAACACACATACATGAATAAATAGATTGTTGGAAATAAACACACAATGCAGAAGTAAACACACTTTTCTTGGAAATAAACACACAGTTAAAAATGCTATGAAAAGCTTGCAAGGAAATGAAAATCTAGTCTATAACACCATGAGGACAAGTATAAAACAAAGTTTAATTTAAAGAATCAAAGACATTTACAAAATTAATAGATCTACACTATTTGCTTTAGAAATATAAATACCAATGAAATGAGAATCTTGGTTCTTGGAGGAGTGGGCCCTTTCTCCACCTTGAATCAGGATTTGACAAAGTAATATTCTCTCAAAACGAAGTGGCTATTTTATTGCTGAAATATTTTGTCTTACAAAAACATACCAAATCTCTATATATCTATCTCTATGTGTTTGTATGTATATGTTCTCCTTCTTAATCTATCTATAGGTCTTTATATATGTATTTCTTTCAAAGATGCATTTACAGCCATAGTTTTTCTACCGATTCAGATGGAACCAAATTATGCCCAAAATAGATGTTGAATTTGGAACCTTGTTGGATGTATAGTTGTTTGATAAGTTATCCCTAGATCTTCGAGTATGAAGAATCGAAAATCTTCTGATCTACTCCTAATTGAAAGGATTCATTGATTGCTCTATCATTGGATGTCATCAAAATAATAGATTCCCATTGGTTCTCCAAAACTTTGGAGAAGTTCCAAAACTAAAGGGGATTGTTCTTGATCTAACCGTGAAAGTTCCGGAGCTAAACACAGGAGTTCCAAAACTAAGTGCTAGGGTTTAGAACTAAGTCTAAAAGTTCTAGAACTAAGTGATAGAGCTCATAAACTATGTGATAGAGTTTTGAAACTAAGTCTAGAAGTTCCGAACTAAGCCGTATTGAAGCCAAGGCTCCCAAAAACATGTTGATCACTTCATACTCCGTTCTCTAACTAATTATGACTTGTTTTATTACAAAAACTAAATTTCCACACACTTTGTTAGGAATTACAAATATTTTAAACTTTAGAACTAAATTCAACAAAAGATGGAAAATTACATCCTAACTTACATTAGATCAAACAAAAGTCACAAAATGCAGTCAAACTTGATAAAAAGGAGAGTAAAATAAGATCATTAATTATGCATTAACGAGACATATTTTGGCCTTATCATCTCCCCATACTTACTTGTTTGTAAGTCCCCTTACAAAATTTACTCTTCAAATCTTGGGTTGTGTATTCTGCATTCCAATTGATTGCTCAGGTCAAATGGCTGAAACTAAATATCCTAGTGTTTTAGTTCAGAAGTATTATACCCTGATCCTGCTTCTACTTTCCTCTACCATTCCTCAAATTGAGTGGGATCTTGAGGCTCTTTATTTTTCCATGGAGACATGGGAGTGAGAAGAAGGGGAGGCCTTGTTCTCATTCCCATCCATATGCCCCTACATTTTTCATTGACCTGAGGGATTAGTGTGCACAAGGATTTAGCTCTTTCTAAGCTCCATATTAAGTTTGTGGGAGATATCACTTCTCTTCTTCTCAATGCAACTATGAGAAACTCCCATCTTTTCAAACATCCATCATAAATATATTCAAATTTCTCCTCCTCATAAGAGGTGAAGGCATCAATAATTTTCTGTAAATTGGCCAGATAGTGTGCCTTGAACCGACTATCAAAGGCATGGGATCTAAAATGTATAGCGAAGGCAGATGGTTTACCATAGTGAGCCCTCATGCAGAGACCAGATGAACTAGATTTTAATAGATGCTCAGAATCTCTCTCTTTCCATGCAACCTGATTTTGAAGAACATAAACAAATGCATTCAACTGGATTTCCCTACATACAAATTGATCATAAAGCATGTGTTCTTTCCAAGATAAGATTACAAAGATAGAATTCGCAGAGAAGATTTTTCTGCTTTGCACTAGCTGAGGAATAGGTTGTCATGAACTCAGATTCATCTTTTATTTCATGTGGAAGGCCACATGCAATTCTTGACAACTGCCAACAAATAAATTGTTCTTCTAAAAAGATATTATATGCAGGAGAAGGTCTCCTGCATGTAAGTAATTTTTCACTCATCATGCAAACCATTTGTATTTTTACAAGACATTTAAATTTGTCTTCTTCCTCTTTGTAGAATTTTTCTTCCCATTTCTTACTTGCTTTATTTTCTTCTTCCATCTTGTTTCTCAGGTCCTCATTTGATGTTTTGAATTCATTAAGTTCCCTGCAGGTATCATCCCACAATTGTTTGAGTGGCCAGTAAGTCAGTTCAGTCTATGTAGATATTGTTGACATAACACTTGGTCTTCTAGAAAATTGACATTCTTCTTATTTTTCCATCATCTGCTATTTGACCATTGTCAATTCTTCAGTCCTATTTGTGAGCTGATTTTTTAGTTGCTCAATGAGCATTTCCCTCTGTTCTAACTTGAGTTTGAGGAAGTTTAATTCCTCATCCTTCTCTCTGATGATGAGTTCGATCTGGACAAAAACAAAGTCTATTTTAAATGTTGTTTTTCCTCCTTTTCTAAAAGTTCATTGGGAAATGAGCATTCCTCTTCTACCAAAGGGATTTCCCTTTCCATTTCCAAGATGTCAATTCCTCTTCTTCATGTGATCTGTGTTGTTGGTTCACCAAACTCTTGAAAATCATGTTCTTCAAATATTTCATCTCCCTTCTCCATCTCAATTTGGCTTGGTCCAGGAGGAGTCATGGCCATGCTACCCAAAATATCAGTAGCTTCTTTTTCCAACCCATCCTATTCTTCCATCTCTTGAGAATTTCCCTAGATCTCTTATGAACTCTTCTTCTTTGGGGAGCTTCAAAATGTCTGGAAATGGGTTTCCTCCTAGAGATTCTTCTAACTTTTACTTCATGCTCTAGCTTAGGTGAACTATCACTATCAGAGACAGATATTAGTTCTCCTGGTACTATTACAGAGGAAGGAGTTTCTTTGATAGGCACAGTAGATTCTCGTAGCTTTAATCCTTCTTTCAGATCTCCTTATTTTGGTACATTACCCCCACCTATTTATTTCTTTTCCTCTATAGGGGCATCAATCTCCAAATTACTTGTAGGAGAAAAAGGGGTTGGTATTCCCCTCCTGATAATATCAAGGTTTTTCTTAAACTTGTTAAGAAATTTTCCCATATTTCTTCTCCATTTTTCTTTGAAAGAAAATGGTGTTGGCATACCAAATGGATTAACCCATGATGTCTGATTATTCCAACTCCCCAAGAATACCTCTAAGCCATTGTCTGGATGGAGTCAAAAAGGAATCTTGGAATATTTACTATATATTCTGGTTTTGAATTCCCATACCTAAGATATATTAACATCTTAAGGACTTCTCTTCCCACAGTCCCAAATTGACCATCACAAGTTAAATACTTAACTACCCAAAATGCTACCCTGTCAAAGGGTTTGGGCAAGCTGGTCCTTCTAACCCCCTTTATGATTTTCTTGGTGTTATAGATATATTGGGGCTTAGATTCCCCCTCTTGTATCAAGGTTTCCACCAGATCTTTAAGGGTTCCCTTGACAGGATTTGGGACTTGCACAATTGGTATTCTAGACACATTACTCATTGTATTGACAAGTAAAAGGAATTATAATGATTCTAACTTTAGTTCTAGATTCTTCTAAATTTACAATGAATTCTCTTACTAATTTTTCATTGTACCTGAGAACTTTTTCAGGAACTCCAGCCACCCTGCTCATCCAAAAATGGTTGCCACTTCTTCATCTGCAAGAAGTTGGGTATCATCCTCTAGCTCTGACTTCTTTTTAATCCCCATAGCAAAGAGGACAATTCAAATTCTTCTTTCTTCAAATTTAGAATTAGCTGTAGAACTACTAGATTTAGCTGTGGAACTATTGTATTTAGTTATGAACTGCTTTTGTTTAGTTGTGGAATTCAAATACAATTCTTTTGCTTCCTCTTCAAAATTCTTCTACAACTGCTTCTCAACTTCATTTATTCCACCCAAATGATAGGTAATTATAAATGCACCGCCACTTTCTTATTCTATCAACATCAACCTCATGATTACTTGTTTTTAATCATAATGCACAATAAATGACTCATCATACCGACCTTTTAAATCAAGTCTAATCACACATGTGAATTTTAATTTAACCTTTAATAAGTTCAAGACATAATTACCATCCTTTGTTGATGTAATCCCTCCGTCTTGATGACTCATCATTCCTAAAAGTGAAAAAGGAAAAATGGTTAGAAAAGATAGTTGGAATTCAAACAAATTCTTTTTATTTTGCATTAGCCATTTATTGAGGAGACCAATCACCATTGTTGGTTTTCAATTGATCTTTGAGAGATTTTTTTGGGGAAGAGAATGCCATTTACTAGTTTTCATTCTTTCCCTTTATATATTTTATTTTATTTTTATTTTTTTGGGGGAAGAGAATGCCATTTGCTAGTTTTCATTCTCTTCCCTTTATTTTAGATCCATGCATTTGATTATTTGATCATTTTGGAAGAACTGGGTTCTTCCATATGATCAAATTTTTTCGCTTCAAGCTTCAAGAATTCATCCCTAGTAGGAGGCTTCCTATTAAGTTTTTAGCCTATGTCCATTGACCAAAAGTGTCCTTCTGCTGCCATCAATGGGAAGTAGTTGAATAGAGCCATTGTCAAATATCTTCTCAATCTAATAGGGTCCCAACCATTTGGTTCTCAACTTGCCCTTGAATTGTTGGTACTTAGAATCAAATAGTAATGCCCAATCTCCTACCTTGAATTTCCTTTTCTTGATATGTGTGTCATGCCACTACTTCCTTTGATCTTGGATTATCTTTGTCTATTGAAGTGCTTCCATTCTCAACTCATCCAATTCATTGAGTTGAAGAATTCTTTCCTTTTGTGCTGCATCCAACTCAATACCCACTTTAGCTGTTGTCCTCAATGTTTGTAGTTCAAATTCAATAGGTAACAAGGATTTTCCCATAGACTAACTCATATGGTGAAAACCCTGTTGTAGTCTTCCAAGTTGTATTATATGCCCAAACAGCCTTAGGTAGTCTCTTTACCCAATCTCTTCTACCTGATTCAACTATTTTGGTAAGGATGTTTTCTAATTCTCTATTTGTTACTTCTGCTTGTCCATTTGATTGTGGGTGATAGGGATATGACTTCCTATGATTGATCTGATAGTACATTGTGAAGGATTGGATCATATTAGACATGAACTATGGCCCTTGATCTGAAACTATACTCCTTGGTGCACCAAACTTCATCATAATTATGTGCCAAAGGAAATTAAACTACTTCTTCAATGGCATTTGTTAAAGCCTACACCTCTGCCCACTTTGTCACATAATCAATACACACAAGAATGTGCTCCTTTCCTTGTGAAGGAGGACTAAAGGGACCAACAAAATCCATCCCCCACATTTCAAATGGTTCAATCACTACTTGAGGTTGCAGAGGCATTTCACTGGTAAAGGTTGGTTGTCCCATCCTTTGACAAGGATCACACCACTTGATATATCTCTTCACATCTTTATACAGAGATGGCCAATAATAGCCAGTGTCAAGTATCTTGTGAGATGTTATTTTTACTAAAAAGTGTCCTCCACTTGGTTCATCATGACATGCCCTGAGTATGTCAAAGATTTCATCTTCTCTCACACACCTACGTAAAACCAAATCAGGACCACATTTAAACAACATTCCATTTAACCATTTAAATTGTGCACTGGTTTTGATCAACTTCTTCATTTGTTTCTTAGTGAAAGAAGGAGGAAACTTCCCTGTTGTAAGATAATTTTCCATATCAACAAACCATGTTGTATAAACTAAAATAGCAAACATTTGTTCATCTGGAAATTTTTCCTTAAATGGATCTTACTCCCCCAGTAGTGGCCGGTCTTGATAAGAAATCAGCTACAACATTATATTTTCCTGGATTATCTACTATGGTAATATCAAATTCTTGTAAAAGTAATAACCATCTAATTATCCTACCTCCAACAATGGTTTGTTAAATAAGTATCTAATTGTTGAGTGATATGTATGTACAAATATTTTGTATCTTGTGATATAATGTCTGAATATATTAATTGTATAGATCATAGCAATAAATTATTTTTCAATGGTAGTGTAATTTCTCTCAATGGGAGTAATATTTTTACTAAGGTAGTAAATAGCATACATTTTCCCTTCTTTATCTTTTTGTCCCAAAACTATCACCTATTGAGTTATTTGAGGCATTTGTTTGGATGTGAAAAGGTTTCTCCCAATTAGGTCCTCTCAATATTGGGGCAATGATTAATTTTTCTTTAATTTCCTCAAAATCATGTTGACACTTTTCATCCCAACAGAATTCACAATCCTTGGTAAGTAAACTAAACATGGGGCAACAATTTTACTAAAATCCTTAATAAAATGCCTATAGTATCAAAGCATGCCCTAAAAATGACTTGATATCTGTGGGGGTTTGGGGAATAGGAAAGTCTGAAATAATCCTAATTTTGTCTTGGTCAACCTGAATTCCTCTTTTTGAAATGTGGTGTCCTAATACAATCCCCTCATCAACCATCATTAAACATTTCTCATGACTAAGAGACAAATGGTGTTCCTCACATCTTGTTAGTACTATGTCCAAATTCTTCAAAGCATCATCAAATGTGTTTCCATGTATAGTAAAGTCATCCATGTATACCTCTACACAATCATTCGTTAGGTCTGTAAAAATTGCTAATACAACTCTTTGGAAGGTTGTTGGAGCATTACATAGTCCAAATGGCAATATCCTATAGGAAAAGGTACCCCATGGACAAGTAAAAGTAGTTTTATCCTGATCCTCAGCAATAACTCGATTTGATTATATCCACTAAAGCCATCCAGGAAGGAAAAATATTGTTTACCTGCAAGGTTGTCCAAAACTTGATCTATGAATGGTAAGGGAAAATAATCTCTCAGTGTGGCTTTTTTTAGCTCCCTATAATCAACAAAAATTCTCCATTTTCCATTCTTTTTAGGAACAATTACAAGAGGAGACACCCACTGACTATCTAAGATAGGGTAGATAAAACCTACTTGTAATAGTTTTTCAATTTCTTGCTTGACTATGTCCCTTAAGGCTAGATTAATCCTCCTCTAAGGTTGCCTAACTGGTTTAATGTTTTCAGTATAGATGTGATGGGTGTAAATACTTGGATGGATTCCTTTCATGTCTTTATAGTCCCAAGAAAAATCTCTAGTATGATCCTTCAGAACATCAAACAATTTAGCTTCTTCATCATTCTTTAGCCAACTATTAATGTTCAAAATTTTACCCGGTTGAATCTCAACATGTTTGGTTCTAATGTGTGATGAACTGATTTGTTGAAAGGGTTTCATTAAGGTGTTTAGTGGACATGGATGTGGTAATAACATATGATATGTAGAAACATCTCCAAAATTCCCTTGAGAAATAATACTGGACAAAGGATAGTAGGAAGAGTTATGATACTTATCTTGTTGTCGGTCAAACTCCTCGTTGTTGTTGTTTCCGATATCTTTGAAACTGAAACTACTAATTTCATGGCTATTTATGCTCCTCCCCAAGATAAATCTCATTCCTCTAGAGTGAAATTATTTGTATTTACATGGGATTGTTGTTGTTGTGGTTCTAAAGATAAGTCTGAACATTCCGAACTAAATGTGATGGTTCCAAAACTAAGCCATATTTTTCCAAGGATAGTTGGTGTTCATTCAATGGTTGATTAATCATATCTTCCATCTCCCGTACGTGATCTTGCAATGTTATCATAGCCAAAGAAGACAGATTTTGTTTATTAGTGTTAGGATCATCAACCCACAATTTCTCTTGATTATCAATAAAAGGTCGTGTAGAGGGGTATAAAGAAATTTTCTTAGAACTCTTACCATTTGAGATAGTCATATCACCTGATCTGCAATCGATTAAGGCAACAATTGTAGCTAACCATGGTCTACCCAAAATAATGGGATAACCAAGTGTTTTACCTTTTGGCTGCAATATAAGGAAGTCCACTGGATATTCCCATGACTCCACCATAACCACCACATCTTCAATAACTCCTTCTGGTTTTGCTACGGACTAGTCTGCCATCTACAATATGGTGTTAGTAGGTTGGATACCTATTAATGGTAATGTTTTCAAAGTGTCCATTGTCATCACATTTATAGCTACTCCCAAATCAACCAAAACATTATGTATATCTTTATTCCCTATAGAGACAGAAATAACAGGGCTACCAGGATCTCCATATTTGGGAAGTAAGAGTTTTCCTACTAATAAATCAACAAGTTTCCCATCTACTTTAATAGTCTAGGGTATTACTTCTTCCTTCCAGGTATTTTTAAACATAACATCTTGATTAACTTGTTCAACTCCAGGAATGTCCTTGATTGCTTGTAACAATGGTATTTCAATATTTAATTTCCTCAACTCCTACACCAACTCAGATTCCTTGGTCCCTATAACTTCTTGAAATCTCTCTGGGAATGGAGTTTCAGTAGAGTTGCTACCTGACTCCTTATCTTTTTCTTTTTCATCTTTCTTGGGAACAACCACCTAGGGGTTTTAGTTTCTTTTGTCATTTCAATAATTATAATAAGTGGACTACTAATTAATTTTCCAAATCTAGTTTGAATATCTTTACAATCCATGACATTTAGATCCACTGGTTTTTCTTGTTCTGCCCCATAGACAGGATTTATTTGTTTGTTTCTGGGATTAACAACTGGTTATGTTGGTATTTGTGTTTGAACCACATTTTCGTTTTGTGAATTTTGTGTTGGGGAACCCATTATGGCTTGTTGATTCTGATTAGGATATGTCCTCCTTGAGCATAATTATTAGGGCTCCACCTAGGTTGTGACCAAGCATTTGGGTTACCTTGACCAAACCATGGTTGTTGGTGTCCTTAGGCATACCAAGATTGTCTTGACCAATCCTGAGGATTCCATGTTGGTTGAGGGACCCAAGGTGGTTGTCCCCAAATTTTGGTACTGTTTGAGCTTCCCATGGCATCATCAGGGGTTAGGAACTGACCTGGGCATGAAATTCCCTTGGCTAGGTTGTCTCTGGACAAAATTTACTTCTTCTTATGTGGATGGAGTGCTAGTTTGTTTAAGCTGATTTTTAATAAATGGAAGAAGAGAACATGAATTACTCTCATGGTCCCTAGATTCACAGATAAGACACATTTCTATTTTATCCAGGGACAATCTCTTATTGCATGCTTCTTGCATCTAGGAAAATACATAGCTAATGGTTCAATTTTAGCATTTGCTTTAGCTTGCAATCCATCCATGGTGGAGGTTAATTGAACTAAAATGTCTGTTTTAAAGTTTCTAGTTCATCCATTAGTTTGTTCATATCTGGGTTCAAAATTTTAACTATTTTTCCTTTTCTAGGTCCACCCCTTGTTCTTGAATAGCTTCTACAAATGTCTTTAATATCATTCATTCTTAATTGATCAATGTTTCCACCTCCCATCAAATCAAGGGCCTCCCTAGATTCATCATCCAGAACTTTAAGAAAAATGGTTTTTCTTAACTCCTCTTGTAGTAAAAATCCACATCTTTTACTCATAAAGAGGAATCTGTCTAAATAATCTTCCATATTCTCATCCTCCTCCTGCTTGATTTTGAAAATCCTTCCTTCCTTCCTTCCTCCCTCTACGTAGTGGTACTTGAGGAATTATCTAGGAAGGAAACTTCCATTTGTACCCAAGTGGTAATAGAACTAGATGTTAATCCCATAAACCACCTCATTACTACATCCTTAGGGTAGATGGAAACAACTTGAGCTTCTGATTATCTATTTTGTAATCATAAGTTTGACACAATACTTTAAATTCAAATAGAAATTGGTCAAGATCTTCAGATGACATTCCTCTAAATGTGGGTAAATGTGCAGGTGAAATATTCTTCATGGGTGTATCATCATCGTCCAACTGAATTGGATAAGTAAAGGTCCTATCAAGTTCTCTTTCAACTTCTCATGCCATTTCTGCAGTACCTTCTAGAATTTTCTCCCAATCAATATGGTATGTGATCTATTTTGGGGAAGGTGAAAAGTTAGGAGTAGGAGGTTGACTACTCAATTGTGAATCAAAACTTTCTCTAAATGGGTCTTGGGATATAATATTCTTTCTAAAGGTTCTACTTCCTTTTGGTGATTGATCCAAGAATTCCAAAGGTGGCAATTCTACTTCTTGTCTAACAGGGGACAATGGTGCTTCTAATTCTTGGTCAACTTCCTTATTTGATCAAGAAGATGTGATGATTCTTGTTCTAGATATTTTGGGAGGAATCGACCCTTGGAGTCTCTTGGTCTACTCATAAATTTTATGATGACATAGGGAATATTCTTCAATTACTAGATATATGATTGTTTCTCTTGTTGACACCTAATTAGACAATTCTAACTATTGGATCCTTGACAATGGCGCAAAAATGATGGGTGTCATTATTCCCTTCATTTAATCAACTCTTTGTTGATGTCATATTCAAACCAGGGGGGTGTCCGAAGCTATATGCAACAAGAAATCTTAGTGATCTAGTAATTGACTATAGGTATTTGTTATTTTATTTTCGGGGGTTTTTTACAGTGTCTTTAGGATTCCATGGCCAAAGCCTTATTATCTCTATGTCTGTAAGAAAATTGCTGAAATAAACACTCATTGCTAGAATGAATTGTTGGAAATAAACACACATACATGAATAAATAGATTGCTAGAAATAAACACACAATGTAGAAGTAAACACACTTTTCTTGGAAATAAACACATGGTTAAAAATGATGTGAAAAGCTTGCAAGGAAATGAAAATCTAGTCTATAACACCTGTAGGGACAAGTATAAAACAAAGTTTAATTTAAAGAATCAAAGACATTTACAAAATTAATAGATCTACACTATTTGATTTAGAAATATAAATACCAATGAAATGAGAATCCTGGTTCTTGGAGGAGTGGGCCCTTGCTCCACCTTGAATCAGGATTTGACAAAGTGATATTCTCTCAAAACGAAGTGGCTATTTTATTGCTGAAATATTTTGTCTTACAAAAATGTACTGAATCTTTCTATATCTCTATCTCTATGTATCTGTATGTATATGTTCTCCTTCTTAATCTATCTACAGTGTCTTTATATATGTATTTCTTTCAAAGATGCATTCATGTACCATAGATGTTCTACTGATTCGATGGAACCAAATTATGCCCAAAATAGATGTTGAATTTGGAACCTTGTTAGACGTATAACTGTCTAATAAGTTATCCTTGGATCTTCGAGTATGAAGAATCAGAAATCTTATGATCTCGTTCTGATTGAAAGGCTTCATTGATTGCTCTATCATTGGATGTTGTCAAAATAATAGATTCCCATTGGTTCTAGAACTTTGGAGAAGTTCTAGAACTAAAGGGGACTGTTCTTGATCTAACCATGAAAGTTCCAGAGCTAAACGCAGGAGTTTCGAAACTAAGTGTTGAACTAAGGGTTCTGGAACTAAGTGATAGAGCTCATAACTATGTGATAGAGTTTTGGAACTAAGTCTAGAAGTTTTGGAACTAAGCCGTATTGAAGCCAAGGCTCCCAAAAACATGTTGATCGCTTCATACTGTTTTTGACTGATTATGACCTGTTTTATTACAAAAACTAAATTTCCACACACTTTGTTAGGAATTACAGAGTTTTTAAACTTTAGAACTAAATTCAACAAAAGATGGACAATTACATCCTAACTTACATTAGATCAAACAAAAGTCACAAAATGCAATCAAACTTGATAAAAATGAGAGTAAAATAAGATCATTAATTGTGCATTAACGAGACATATTTTGGCCTTATCACATGATAAGATGTTGAAAACATATTGATCGACCTTGTTTTGAAAATAAATTAGTAAATAAAGTGCTACTAGTAAATTGGACAAGAATAATCAGTAAACCTTATATATAAGATTGTTATAGACATTATATGGTCCTTGTTTGGGAACAACTAGGGTTAAGAGACTAGAAAGAATGAATCCCTTAGGTGGTATGGGACACCTAAGGAGGTTGTAAATGGTTACTTCTTAAACATAGGTTGTTGGTATTTGTTTGGGGATGAACAAAATTGGCCTAGAACCCTTATAACATTAACACAAACGAGTGATATGGGAAACTCGAAAGAGTTAGTGATGTTAGTATTATGACATTAGTTTGTTCTTTTTATAACTTTGAGGTAATTATGTTTTGTTGTCGATTTCTAGTTGAGATAAAGAGTATGTTATGTGAGATGTGTTAAGAATATGGGGTGACACTAAATATGTGGGATAGACATTTTGGTACATAGAATCACTTATGAAAATTACTAAGAGGGAACTCAAGATAGGTTATGGATTGACATATAGGCTACCCTCTTGATTCATCACAATGGAATATTTCACGTTGTAGTTCTTTGTTTGATTTTATGGATTAGGTGAGTACCTACTATTATCTAAAGAATTTTGGATTAAAGAAAAATCATTATGTTATGATTTTAGGATGCATATTATTCCTACCCCATTAATGTCTAACAGTTGATTGGGTGACTACATTACACACGAGACTTTCTCTTTCCTCATTGATTACCACATCTTTCTTCTCATGAAGGGTAAGGCCGCTCTCAAGTGTTGAGAGAAGTGTGGGGATCCGTAATTCTCGTGGTTAGAGGTAAAGTGCTCTAATAATGCTCTTTTTTCACAATAGTTTGACAATTTGAATGGATCTATTATGACCAGTGACTTGGTGTCACTATGTAAATTGTATAATTTTATTATTGATGAGATTTATGTAAATATTATGAGATATTATTGATATTTACGATGTATAAAACTATGAAAATATCATATGTTTGTTACATGAATGAAAGATGTTTTTCTTTAAACAAATGGTGTCAAAGGGGTAAAGTAAACGTATAAATGATAGAATTGTCTTATATTTATGGATGATGAATTGATCATAGTAAAACACTATAAAACCAAGGGAAATCACATGGTTAGATTAATGTGATGGATTTGTGATTATGTGGTATATTGAAAATTGGATATGTGAATGCTAAATAAACATATTTAATTAAATGAAATCGCCACTTGGAATTATGGATACACATGCTTTTAGAGTTAATTGGAATGCCTTGTGTAGTAATCGATGAACTATTATTACATGGACTCAATTTTAAGTTAAAACTTAGTGATTACACAATTAATATACCTACTAAATCTAGAGGTAAATTATGCAAGTTAACAATGTGAACATTACAATTTATTGAGATAAACAAGATCTTTCTATAAATGTATGATATTATTATTTATTTATTTTACACTTGCATGTGAATGTATGTTTAAGTAGGACTAGGATATCATGAGGCATTGATTTCCATTCGTGGTCAAGGGTGATTGCAAATTCCGTTTGATAAAAAAATTCTCGACATGTTTTTCCTGGTCACCCATTGGGGGTTGTTATATGTTCATCAAGAAGAGCCAAGGCCTATTTAGCTCTCTATGAACCATTTTTTGATCTCCTTTCTCTAGTATCGATTGATAAACCTCATTATGTCAAATGTTTAATACAATATAAGTACTATGCATGTTTGTCAATTATAATATAATAAAACATGTAATTTTACATTTACATATATAAATGTATATAATTTTATTTTTAATTTAAAAATTAAAAATTGAAATCAAATTATATTGAAAAAGAGATTGTGGTCACAAAATATAAGGTCTCCCAAAAGGGATGTGAAGCAACATCAAGAATCTTTAACCATAAATGAGATAAAGAGCATAAGCATATATAAATTTTCATACATAATTTTGTATGTATAATTAAATCCCAAATGGCAGACCTAACGTAACCACAATATAATATAATTACTCTACATAAATGCACCATACAAAATGACAAAAATATTAATATTACGCCAAGTCCATTAATTATTAAATATTAATACCATGGTTGCACTAGTAAGTATAAGATGTGATATTGTGATGCTTGAAAACCATCTCTCATTTCCTTATGACGAAATAGAAAAAACTCTCAACACAAGCCAACTTTAAAAATTCTAAGTGTCAATGAACTTTTCTATCTTCATTTCAAGTCATGATGTGCATATTGAGCAAGTGGTAAAGGAACAACATATGATGACTAAGAAAATAGACAATGAATAACCATTTAGTAAGTTACATGCATACATATGTGTAATCCTTAGATTTGGAAGACAAAACCATGCATTGGACCTACCACAAAAGGGTCATAACTACCTTCCATAACTTGGTTGTAGTAGTGTTTTCCATTTTATGCGCTCATCCACCAAAGAGAGATCAATATTTTCTCAACAAATACAATGCAACCGAGTTAGACAAGGTTGGGGTTAAGTTTAAATCATTAAAAGTTTATAATATTTGGATAGGTTGAGTAGCATCAAATTTAAATATTGTTACAACATAGTTATCTTCCTAAGCTAATAATTTTTGACACTTTGACACAAGTTTTACTCAGGATTTGCTTGTCTTGGAGTTCAATAATGTTAAAGGACAAAAATATGTGACACATGACGTGGAGCTCATGAACTCCCCGACTAACACCACAAAGGATGTTGGCTTGCTAAAAAAGTCTCAAGTCATCATTCATCACAATATGATGATAACATATGAGTATGGCGAGGATGTGGGACAGAATGTCAAGGATTTTATTTTTGATGGAAAATAGTCTTGACAAAAAGAAAGATACAAAAAGGAGTCCTACTAGAAAGGCTTGTCACTTCATAGTAGAGATTCCCACAACAAAAATACTTCCAATATAAAACCACTAAAATAACTAAATATAGAATATGGTTGCCTCCCAAAATGTAAGAAGTGAAAGTGGAACAACAACATAATCACATGTAAATATGGAAAGATAATATTTTATTGGGACATAACAAATCAATAATAATAATGACATGAATAACTAAATGAAACAATACTAAATGATTTGAAAAATAATATGACATCATTTTTTTAAATGAATGTGAAAGAAAATATTTGACAACAATTATTAACCCACTATTTATATCTAGTGTAAAAGTGAAAAATGTAGATATATACCTAACATAGTTGTACTCTAATACCAAAGCAATATTCAACACAAGAAGAAATAGGTTTCCACAAAATGATTTTCCACCTGCCACGTGGATATCTTCATGTCCACAAATATTGGTTTATTATTAAGTTAATTAAATTATCCGGGTGGTGAAATCGTACCATTACAAAATACAACAAGATCACTTTCTTACCAGATTTTTTTCATCTACAATTTGCAAAGGAAATAATGTGGAAATTCGGTAGGATTTGTTTGTCCTTTATCATTATCCAAAAGGAAGATATGCAACTTGTATAATTTTGAGATATTTTCCATGTTCACTGAGGAGGTAGTGATCATTAGGGGAAATTTTATGGTTGTATGGCTCTATTCACATTTTTTAATCGTATTTTATGTTTGTTGATTCGATTATTAACTAGAAAAAGCATCCAAAGGTGTTTGTGAGAGGCCGATAGGCATATGAGGAGTATTTGAAAGTAGTATATTAGTAAGAAAATGGAAAGTTTATGGAAGTATGATGTAAACCATGCAAGATTTGGTAGCCTTGCAAGATTGAGGTAGCCATTGGAGGTTTTGAAGCTCAATTGCGATTGGAAATATGTTAATAATAATAGTAGTATTCTTGACAATTTGAATGCTAGAAAGAAAGATTATGTCATAAAAGTGGATTTAAAGGTAGTTAATAAGAAACAAGGATTTGCTTGATTTTACAAAAACAAAGAATTGTGAAGTATTTAATGGAGAGTAAATATTGCTTTTAAATTCCTCGTATTCGAGGTTTTCACATTTTAGATGCACACCTCAAAGCACGCAGTACTTTGCAACTTCACAATGTTAAAGAAATATAGTGTGATGGATGATTATCCCTTTGTGAAGAGTTTCCAATTTGTCATATATTGGTAAACTTTTAAGAGACAACAATCCATGAGAAATTAATTCTTTATTAAGGATAAAGGTTTTTTGATAGGGATGCATGAGTACGAAAAAACTTTTTAGGGGCCCTGACACTTTTTGGTTATATTCGTACAAAAATATATACATACACACACACACACACATAAATATATAAAATATAGCCAAATAAGTAAAAATTAACCACATATTATGCATGCAATGAACAAAATATTTGAAAATAAGTTGAATAACCACAAAAAATACTGATAATTCAATGCCAAATGTCATGATATTCAGTGGTCGAACTTAGCTTAGTCTTAGAGCAAGTACATAGTGCAAATGTCACAATGTATACACAAATGTCAAAAATCAAGACAAATCAACATATTCATTTTATTCATATTCCACTTCAATGTCTTCATCGGCATCATCAAATGGTTCATTAGAACCACATACAATAGTAAAATGAAGAAATGTCAGCCCTAAGCAATTGAAGAAATAAAGGTGAGAGAGCAAATGTGTGATGAGAGGTAAATGTGTTGTTGTTTGAATTTTTTAAATGAGAGTGAAATTTGCTTTTAGGGTTTCCCTTACACTCTATTTAATTTTTTATTGTATTTTGAAGTCCACAATTGATTTTTTGAAGTAAAAATCAAAAAGAAAAAACAACATTTTTGACAAGTTTCACTTACACTATGAGAGTGAAAATTTATTTTAGGGTTTCCTTACAATATTTAATTTGTTATTGTATTTTGACGTCCACAATTGTTTTTTTGAAGTAAAAATCAAAAAGAAAAAACAACATTTTACCCAGTTTCACCTCAAGGGCATAGCAAAGAGGCCTACGGATACACCCGATTCACGAAGAATCCAAGCACATGTGGCTTCTTTGATGTACCCGGAAAATCCAAGGCCGAACCACTCCCTAGACCCCATATCAATACATGTGCCACATTGTATTGAGATCCCACCTCACCTCTGCACCCCACCCTTACAATTGAATCCAATAACAAAGGTTATATATAAATATACTCACCAAGAGATGGAGTTTCATCCTTATACTAGAATTTCTTACAAGTGAATCCAATAACAAATGTTATATAGAAATATACTCACCAAGAGATGGAGTTTCATCCTTATACTAGAATTTCCAGAAGACTATCACATTCTCAAGAAGATTGCAGGAGATTCAAACTCATGACTTCCAAAATAACAATCAGGAGGCCCACCACTATACCACAACATTCGCTTTTTTCAAAATTTAACTGTCTTTATTTAAATATCCCCCACCAACGTGTGTGAGGGATAGGTAGAATGATTTTTTTTTTTTTGCTTCACACTGAATTCTGTACGGAAATACAGATAAAACGGTTGGGTTTACATCCACTAATATTTGTTTCTCCTTCTGTTCTCATTTAAGTAAAGAAGTAAAATGCTTACTTCAAACATGTTTTAACTTTGAAGATGCTACCTTATTTCAATTTCTCAAAAACATGGCTTACCTAATTTTCCTGTTAGATATGTGTAACGATCTATAAAAGTAAAAGATAATGAATGTTTTTAAGGTTGCAGGCGCAGCCATGTCAGATGCCAATTTAGTGTATGAGACCACCCCTCTACAAGAAGATTTCTCTTTATTTACCTTATATATTGTTTGAATCGTGGCCCTAGATTTTGACATCATAACCAAACTAAGGAGTAAACCTAATGTGACAAAGTTCCCAGAGTAATTGAGTCAAGCATTGGTCCCAAAATGTTTCTAATTAAGGTCACTTTCATGACGGAGCTCATTATATCAGATTGCTAAATGCCATGCCCTAGTAAGTGCTTATGTAGTTACATTCACATTTTATCCCACCAACCCAAGGAATTCTCCAGACCACAGACGAGATAGGGCAGGTCCCCTAGTGATCAGAGTAGTAACCACGACAAGAATGTAAGAACGGGGTGTGTGTTTGAGCCCTGAGCTTCACCGGATCAAAATTTAAAAACTCCTACCCCAAATTTTATAATGAAAATAAGCACACCATGTTGGTTTAACGAGAATACACAAACTATTAACTACTCAGAATGGCTTAGGATTCATATTTTGTAAATAGACAATGGTAATCTCTATAAGGTTTTATTCCACTCAAAAGCATGAAGTAAATATTACGAATATTTTGATCAAAAGAACAATTTATAGGCCCTGCCCAAGCCCTAAGGATGTATTTGCTCTCCCAATTACACTGTAATCACACCTGCTTTCTTATGACCATGTTTTTGTAAACAAATTAGACTAAACATCGTTCATATCCTCCATCGATGAATATAAGTGTCTACTTTGCCATTTTTTAAGACTGCATCCATCTTTATACATTATAAATCCATTATCCTAAACTAACCAGAGATTGTGTGTTTGCAGAATTAAAAGTGATATTCATTATAGCATATGATTCAAATCCTTACCTGTGAAAAACAAATATTTGGGGAGAATACGAGGAATTGGAAGCTTTAACAGGTGACCACCATTCGCGCTAGCTTATATCGTCTCTCTCGTTTATCCACACATTCTTAACCCCATTCAAACAGCTTTATGACTCATTTGGGCCCGTTTAGATTTTCAGCGAACGGAAAAGTTAAATAAGGAATTTCTTTTTCTTTATCTCCATATTTGAAAACGAAAACAAAACTTGAAAAAAACTGTGAAATATGGAAGTTTATGTATTTAACAGAAAAAGTTTCCAATTCAAACATGTAAAAGGTGGGTGAAATCATGCAAACAGCGGTGGGTTGGCATTAATTTATTTTATTAAAATAAAATAAAATGGAGAAAAATTATGACAAAAGTTATTTTTAGTAAGGCCTATTGACCAAATATAATAACATTTAATGCACTAATGTGTCAACATGTTAGTAATGTAGGAGGCTTAATATTGCTAAATAGATTACAACTCAATGCAACACAAAAAAAAATTAATTAAATTTAAATAGCACGTGCACTAAAAAGTAAGTGTAATAGATACACCGATAGTAAATTATATGTTAATTACTATGTTTCGAGAATAAATCAAAAAATGTCTGAAATAATCGACTATTTTTAGCAAAGACTCAATTTTTAAGAACATTGATGAGTCATCCAAAATTTAAAAGAAACTAAGTAACAGTTGTCTACATGGTGAATTCTAAACACAATAGCAAGTCAATATAAATACTCATAGACTTAATATGTTTAGCAAGATTTAATCTATAAGTTTCACCACTAAATAAGATGGGAAAACAAAACTATATAGGACAAAGAATCTCAAGCACAAAAAAATCGAGCATAGAATCTATCATCCACTTTTGAAGCACATAAAACAAGTTGTATATATTGACCAAAAATAGTAGAGAAAAAACAATGTATCCGATATACATGTGGAGTTCGTAAAGACAATACTTCCCTACCGAAACTAGAAAAAGTATTGGGAGGTATATTCACATATGTACTTGATTTGATAAAAAATAAATACCACCCATAATATATCATAGAATTTTAATCATATTGAATCATCATCATCATCATTATCATCATACTTTTATAGATATTCTTCTTTCAAACTAAACAACAAAGGAGTGACATCTTATGAGAAGTATGTAAGAGGGAAGGCACGTGTATTAATTTATGATATTGTTTGCAAAAGGGGCACCCATGCTTGCACAATAGCACTATTGGACAATAAAAAAATGATATCTAATAATCTTAAGAATATTAAAATGTTTTTCTCATCATCACAAGTAATATGGTCACTTTGTTACAAATTTTAATGAGTTATTTTTGCCATCTTTGAGCCACAACCTCAAGCTAGTACATAATTTTTTTCTCAAAGGATATGGTGATAGCAAGAATAAAATGTGATATTAAGCTTGAGAGAAAAATGTAATCAATAATGAAACGCCATCAACTTAAATTATTTGGAAAAGAAATAGACCGTCATTAACATTTTGTCCATTACAAGCATCTCTATCTAAAGACTATATATATTAGAACTTTGAAAAATTACACAACCAATGAAAAATTACATCCCCAAAACTACTAAAGAATCAAAACTAGATCTTCAATTGAATACTATTATAAATTGCATTCTTGAACTTTTTTATTTGTGCAAAAATAAATCACTCATTTTTAGGTATCTCTCAAGGAGCAGTCCATACAAGTGAAAGAGGTCTAAACATTCATAGTTTTGGATTTATTTACAAGGCCCAATGTTGCCCAAATTGAGCTCATTACAACTTATTTTGGATGTTATATTCTTAGTATCTTTGGAACACACAAGCCCCATTTTGTTACATTTGATTGTGGTCTTTTTCCCAAAATTGGAGATCTAAAATTTGGGAATTATTAATATTAATAGTAGGGGCAGCAATAGCCCAAGGCATTGGCACCCATAGTCCAATTGCCTAGACCCCAAAGAGGGAACACGAGACCACAAGACAAGACATAGGCCCCTAGGTCCATTAGCGCCATTGATAGGACAAAGACCTTGTAATTATAGACACCTAAAATTGGTACAAGTATTATTACATAATAAACTTGTAGCAATTTTATATGTATACAAGAATCTTAAATAGTCAAAATAAATCTAATGGCATGTAGTCTTGTATGTTCTCTCTTGATTGGCTTGTTTCTTGATGTTCGATATCTTTTCACACTCCATATCACTTTTTTCACCATAGATATCTCTAGATATATATAGGAGAAATGCCTAATTTGGGCCCAAGTACAATAACGTCAACTTAGACACTATCATTATATTGTACTATCTAAAGTTTGATGACAATGTCTCAAAGCTTAGTGTTAACTATTTTGACAATTTGGCTCCATTATTACCATTGTTATCTTATTTATTTTGGTCTTTGGTTTAGATTTGCATATCATTAGGTCCTAATATAAATGTAAAAGGATCCTTTATATACAATATTGGTAGGATATATAAAGTATCGACATTAACAAACACTATATCACATATTTATCTACATGCACTACTTTAAAGAGATATTTTTAGCTTATATTATTCTACAAGCATCCTATTACACAAAGGGTTTTACATTTGAATATATCTATTTAGTAATCTATTGGTGTTGATACCAAGGAAAACATAGGGGAGGGAACTCTAGACTTGCATTCACTATTGCGTGAACACTAGGAAAACTACATAAAGTTTAAGCCCAACTGGGAAAACAATGCAACACTTAGTTAAAATCAACAAAGGAGCTGACCACCAAGGGAATTCTAACTCAATCACACAAACCATTTTTTATCTAATGTTTATCTATGTAGAAACCTAAAATTGACAATTTATCATTTAGAAATGATAACTTTGCATTTACACCTAAATCTTGACTTGGATACATATTCCAAGCATTGGTGACTTACTCTTATCTCTCTTTCATGACTTATTTATCTATTAAAACTTTTAAGTTGATTACATGCCTACTTACAATATTTCAAAAAGTATATTATCCCAAGGCATCTCACCTTCAAATCTTGCATAGTCCCTCAAACTTGTTGTCTAGGGCCATTTGGATGGGACCAAATATGGACCCATATGGCCCAATCTCTCCTCACCTAACAAGACACTTTTCCAATTTTATATATTTTCATGGGTTGGTTTACTACACCCTTAACCTATTGCTTGTATTAGAGATGAGTAGCCAATTTGTGGCTTACCATATCATTTTATTATATCATTTATACTTTCTCATAATTATTAGGTCGGACTTGGTGATGGCCATAAGCATATGAATAGTATATATAGGGGATCAGAGGTAGTAGATGAATGATCATTGGAGCATTTGAGTCTATTTACGATTTTGGAGTTTGCCCCTCGAAGTGGCGAAGCTATTCTAATTGCATATTGAGATCATTATTCTAAAATATTGTGTTATTTGGTGTTCTATTGCTTCTCATAATCTGAATTATACAAGTAATTTCATTACAAGTGGTCTCAGAGTTGCGATCCAGGCTAAAATTAGGGTAAAAACCCTAATTTTTTGTTTCACCAAATATTGCAAACTAGAGCAAATTGGTGGGAGATAGTTTTACCAAAGTTGTGAAACATTTCAAGTAAGGTTCCCTGAAAATTTCAGATTTTTTTAATTTAGTTTGCAATAGTTATTAAAAATTTAGGCATTTTCATAAAATTGCTCCCTATGGTGAAAATTGTGGAATTTTCAAGTTCTTTACATTTTCAGAAGCTCTCAAAAAATAGTATTAGTATCTTCTCTGTGTTTTTCCTATTCAATGAATTTGTATCAAAACCCTAAACCATAAGGTTTGACATCATGGTGGGGCCTTCCACAAGAGCAAAAAGAATATGGTTACTCGAGTAAAACCCCAAATAAAGATGGGGTAGTGATTGAATAGATGGAGTTGAAGGTGTAAATACTGATTCTTTAGACTAGGGTTTACCTCGGTTGATCATAAGGTGAGCCAACTTGAGTATGAGCTGTGAAATGTACAATCCGAGATGGCCTCTAAAGGAGACATACACCAAATTAATCGTAGTGGTTGGATGATATCATGTAACATGTAAAGGGTAAATAGTATGGCCCAAATCCACTCCATATCAACCAAGGAGGATCTTCAATTCAAAATCATGGACAAAATAACCATGTTGGATCACTTTTCCAGCCCAATAGAATCCAACTTACTCGCAACCACGGAACATGATGCCGAAAGTGGATATCCACAAATTTGATGGTAAAGATCCCTAAATTGGATAAATCAAATGGAGAACTTCTTTGAGTTACATCAAACACCATCAAGAAAAAAGGTGACATTGGCATCCCTATATCTTGAACTAGACCAATTCGTTTGGTATCAATGGTTATGTGCTCAGAGGCAAAATAATGGTCTTAGTTTCACTTGGACAATTTTTACCGAGGAGTTACAATTGCACTATAGTTCCAGTGTTTCAGAGAACTACTTTAGCCAATTATCAAAGTTACGGAAAATAGGATCAGTCAAATATTATGTGCATAAATTTCATAACCTATCCTTAAGGGTGGAGAATATTCCAGAAGAGAATCTGAATGACCTATTTCTTGGGGGTCTTAAGGACCACGTCAAGCATGAGGTACGTATGTTTAATCCACTCAAGATTTCTGATTCTATTATCATGGCACGTTGAGCAAAGGAAAAATTTATTTGTAGTAGGAGGTCACCTTTCATTAACACCAGAGACCGTAGTATCTCTTCCCCTTCATTCGCTAGGCCAATTAGAATGACTCCTCAACAAATGGAAGAAAAGAGAGAAAAGGATTATGTTTTAACCGTGACAACAAATATGGACAGGACACAAATGTGCTGAGAAGAAGTTGTTTTATATTGACGGAGCTAATGAGGATAATGAGGAAGCTGAAATTATAGGAGAGGCTGAGGAACCAATAGAAGATGAAGTAGAGGATCACCAACCTACAATTTCTTTCCATGCATTTTGAAGTATTAGTACTCCTCAAACACTCAAGGTTATTGGATACCTCAAAAAATAGAAGGTGATGGTGTTGATTGACTCAGGGAGTACTCATAACTTCATAAATAGTAAGTTAGATGCCCGCCTCAATTGTTTTATTTACCCAGCTCCAGAAATTCAAGTTATGATTGCGGATGGTGGGACAATCAAGTACACAGGAAAGTGCCATAGTATCAAGCTTTCCATGGGAGACTACATGTTAGACTCACCTATGTTTGCTATTTCTATGGGAGGGGCAGATATTGTTTTGGGTGTCTAATGGCTCACAACCTTAGGTACTATAGAGATGAATTTCCAAGAATTGTTCATGCAATTTCATTCAGATGGAAGGACAATACAATTGAATGGGATGGTAGCTAAGTCTCCATAGATGATTAGCTCTCTTCAATGCCACCCAATCTTCAGAAGATTGTTGATGCTCACTCATCTATTTTTTATGCAATTCCAAAGGGACTACCACCAGTTAGGGATCATGATCATGTCATTCGGTTGATTCTAGGGATCCAAACACCTAACATCGACCATACAGATACCCATATTCCTAGAAAAGTGAGATCGAGAAAATGGTACAGGAAATGTTGAAGGCAGGTATCATCAGGCATAGCCAGAGTGCATATTCTTCGCCAGTGGTCATGGTACGTAAGAAGGATGAAACATGGAGGATGTGTCTAGATTACCGAGAACTCAACAAGTACACCATCAAAGATAAGTTTCCTATTCCAGTAATTGATGATTTACTTGATGAATTGTATGGTGCTATTTATTTCACAAAATTAGATCTTCGTTCGGGGTACCATCAAATTAGAATAAGAGAGGAAGATGTTCATAAAATGGCTTTCAAGACTCATGAAGGCCATTATGAGTTTTTGGTAATGCCTTTTGGTCTTACAAATGCTCCCTCAACCTTTCAAAGCTTGATGAACACTATTTTAGGCCATTTTAAGGAAATTTGTATTATTTTTCTTTGATGACATATTGATTTATAGTAAGACATGGGAAGAACACTTACAACATGTAAATAAAGTGTTGGAAGTTTTGGAGACACATACTCTCTATGCAAAGCCATCCAAATGTTCTTTTGGTGTACAAGAGGTAGAGTACTTGGGTCACATTGTATCCCATGAAGGTGTCAAAGTTGATCCTTAGAAGATCAAAGCTATGGTGGAATGGCCAAGGCCCAGAATTCTCAAAAATCTTCATGGTTTCCTAGGACTAACAAGGTACTATAGAAGATTTGTGTGGGGATATGGTAGAATAGAAACCCCACTCACTATGCATTGTTAAATAAGGATGCCTTCCATTGGATAGATGTAGCCACTAAATCCTTTGAGCAGCTAAAGGAAGCCATGTGTAGCACCCCAATTTTGGCTACTCCCAACTTCTCAAAAACCTTCATTATTGAATGTGACGCTTCAGGATCAAGATTGGGAGAAATTCTAATGCAAGAAGGAAGACCGATTGCATTTGATATTCTCCAATTCAAATGAAAATATTTGCTCAAACCTGTCTATGAGAAATAAATGATGGTTATTCTTCATGTGGTCAAGCAATGGAGGCCCTATCTCATGGGTAGATACTTCAAGGTAAAAACTGATCATGATATTCTCAAATAATTTTTGGAGTAAATTTTATCATCCGAGGAACAACAAAAGTGGGTAAAAAAATGTTGGGTTATGATTTTGAAATCATATATAAAAAGGGTAAATAAAATGTAGTAGTTGATGCATTGTCAGGAGGGATACATCCGCAGATGCCTTACTATGTGGAATGTCCATGTTGATGGCCAATTGGGTGGATGAAGCAGATTGGAATGGGATCAAGACAAGCATACACAATCTCTAATATAGAATATCAAGCAAGGCTCTATAACATCTAACAAATTTGAGTGGAAAGGTAATGCGCTATGGTACAAGGACAAGTTATACATGAGTAAAGATTCTCAGTTGAAGCATAAGATTCTTGCAGAGCTACATGCCTCACCTATTGGAGGACACTACGGGTTTTGAAGACATATCATAGAAAAAAAAGATAATTATTTTGGGAAGGACTCAAGGGGGCTATATAAAAATTTGTATCAGAGTGTTTAGTGT
Organism: Taxus wallichiana var. yunnanensis; assembly: GCA_018340775.1. Taxonomy (NCBI): domain Eukaryota; kingdom Viridiplantae; phylum Streptophyta; class Pinopsida; order Cupressales; family Taxaceae; genus Taxus; species Taxus wallichiana. The sequence continues at coordinate 822,352,409 of CM031240.1, forward strand.
GCCAACAAAACAAAGGGGAAACAATTAAGACACCAAGTCTTTTGTAACCCTTACCAATTCCTAGCTAGAGATGGGAGGAGGTCTCCATGGATTTCATCACCGAATTGCCTTGTTCAGAGGGTAAGAATTTTATTTTGGTGATTGTGGATAGGCTCACAAAATTTGCTCATTTTTGTGCCCTATCACATCCATTTGCAGCCAAAGATCAGATAGCAACTATTTTTTTGGAGATAGTTCAAAGGTTGCATGGAACCCCAAAGATAATTGTAAGTGATCGTGATCCTATTTTCACAAGTAATTTTTGGATGGAATTATTTTCATGTTTGGGTACTCAACTAGCTCATAGTTCATCTTATCATCCTCAAACTGATGGGAAAACGGAAGTGGTCAACAAATTCTTAGAGGGGTATCTACGTTGTTTTGTATCAGATAAGTAGGAAATGTGGATTAAATGGCTACCACTTGCAGAATGGTGGTATAACACATATTTTCATACCTCTTCTCAAATGACCCCATTTTTAGCATTATATGGTTACCATCCACCTTCTATCACTTCTTCCTTGAGGGTGCAACTAAGGTTAGAGATGTTGAGGAACACATTCAACATCAACAACATGTTTTGGCTAGTTTGAAGGAGAATTTAGCATTGGCACAAAATAGGATGAAACAACAAGCAGATCAACACCTGTAGTGAAAGACATTTTGAAATTGGTGATTGGGTTTTGTATATCTCCACCTTACAATAATATGTCCCTAAAGAAACAAAAAAGGAAAAAAAACTTGCTCCTAAATATTATGGCCCTTATTAGGTTCTACAGAAAATTGGCAGTGTTGCTTATAAACTAGAGTTGCCTCCATCTTCACACATACACCCAATATTCCATGTTTCCTGCCTGAAGAAGGTTATTGGATAGAAATTTGAAGCCCAGACAGAGTTACCAGAACTTGATGAGGAAGGAAGAATCATTTTGGAGCTAGAGAATATTCTGCAAACACGTACTAAGAGGCTAAGAACTAGAGACATTAAGGAATATTTGATCAAGTGGAAGAATCTGAGCATAGAAGATGCAACCTGGGAGGATGAAGATTTTTACAGTAACATCTAGGATTATTCAACATTGAGGACAACGTTGGTTTGAAGGGGAAGGGCATGCTACGCCCTTAACCTATTGCTTGTATTAGGATATGAGTAGCCAACTTGTGGCTTACCATATCATTTTATTATATCATTTATACTTTCTCATGCTTAGTAGGTCGGCCTTGGTGATGGCCATAGCATAGGAATAATATATATAGGGGATTGTAGGTAGTAGATGAATCATCATTGGAGCATTTGAGTCTATTTTATGGTTTGGAGGTTGCCCCCTCGAAGTGGCGAAGCTATTCTAATTGCATATTGAGATCATTATTCTAAAATATTGTGTTATTTGGTGTTCTATTGCTTCTCATAATCTGAATTATACAAGTAATTTCATTACATGGTTATACCCATAGGTCATCCTTAATGTGAAATTACACCTATGAATTCCTATAAAAGTAAGTCTAACTCATTTATTTACCTCACCTAGAAATCACCAAGAAATTTCAAGATAACTCGTTTCAAAATGCATTCCTAAGGTACTCCAAGCTCTCCTAAATTCCTTTAAATTAGCAGCACAAAATAGGAGCATCCCATACACATGTAAAAACACTCCTAACTAGGTTAAATAGTGAATCTTTCCATTCTAGAAACCTTCAAATACAATCCAAGCTTAAGCAATCCAAGTCATTATTTCTCATTGTCAACAAATTGAATGTGAAAGCAAATATTTAACAATGATTATTACAAAAGTGAATGTGAATACAACAACATTTTCTTACTAGAATTTTTCGTCCAAAATTTACATAGGAAATAACGCAGAATTAGGTAGGTTGGATTTGTTTGTCCTTTCTTGATGGCCAAAAGTGAAGATTTTTTTACTTATCTAGTCAAGTGTTCCATCTTCAATGAAGATGACTAGTGACCATTTAGCGAATTTGATGGTTTATGACTGTATTTACACTTTTTAAAAAATTGCAAGAGTTCAATCAATTTTTAAGTGAAATTATATTTTATAAAAGAGAGAGAGAGGGTGGGAGAGGGAGGAGGAGGGTAATGTTTAATAAATAATTATAATAACTATCCCATTTAATGTTAGTAATGTAGGTAATGTAATATTGTTAGATAGATTACAATTCAATGTAACATGGAAATTGAATAAATTTTGATATCGATAGGAGACGTTAAATAAATTAACATTGAAGGATTGAAGGTTAAACATTACAAGAGGAAGAGTTGTGATGAAGAAGAGGATTGAGGGATGAGAATTTCTGGGTTGGAAAATCTATTGGAGGGAACATATGTGATCCTCTTTTTCTTCCCACAAGTCACATATGGATCACATGTTGCTTTTTTCATTACCATCATGGCATCATCTATTTAATGTAATTTTTTGAAAATTAAATATGCCTTAATAGTCACGAACATGAAAACTCATAATTTTTATTGGATATGTTAATTTTTTTTTTGGGATTAGTCCAATCACTTTATTATGTGTTTTAATAGCTTAAGTGTGGAACTAAAACCAAAAATGGTAAACACAATAAAAAACATTGGTATATTAAGAATAAATTTTGACACATATTCTAAGGGTCCCATCATATTACCTTTGTGTTTCATATAATGAGTAGAAATTACTAGAAAGACACATCTGCTAGGTCAATTTCTTGTCGATGAAAGATTGTTAACAACTTGCATGAAATGAGAAAGTTTCTCCACAAGGTGAACCTAAGAGTTTCTAACATACATTGAGATATCCTTGATAGGGAAGTTAGGCCAAGTCACTAATAAGAATGATTGATCATGGAACACCTTTTGAAGGAGCATGTATTAGAAGGCGGGAATGTATGGTGGATGTGATATTTTTAAAATAAGAATACTCATTAGAGTGAGAAAAAGTAACAAGGAGTCAAAATTGTCAAAAGGAGTACTTGTGTATTTGATAGTATTGATGAGGTAATATTTCCCTCTCTAGTAGTGCAAACTTAGCGGGACATTCACCATCAAATGGTGATAAATTAAGTGAGGGAAAGACTTGATAATTTAGGCATTTGGTTATATTTATAAAAACCTCTCAATGTTGATACCTAATTTGATCCTTTAATTATATTTATATTTATCGCAATCGTAATGAGGATTGCATACATGGAAAATGCATAAACTACATCTCAACAAAGGACACATGGAAACATTGTTGACCTTAAGATCGACAATCTATATCATGTACACCGCCATTCTTCCTTCTAACAATAAATGATAAAAATGGACTCATTATTATTATCCATATTCATGATGTATTAGATGTCATTAATATATGTGACTTAAAATCATATGGAGCTATTTTTATATGGGATTTGAATTTTTATGGCCATATCATTCCAATGTGGGTCCTCAAATCGTAAGGATGGATTTTACAAACTAATACTAAATAGACCTAGAATTTTGATAACAAGAATGTGTAGTCGATTTATTTGATTGTATCACAGAACATAAGAGGTTTGTGATTCATCTTTGGCCTCACATAATATCTTCAAATCCAAAAAGAAAAAAAGATTAAATGTATCAACGAATTCAACATCAAACAACAATAATTTATTCATTGGTGAAAGGCTTGAGAGTTTAATGCTTTGATTAATTTTCTAACAAGCCTCTTATGCATGGAAAGAGGCACACTACATGAGTGGATTCAAACGGGTTCTAATAGGAAACGTGAGCAAAGATGGTCGACCCTAGTCGGAAGTCCCCAAAATCTCAAATCCCTCTCCACCATCTCTTGAAGATCACATAAACACATAATCTTCAAGAGAATACATTACCATGCAAATATATAAAAAGGATTTGTGAGGTTTTTTTATAGGAATTGTGAGGTTATATAGACATGCATAGTTAAATAATCAAAAACAATATTTAGAATCCGTAAGAGAAATAATTTTGATTTTATTTAATTTAAAATCTTTCAAATTTTAAGGAAAATATACAAATTTTAAAAGCACAAAAGATGAAGACACAAACACATCAAATCAAAAGAAGTATATTGATAATAAATTAATGTATATGTCAACAAACCAATAATAAAAATCAATCAAATCATAAGTTGGCAAAAAAGTGACATTATTATTACCAATGTTGCACCTCCTTAATCATTTTATAATAAACTTGAATATAATTTTAATTTAAATAGGCACTCAATTGTGTGCAAGAGTTTAAACAATAAAAACATTCAATATTATCGGGAAAAGTATAAAAGCAAGTAAATAAAAATAAAAATACACCTAGTTAGTAGTGGACTCTAAAACTTCGTGTCTTTCTTTCCCTTCGAACATTTCCATTCTTATCGATTTCCATTTTATTTGACCATTATTAACCTCATGTGCACATTAATATTAAATTAATATTATTTTGTAATTACATTATTACAAACTTAGATATCAATCATCAATACAAAAATTATCCTATGTAATGCACTGTTTGTTGAGTATATTTAATTTGTGTTAATTGTCACAAACCTAAAGAAACTTAACTTTGTAATGGTTTTTTATTTTATTTGGGATGACTACAATTACATTATGATGTATTTTGAAAACATAAGTGTTTAACTAATACATCAAAACAATTTGTGCATGCAATAAAATAGAAAACACCATGCAAGAGTAAAATATGGTATATTAAGAATATTTTTTGACACATATTGTAAAGGTTGCAAAGGACATGTATAGAAATATTTAGAAGGAAATACATGTGTACACATATTCACAGCCTCAAGAAATTACATAAATATTATTTTAGACAAACAAATAAATATAGACTGTTTAGTATAATTGAATAGTCCCACATGTAAGCAACAAATATTGTTTATTAGTGATTATGATGGTGTCACCTACCAAGAAATTGATATTTATATTTTCCTCTTTAAGGAAATGTAATACTAGTTAGTGCATGCCTTATGATATGAATGCAGTCTCTAGAATTGAATAGATGGAACACCGATTCATAATTTTCTCACGCAATTGCCTCAATAGATTGCTACTGATCTTTCTCCTATCGAAAACATTATATACTTATGTTAACGTCTAGATGGAAAAGGAGTTGCAGAGTCTCTTGTTGTACATCGATACCAATGCCAGCAGTAATATATCTTAGCAGAGAATAACATATCAATGCAAAAATAGATCAATTGATGCCATGCAGATATTAGGGATGTATTAACGCAAAACACTGCTAAAGCAATTGATATCCTGTCACGCATCAGAGTTGGCAAGCCTTCCTCAAGTACTATGGACTCTTTTGGGCGTAACTAGCACCTATACTCAAATGAGGCTAGGCCTATCTCTCATGCAAGTTCACACAAAGGTAAAAGTATTTTTGTCACGTCACTGTTAGTTTTGTTGCGTTGCCGGTAGTATTGACGGAATAGGTTACTTATTCCATCAAATTTCTGTTTGCATTTTTATAAAAAGAATCGCACGTAGTATTTCATATGTGAGTGCACAGCAGGATGGTGGGGCACGGAAAATAGGGCATGGGGGTCGTGGGTTCAAGGCTGGCTGGGTGCAAGGATAGACGCCCGGTCAAAGTTTTGCGCAGGTTCACGTTGACTGCAAACCTGCGTGATGGATAGGCTGATCGCTCAAATAAATGCAATGGTTACACTAATAGCAATTTATATATTAAGTAATATGTTAGGGAGTACAATTCAAAGAATTCATAAAAGGATCGGCTATTTTTTTCTTAGCACCAATTAGACTTTTATGAACGTTGATGAGTCATATAAGATTTAAATTAATTGGGAAAGAAATATACATTCATTAGCATTGTTGTCAAATTACATACAACTTTACTTAAAGATTATATATATTGGCACTTTGAAATATTACACAACCAGCAGCAAGTCACATCACAAAAGCACTAAATAATCAACACCATCTTCAATTGAAAACTATTTTACAAATACATCCACATCCCACGGTACTAAAGAATTAAAATCATCTTCAATTCAGTCATTTTCAAGCACCTCTCAAAGAGAAGTTCATATAAAGAAAGAGGTCTAAATTTTTACATACATTAAAATATGCACCTTACTTGTTAACAAACATTGCAGCTCGACAATGTTTGTGATACACAAGTAAGTTATCCACAAACATGATTCTAGCTCTTCCTAAATCTTTAGAAGAGGTGAACAATTAAGCATTTATGTATGTATATACACATACTTCAAGAAATTGAACACTATTATCACATGTAATTTGTTGTATATTGTATTTTAGATAAGATAAAAGAGTTTGGTTTTAAACTGGGACCAAAAAAACCCCATACAAAATTATGTGAGTTTAAAAAAATGAACAAAGAGCCATGGAGGTAGAGTCAAAAAAACTTGACAATAGGCCGCCACAAAACAGAGCCAAACTCCATAAGAGTTTGCATATTAAACAATATATTTTTGCCAAAAGACCACAAAAGAGAAACAACAGAAACAAAAAGAAAAGTTCAGCCAACAACCAACAATTAGTTCTCCATGGCTTTGTTGCTAGTCTTAGTACTCACCCTCCATTACCACCCTAATAAAGACACACTTAGGACTTTTTTCTTCCTTTTCTCGATCCGGGTCTCCACATCCTCCTTAATTTGTTGTATATTGTATTCATATATGATCTCTCATAGAAAGGGGCCATCTATGAACATTGAGGTAAGTACAAGAAAAAGATAAGGTTAATCAATTGCTTTCTTGGAAGGATATTGACCTTGAGAAGGAAGTAGAATTGGCATGGAGCACATGTGAAGCTTCTTCAATCTTGCCTTCTATCTTGAGTTAGAATACCTTCAAAACAATAGTATATATTAGGATTTTCCCCCATGCCTAATGTTTCCCAAATTGAGCTCATTACATAACCTCTTGGATTTTATTTTCTTAACGTATTTGAAACATACAAGCCCCCTTATGTTGCATCCAACTATGGTCTCTTTCCCAATGTTGGAGATTTACAATTTAAGAATTGTTAACATTAATAGTAGGGAAAACAATATCCCAAGGAATTAGCACATTGCCCATACTCCAAACAGGGAACCTAAGTCTAGTGGCCAAGACATAAGATTCCAAGGTCCATTAATGTTCCACATTTACAACCAAGGCCCTATGATTGTAGATACCTAAAATTAGAAAAAAATATTATTACATGATACACTTTTAGAAATTTAATATGTGTAAGATGCTTAAGCAAAGAAAATAGATTTCTAGTGGCATATGGTCTTGTATTTTCTTATTTAATTAGATTTTTTATTGATTTATAATGTCTTGTTAAACTCTACTCAAGTGTTTTTCACTTGGTCCCGTGGATAGTAACATCACTTTAGAAACTACCATAAAATGGTATTGTCCAAATTTTGATGGTAGTATCTTAGATATCAATGTTGGTTATTCTAGTCATTTGTTTCCATTGTTACCATTGTCTTTAGGTCATCTTTGCATACCATTAAGCCCTAATTTCAAATAAAAAGACTCATATAGATACAATATTGTTAGGATATCTAAAGTATTATGCATTTTCAATCACTATCACATATTTATCTGTAAGTACTACTTCAAAGGGGAATTTTTAGCTTATATCAATATACAAGCATCCTAGTTTGTATACGTGAAGGGTTTTGCATATGAAGATATTTATTTAGCTTACTATCGATGTTGAGGCATGAGGGAAAACTCATGGGAGGGCTCTCTAGATTCACATTCACTCTTGCATGAGAACTAGGAGAACTACATGGAGTTTGAGCCACTTATTTGGGAAATGTAGAATAGTGATAGTTCAAAATCAATAAGGGAGTTTGTGATATAAGGTTGCATATGCAAAAATAATTCTCAAAGGATTCATTAAATAGATAAGGATAATTGATGTGCACATGCCAAAAGACACCCAAAAACAAGCCACCCTCGAAGCCCAAATAAATAACGATGAAATTGATAAGGCTACTTGTAACAAACTGGTGGAATAATTAAAAAAATAGGGGAAGAAGCCGCTTATAAAAGGGGGAAGATCAATAAATAATTGGGTATCTCAAGGAAGTTCGTTGCAAGGATGAGACTGAGCTTGAAAGTGCAAACACCGAAGCTGGCGAGAAGTTCCAACCATTACATGTTGATGAAATTGTTGGGTGAAAGGTTCCAAAGCTTTACTTGAACTCCCCACTCGAATTGATCAACTAACTCCCCTCTTCCAAAATGCCCTGGATGATTATAAATTGCATGAATATGTTAGGAAAGAGGTTTGGAGTTGTTGAGGAGCCCCCAAAAAGTGTTGTTTGAAGGCGTAGACAACCAAGTTAGTGTAGGGTAATTTTGGGCCCAAGATTCTTTCATTATTTGATTTGTTAAGTTCCACATTTGAACTTAATCTTTATTATTTACATTTTTTGGGAAGCATTCCATAATTTTGAGATAGTTACATGCAAGACTTATATAAGAAAATAAGAAATGGAGGGAACAAAAAATACTGGACAAAATTTGTGCAAAAAAGTCTATAAGAAAGAGAGGGAGTAGTACGCAAAACGATTGGCAATTATCTGCATGAAAGGATTGGGAGAAAGCACAAGGATAAATTTAGGCACAAAAAGTAAAAACAAAGAAATCATAAGTACGGGTAAGAAATAAGGTGTGTTATAAATAAACGAGCTAAGTATGGTAACAAATTAGGAAGTGCATAAAAAATGTGCAATAGATCAATATAGAAACTCCAAAAGGTGGGGGAACTTTCATGCAAGAAAAAAAAAAGGATATGAGGACATGTGGCATAAAATGCCACCCTATGTAAAAGTTAGGTCCTATTTTTATAACTCAAGGCTATATATAGACTTGTTAGAGCTAGTGAAGGGCATGTCCCCACTTGTATAAATATCCCCTAGGGGCCTTGTAATAGAGAGATATATAGATGTTAGAGGATGATAGTAGTGTAAGTGGACATGCTACAATTGTGAGCAAATAAATACTATCATATTTTGGAACATCGATTCAACGTATGGATTTTGTACGGGCTTTGTTTGTTGAATATAAAGTAATTATTATGGATTCAATTGTTTGTATTATTATGCGTGCATAACTTAATTATTTATGATATATATTTTCATGGTTTTTATATGTCTAGATTCAACATACCTCATCGTCGATATGATAAATGAGATGGGATCTCAGATTCTCTCACACCTCGGTGAGCACACTAATATTTTATGCCTTAGTGTTATAAGCTAGTGTGGGGAGATAGCGGCATATGTGTGCACCTAGGTAGAAAAAGTTTCGCATGCTTAAATGGTTAAACTATGCTCACAACAATTTATAAACCTCATTATTCCAAATTTCTAATAACATACAAGACTATAATTTTTTCCATTTATTATGTAATAAAAATGTAATTTTTTCATATGTAAATTTACATAATTTTATTTTTAATTTAAAAATTAAACATTGAAATCAAATTAGATTGAAAAATACTTTGGTCACAAACATATTATATCTCCCAATAAGGGATATGAAACATCATCGAATATCTTTAACCATAAATGAGGTAAAGCACACAAGCATATATAGTTGCATACATAATCTTTCATGTGTACTTAAATCCTAAATGAACGAGGGCTAACATAACCATAATGTAATAGAATTACTCTAGACAAAAGCACCATACAAAATGAAAAAATATCAATATTACATGAAGTCCATTAAGTAAAAAATATTAGTACCACGCATGTACTTGTAAGTATAAGGTGTGATATTGTGAAGCTTGAAAACTAAATCCCTCTTTTCCTTAATATAGAAATATAAAAACTCTCAACACAAAAAAAAAAAAAAAAAAGAATTCATCCTCGAATAGTTTTTTTATCATCATCTCAAGTAAGTCATGATGTGTATCTCAAGCAAGTAGAAAAAGAATACCATTTGACAACTAAGATGCATGAACACATATGTCTTCCCCTCCTTTCAAGTGAAAGATGATTTAAAGAAATTTAAATCTTAATCAGAGGACTAAGATCAAATTAATATAACAATAATAAGAAATATCTATCATATAAGAAACAAGAAAGTGTAAGCAATAGTGAGATAAGAGTGACTTGGCTTGTATCCAGAGATTTGGGTTGATTCTAGGCTAGAAACTGAGTGGAACAAGTTGGGTCTAGACTGAGTAAGCTTTGTATGGAAAACTAGAAGATGAAACTCCTTTGGATAGGTTCACCCCAGGATAAGGATAGGACCACCTAAGTGCTAATGTCTGAGTTGGGCACTAGTGTCCTAGAAACAACTTTGGATCTGATCTTTTCAGGGTCTAATGATGTTTGTTTCCTTTCACTCTTTTTGCATCCACTTCATTGTAGGGTTTCTGTGTCACACCTGAACTTGCAAAACAAACCCTAGCTACCTACACAAGGCTCAAGAAAACATTAGATGAAATAAATAATTCATATACTTGATTTAGACTGACCTTGATGGTCACCCCAATGTGATTATCACTAAGTGTTGCACTACATTTCAGACTCTATGTAGTTCTAGTGTGTGTGTGATTGAATTGTGTCCCTTAAAGCTAGGTTTCCCTTGTGTCATTCATACCAAGATAGAGGGATACAACTACTTTTCCCCAAGATAGATATGTGAGATGGAATTCAAAAAATTTCCCCTCTATGGAGTGAATAATGCAGCCCAAATGCAATCCTTGAATGTTGTTCTTTGCCCAAGTAGTAGATAGTAAGTAATAGCCCAAGTTGTCCAACCCCTAATAATAGTGAGTAAGTCATGTATATATATGATTCCTTGTTTGAATTTCATCATTAACAACCAAAAGGCCAACCCAAAGTAATGGGTAGTAATTTACAAAAGGTAATAAACAATGTGGTAATTCAAATTCGAGAAAAAGAGGGAAAAAGACAAAAGCAGCCAAAGGGGACAGCAGCGTTTGGGCGCTCCTATCCCTAATGAACAATATTTTTGGGATGCTTGGAGGATATAATGGAAAATACAAAGTTGGGTCATATGTTATCCAATATCCAAAAGTAAGAGTATCAAAAGGATAAAGTAATGTAAAAAAAGAAGTGTTGTTAATGTCTAGTTTTCTTACTTTGGAATCATGCATATAATGAAATACTTAGAGGTGTGATATAAATTAAAAGTGAATAATTTTGTGACTACATTTTCCCCCATTTTATGTTGGTGAATGAATATTTGGTAGCATAAAATATATAGAAAAATCATACCTTGTGGAGAGTCGAAGGGAGTAGCGTAGCATTCCAAATGATAATTGTACTTGGCATGCCAAATTATGCAGATTGTAAAATGTGCATCATGGATTCTAGAAGAGGATAAAGATCCTAGGGGTGAACTTGTGTGCATAGTAGAAATGATTCTTTTGTTTGTTCCATAGATATTACCTTTTATAGAGCATCTTGCGCTTAAGATTGCTTCTTGTTCCATTTTTGTGTTTTCCTTTTGTTGGAGAAAGGTCGGATATGTAAAATAAGATAAGTGTAGTCAATGCTCGTGATAAATGAATTAAAATTTAACTTAGTAAATGTGAAAATAGAAATGCATAACAGAAGACAAGGGAATCAATAATAGATTACACCTAAATGCCATTAGAGAAGAGATATAGTTGTTCTTGTATGTATTCATGTTTCCTTGGATATGGTTGGAATATTAATGAGGATTTATGCATCCTATCACAAAGAGAATATTATTGGGATAGTTTTAGGATTTTACTTCCAACCATTAACATTTCCCCATGAATAAGTACCACTATGATTCTCACAAACCCAATACAAATATTTCAGATATGACTCATTGTTACAGGCATATCATTATCCCGCATATGCCCTAGGTTTCATTCCTTATTTGATCCCAAAAAAACATATTAATTATTTCCTTTACTCAAATTATGTAACTTGCCACTAATTTTGTTCCTATTGTACCTGATAGTAACCTATAACAGAGTATTTGTTACTAAATTTTGGAGAAACATGTCACTTTAGAAACTTGTTGATCTTGTGTTGTACTTGTTTCTTATGTTGGCCATTATGGGTTAATGTTTTCATTAATGTCAACCCCATTGATTGCAAAGGGTGTCATGGCATGTTATGAGTCCCTATCGGTGTCAATCAGATGTAAATCATGAAGGTTGATTGGCAAAGTGACAAGATTTGGAGTGTTACAGGAGGTTCAGTGCATGGTTGTGTATGCCTAGTCATGGTTTGAGTCTTCCCAAGATATTTGGATTGTTTCATGAGGTCATACATGGTCCACATGACATTTCATGAGTATATATGTGTCTGCATAATGTTAGCATGGTCATTTCATGGGTTGTCATGGTTGAGTCAAGTCATTTCAGAGCTTGTTTCTAGCCCTAGAGCATGCAAAATGAAGTGGAGATGTGAGATTTGGACTAATCATTCATGGTGAAGTATGGGAACAATGTTGTGATAGTGTACCTGAGATGTATGGTCATTTTTAGGTCTCCACTCAATGATTCGGTGCATATTTGAGGTCCTTGGGAAGCTACGGGTGAGAAACAAGCAATTTAACATAGGTATGTCACTATGGTTGGAGAATTTCAGGAATATCTGGGCTATGTGGTGACTTTTAATAGTTAGAAGATGTTGTCATGGTGCTTTATGCCAAGTTTTAGGTCAATATGCTAAATATTTTAAGATATACAAGTTTTGGCAAACCGAGTAAGTTGTAGTGTGTTTTTCAAGCAAAGTTGGACCTTCTGATGTTTGTTGTGAATTGTATGATTTACATGGGGATCTGAGATCTTAGGCATAGCTTCTATGTTCAGTTATGAATCTTTCACAAAAAATAATTAGGTGGTTTGATCGTCACATTTTTATGAACGATCGTTAAGAAGGTAAAGTGGTCTAAAACCCTAGCTAAACCCTAACTAGGAGAAGTTTACATAAAAGTGCTTATAGAATCCCACTCTTAATTGAAAGTGTAAAAGTGATGATTTTATGTTGTAGAGGAATCTTCCATATTAATAGAAAGGTATGTTTTATCTTGTGACCATATGTGGGCCCCACCTAAAAATTTCAATTTATGAAGAGTTTCATCTTTAGGAGAAAGTTTTCAAATGAGGTATGAACTAATTTTCCATTTTGGAATGTATGTGAGTTTTTTGATGTATATGAAGGTTTCAGATCATGTTTGTGATGAAAAAGTGCAAGTTGAGCTCCATTCAGGTTGACTAGTCAAAGGGTAGTTTTGAGGCCATAAAAAGTAATCTTTAGTAAAATGGGAATAACATGAGCTACATGTTGAGTTAGGAAGTTATTAAAGTTGTGTTGGAAAATATATTTAGAGATATTTTCAATAATATATATCTTTCCTCATGATGAGGTTATTTGTCAAGGTTTCTAGGGAATCATTTCATTGAAGATTTTTGGCAGCGATTCAAGATAGCATTTGTTTTGGTGAAAGTTTGATGATACGTGAAGAATGAGATTGATTGGGTGATGATTCATATCACCTTTAATGTGAATAGGGATTAATGTTTCATCCAATTAATCAATTTGTATGTCTTTAATGCATGTATAAATGTTTTTATGAGCTAACCTTTGGAAACAACGTTTTTGGTAAAAAAGTTAATCTGGTGAAGGAAAACATGGTTGTAATTAGAATACATTGATGTCTCAAGGATTATAACTTACTTATAAGTGTTATACAGGTTCTACCATTTATTTTTAGTGGTCATGTGACATTTTTTGGTTGACTAGAAGTGATTTGGTGATCAGATTAAGTTTCCAAGGTGCATGAAACAAGTGTTTTAAGTTTGTAAAGGAACGAGGCCCATCAAATAAAATAATATGATTGGTTAACAAAAATTGTGACCATGGTTGATTTTTAAATGATGTATTACTCATTTTTTATGAATATGGGAGCTTGAATAAGAATGGTTTTGGAATGAGGAGAATTTTGGCATCCCAATGCATGTGTTTTAGTGATTTTGGATCATGAAATGAAGGTTTTTGCTAGGCCAACCTACTTGGGTCACTTGTATCTGTTATGGAAAATTTATGGGATGTTTTTAATGATGCATGGGTCAAATTTATCATGATTTACCGACCTCCTTTGGGTTATAAGAAATAAAATGCTATAAAAGTGATGTTTTAGCTCATTTTGAGAGCTAGTCTTGCATGGGTGAAGAGTGTGACCCATAGGTGAGTGAATTACAAGTATGGGGGCAGATTTTGAGATCTGATCAGATGTTTTATAGGTTGAATAATTTTTTAATACATGTGTGCAATATTTTAGAGGAAAGACAAGTCCAAGAAGACAAAGAAAGAGCAAGATTGAAGATCTAGGGTTTGAGAAAAGTTGTGTGAGTTGAATAAGTGATCTCTATCAGTTGTGGTAGAAGAATTATCAGAGATAAAAAATAAGGTGGATGATTTGGTGCTTGGTCATCCTTGGGAGGTTTTAGCCTCCTTGTGGAGTTGGTGCTTCACTAAATTAGGGGTTGGTGCTCCTTGTAGGGTTGGTGCTCTACTAAACTAGGGGTTGGTGTTCCTTGTGGGGTTGGTGCCTCACTAAATTAGGGGTTGATGATCCTTTTGAAGTTGGTGCTTCACTAAAATTCATTTTTGTGTAATATAAGTAGATTTTTAGTGGTTTTTCTTCCCCATGAGGGTTTCCCACTTACATATGGTGTTCTTGTGTTGTGTACTTTGTTTCATGCTCTTGTGATTGATGTTACATATCTAATGCACACATATGGTTATGGATGGTTAATGGATGAATGAATCAATGAATGTATGTGATGGTAAATGAATTGAAAAGTAATTTGTAGGACTGATTCACCCCCTCTTAGTCCATTGTGCTTCCAACAATTGGTATTAGAGAAGATTCTTGAGAAGTGAGTTTTACCACTTGAAGGGAATCCTCTCGAAGCACATCTATGGTAGATTGTTTGGCATAAGATGAAGAGAATCCATTGGTTAGATTGATAACATGCTTAAAACCCTTAGGTTTTGATATTTGGCAATATTTTTTGGTTTTGCACTCCATTTTCCAATCTAACTCATGAGGTGGTTGTTGAAGGTGTTAAATCAGCTCTATATAGTGATTTTGAAGTAGGATGTCCTAATGGCGAGGATGAAGAAAATGACCTAGAATCTTATTCAGTTATATCAAAATATAAATATGAGGATGGTGATGTTGAATATGTCTAAGGTATTGATCTTGAAGGTATGTTTGATACTTGTAATCCCAAACAAAAGGATGAGAGTGATGATGATAACCTAGAAGGAAAAGGAGCATGTTTTGAAGACTTATCCTTGGTGAATGGCTATAGATTGAATCAAGAGTATCTTGAAGTAGAGATATATTTTCATAAGAAGGAAATCAGTATGGTTATGACAAAGATGAGTGGAAATGATAGGTCTGAAAGTGTTGTCATTTCAAGTGTAAGGTTATCTGTTGTGTTTGGAGTCAAGAAAGGCTTTTCACTCTCAAGTAAGGAGATTGTTAATGATTCATCATTCCATCTAGCAAGGATTTTCTATACACTCTTTGATTACTCCTTCCTATTCAAGCAAAAATATCACAGGTCAGTTGATAAGTGGAGAAATATGGTGCATGTTATAGATCCTATTCAGACTAACATAAGTGTCCATGAGCTAGAAGATCAGAATTTTATCATTCATACTCCATATCTTGTCATTCATAAGGTGGTGCTAAGTCAAAGGTATGTCCTTACCATCATAGTCTTGTCAAGATTAAGAAAAGAGGTTTTAGGTCATGTCTCAAGTTTGTGTGTTGAAATTTGTGGTTGGTCTACAAGTCATTCATTTGGGTTTCATTGAATTTATTGTCAACCATTGTTCTACATCTTAGAGTAAGAAAAAGTATAAAGGGTCTGAGTTTATATTGTGTATGATTCATGGTGGTACTCTTCTCAGTCATGTCCATTATGTTCAAAGTAAGGTATTAGGTTGAATGAGTTTTGTCATATCAATGAATACATGTATGAAAAACTTGTACTTAGTGATCTGTACGCAAAGTGTGGTGTAGCTTTAGGTGAAAATTTTCCTCATAACTATGAGTCAAGTATATTGTGATTTGAATATGAGCTCAAGAGGATTTATCCCATGTTAAATTGATTCTTAAGTATATAAGGTCATTAAGAGCATAATGGTACCATAATTTTTGAAGTCACCTATATAGCATGAGTGTGTGCCATGGAGTCAAATGAATTTTTCACTATGTTGAACTGTATAGGTAGATCCATCCCATGTCTGTGATGTTTGATCTATATCTAGTCTAATAGGTCTTGATTGAGTGTTTCTCTAAGCTTCATGTTGATTCAATGTTTTGAGTCTTCATTTTCTATGTATGGTGAGAGAGTGTTAAGGAATGTTGTGTAACAGGAAACATTGTGATAGGTTGAGCAAAAGGAATGAAATAATGTGTCGAAGCTCTTCTTGGTTCCAATAAATTGTGGTTATATAGTGAAAGTTTTTAACAACAATTAATGTTATATTATTATAAGAGGTTGTAAGGTCTAATCAACTATAGAAATGATGATCAAGATATGACATGCTTTTATCTATCTATATAATGCACTTAGGAGGTTAATGTGCCTCAAACACAAGGTTCTACAGGTATTGTTTGATGTTGGAGGTATAAGTAACACACATCTTTGTGTATCCTCAAAGATGAAGTTTTTGCATCATTTGAATCTGTGAAAAGGATGTTAAAAACATGAAATAGTCTCACCAAAGTTGCATGGAGCACATGAAGACCCTTCTAGAAGTTGATATAGCACATGTGAGGTGAAAATCTATAGTTCTCAGAGGTATACAAGAAGAGTATAAGAAATATCAAGGGATTTGTGTAAAATAAGTGAGTTCTAATAAGTTGTCAAGATATATTGAATGCAAAGAAGGAGATTCGGTCGTTGTCAAGGAGTAGTTGACTAGCTATAGTTGGTCTTGAAAAGGATAAGGTCTTATTTGTAAAGATTGAATCAAAGTATGAGGATGAACATGGTCAAGTAAAGGTGTTACCCATGTATGTGAAATATCTATTAGACTCGGTGTTTATGAAAGGTGTGAAATCTCAACCTGCATGTATGAGGTAAGTACAAAGGACTATGATAGGGTATGAGAGCTTGTTGGACTGTGTCATGTTAAGAAAAGGTACAATGATACATGAACATGAAACAAAGTTACAAACATCAATAATCTTGCAAAATGCTTGAAGAACAAAGGTTCAAGTCTTAAAAGTTGTGAGTATTGCTCATTTACGAACAAGCAAGTAAAGTATTTAAGGTCGAAAAGTAATCTACGATGTGCTTGAGAAGGTTGAAATGGAATCATGGTTTGTGTCTTAAGACCCCACATCTATGAATATTTTGAGATCAACAAGGTCTACTACTACTGTGGGAATAATTATGCATCATAGTCATTGGTAAGTGATCTAAAGGCTCGAGAACTATGAAGAAGGAATGCTACGGGAGGAAGAGAGTGAGACTATTTTGTGAGTCCGAGTGAGCTCCTCAATTAGAATTCATATCTATAAGATGGTGACAGAATACATACGGTGAGCTACAATGTGTTGCAAGACTAGAATGTGATCTTATGAGTATTGTACTTAATCAGGTTTAAAAACCCAAGAAAGTGTTGATATAGATCAAAGTGTGAAAAAGTGATCCATGAATGAATAGTGTGAGAATGTGTCAAAGATATGCTTCCATGAAAAACTCAGATTGAGATTCATAAGGTATGTAGTTGATTTCATCACTATCAGTTTAGAACATTGAATGGTATAGGCCTATGAAGACCGAATGAAGCATGGTGGAGGTTTGTAGCTTAAACTTTATCAAGTAAGATGGTTGTGATACATGCTATCAAGGAATTATCTCTTTGTATATGTGGCCAAGTATCTTTGAAATTGTTATACTTCACTATGGAGGATGATATGTTAGCTTTCAGAAATGGGGTAAGACCCCAAAGCTTTGTGCAAAGCCCCTCAATGGACCATCGATAAGAAATGAGCAAGGGTTTCTTCTTTGCATACATTAGTTTTAAGTAAACAAGCAAACTAAGCAAAAATACACTAACCTCTATTCTTTGAAAGCTTGAAATAATGAACCTAAGAGGATCTAAGCATTCAGTTTGTGTTTAAGAGAAAGAGATCTCCCCATTAATGGCTTCAAGGCCAATGGTTCTTCCCTTTTACTCCATTTTGGATTGTATAATTCAAAAGCAAAGCAAATAGCTAAATAGAAGAAATGAAATAAACTCTAAAACCCTAACAAAATGCCATAGTTTATGCTTTAGGAAGAAGAGGGAGTTCTTAGAAATGAGAGAGGGGGTCTAGTTTTCATTTTGGGAGGCTTTTTGGTGCATGTGGGACTAAAAATGGAGTCAACAAATTGATTAGCAAGTCAAAGTAAGATTTGACTAGAATTAGGGTAATTAACCTAGGTTAGACTAATTAATCTCGTTTAGAGAGGAATTGGGGTTTTGGAAGGGTTCTGAGAGGTCCGATCAATCCAATGAAATGGATTGATAGTCTAGGAAGATGGTAGAAAAGACTAGAAGGGAATAAGAAGATAATGTAGTCAGAATGAGGCTATAACAACTGTTTAGGTGGTTTACAAGAGGAAATATGACCAAAAGGGTGTCGTAAGAGGGTAGTTAGATAGGTCTAACTGACGGTGTGTAGTCAATTTGCAAGGAGGAGAATAGTTAGTGCATTATTAGGAATAATAGTGTATTGATCAAACTACAAGTGTCTACATTTGCCCCTCTTTGAGGTGATGTAAGCTACGTCACTTCAAAGAAAGTAGACAAGCATAAACGAGTAGAAAAGTTTTGAAGGGGTAGAAGAAAAATTAGTAGGATGAAGGATGCCCCCTCGAGTGTCAATGGGGTGATAGAATAACTTGGTCGACGATTGAAAAAGAGAACATAAGGAAGATAAGATAGAAGATAAAATAAGAAGAACAAGAAAAGGGGATATTGAGATATCCGCAAACCAGTGCCAACAATTTTTAATCATCATTTTGCTTAGAATCCTCATCATCGGTTCTTATTAAAAAGAATGAACAAAAGTGTAGTATGACATGGAAAGCCATATACAAACAAATGTCCATTGCTAAAAACACTAACTCCATGCAACATACAAAATGCAATGCAATACGAGAAAGTAAAAGATGCCTAACTCCATGCAACATACAAAATGCAATGCAATATGAGAAAGTAAACAAGCTAACCTAATCAGAGAAACATAATGTAATGTTTTTGTTATCAAGCTTCAGTTCGACCTATGTGAATTAATGACAAGGGTTATGATGGTGCCCCAAGCAAGGATACATGCAAGGGAATAATGGAGGACACTTCGGTCCTATGAAAAAGTAATGTGCACTACGAAACAATACTAGGAAACTCGTTGTGCCCCAGAGTATAGACATAGTAAAAACCTAGCTTTTGTTGATGGAGGTAAATCAAGATGACCCGCGAGTCACACACATGAACAGGTGAGAACCAAAGAGCGATGTTTTATAGGATTATTTATATTGTTTAGAAGTTTTCTGAAACATATTTGAATGTTTTTGATGATTTTTCTAACATATTTGAATGTTTTTTTAGTTTTCCAAAACTATGTATAGGAAGAAGAGGAATCGTGGATGCCCCTAATGATAGAATGGTTGTACAGGGCATAAGGCCATGTGCGTATGAGAAAGGTGAAGATGTGAAAATTCCCCAGCGATTAGGTGGGAGTATTCAAAGGAAAACTCTTCATGTGTAGAAGCGGGACCCAAGGCCATTATGGATAGGTTCAACATGATGATGAACGTAAACCAATGAAGTGTTGGGAAGAAGAAAGGATGCCCCAACGTAAGTTGGCCTAAAAGCACATGATAGAAAGGAAAGAGAAGATTTTTTTGTGAAAGGGGACAAAGTTGTCTGAAAACATGGAAAAAAGTAATCTTATACACATGGACGTTCTGAATGAAGTAGAAGAACGATGTGAATGATATGAATGTAGCTTAGAAGCCTCACGATGAAGAAGTGATTAGCCAAAGTCACAAATCATGAGACGAGATAAGGACTAAAGCAAGAGTCTAAACAAGGTCCAAAAAAAGACACTTGGTAACATACTAATCTTTCCTACTCATAGAGATCCAGTGTGTGCACATGGAATTTATTACCTCTTGAAGGGAAGATTTAATAGACAAGAAAGTGAAAACACCCTAGCCAATGTGTAGGAATGATTTATTTTGATAAGTGATAGGTGATTTGTGAATGAAGGGTGGAAGGATAACCATACATTGCTTCGGTGCCAGCTAGGTGTCCATAGCCCCGATGGAGATGCATTTGATTCTAATCACAACATTTCTCTACTACCATCAGTCATGTGTTCATAGCCTCGATAGAGATTATGGAAATACCCCAAGAGAGAGTAATATATCAATTTGCTTTTTCTTTTAGCTTTTAGCTTTTGATTTTTGATTGATTTTGATTCTTTTTCTTTCTGAAAACTTATTTCAGCTCTCTTGTTTGACAAGGGGTTAAGAACCACAGATGGCTTGATGGAAAGGAGGTGGAAGTGATTGTGATGATGACATTGGCTAGTGTCAACAAATATGTCCAAAATTCTTCGCAAAAGTTTATTAGATGTTGAATGTGATAGGATCTCTAAGAGGTCAGTCGTTCTTTAATTTACCAAGGTGATAAAAGACCAGGGTCAAACGGATACCATAGAGATAAATGTCACAAAATTGTGTGAATAGGCTTTCCAAAATATCATAAAGGGATGAAAATGGTAGGAAGACTTGTAGAATTAAGAGTAAGAAAGGGAAGAAATAACATCCATGTGTACGCAATACCTGATTGCAATGTTTGACCTTTGTACCTTTGATTTTTTAATGTTTTCTCATGTTTTTGTATTTTTGCATTGTTTTGATTTTTAAATTTTTGATAGTTTTTGGAAAGACCAACAAAGTCACTCTACGTGGTAAGATCCAACAATGATTATTGCGACTTCCTTGATAAGGGAGACTAGGCATGTTTGTTTATCAAGCGTAATGTTTTCTCCAATCTCGATGATCGAGGTGAGCTCGTACTCAACAAATGAATGTGATTTATCCTGAAACATGGATTTCGTATGTGGGAGCTTGAGTTCCCTATCCAGAGGTTTCTGCACTTTGCACCATACTTGATGGTTACATTGATGTGTATTCTTGAATCGCGCTTGATTTACAATTTTGAGATTGTTCGAGTTGTTGGGGGCTTTCAAGCTCTTGGAATTTTTGAAATGAGCTTGATAATGAACCTGTTTGGGTTTCTTATAAGCTGATGCGTGACTTGTTTGATCTTGAGAAGGAGAAGAAAGTGAATGTGGATGTTTAGAAGTGATGTGAGAAATGACCGTGGGCTTGCCACAACCATTGATAGAAGAAAGATGTGATGGATGAAAAGGATACGGTCCAAGAATTGAAGAGGATGGGCTACCAGGAGGTGAGCCACTGATAGAAGATGATGAAGGGCTGCTAGAATATGGCCCTAAGATGGAAGAAATTGGGCTACGAGGACATGGCCCAAGAATAGAAGAATATGACGAAGGGTTGCTAGGGTGTGGCCCAAGTATAGATGAGGAGGGACTACTCAGAGGTATCCCATAGATAGAAGAGGATGAAGGGCTACTAGGACGTGGCCCAAGAATAGAAGGAATGGGCTACCAAGAGGTGACCCACAAGTAGAAAATGGAGGGCTACTAGGATGTGGCCCAAGATAGAAGAAGACGATGGGCTACTAGTGGTGACCCAAGGTGATATTTTGATTGAGGAATGATGATAGATAATGAATGATTGGGTAATGAGAAGATAGGCCATGGCTCAATGCTAGACCCTGGCATCTCATCATGCTCAGAAGAAGGTGAAGATGGAATAGAAGAAGAATCAAGTTCCATGACCTTAGGCTTTTCCTCTATGTTATGTGGAAAAGGATCAATTTCTTCTCCACAATATGTGAGTGTATCAAGTTCTAGAAAGAATCCTTGTTTAGAATCCTCTAGAGGGATATCTTCATGTACTCTGATTGTTTCTTCATTATGAGAGAAATCAATTAGTAGAGGTTGTTTTTATTTAGTTATAGAAGGTTGAATAGAAGAAACAAGTCAATAAGTGGGGAAGATTGATTGAAAAAAGAATATGACTCAAGAGAGGAAGTAGGATTGGAGGCAAGCATCTCATGAATGGATGATTTGGATTTGGACCTATGTCATTTTTCTAGAAGATGATGTAATGTAGGTTGGAAAGTAGGATCACATAGCCATCCATTAATTTGTGACGTAAGAGTCAAATTAGATGATTGATTAGAGGGAATCATGAGTCATGGAACTCTTGATGGAGGAAGAGGTCATTGAGACGACTGATGAAGGAGGTCCTGCGAAGAACGGGAGGACCGTGACTCAAGAACCAAATTAGATCTTCGATCGATGGAAATGTGGATCCGCATGAGTCTTCAAAGGAGGAAGACGTTGTTGAGGTGATTTGGAATAAAGGTCCTACAAAGGAAGGGAGGACCATGATTCAATATTTGATCTAGGGCTATCCGAACAATAGTTGGGATTCGAATCTTCAAAAGAAGAGTGGGAATCGAATGGTAGTTTGGATATGAATCAGAAGAAGAGTGGGGGAACCTGAATAATAATTTGGATCAGAAGCATCCAAACCATACCACCGACTATGAGCTTGAAGGTGGGGAATAGGGTACCCGAATGGGCCCTCTAGCACGAAGAACCAAATGAGGTTTAGTTGTAATGAGAATCTTTGATTTGAATTCCTAAACCTAGGTTCCGTATTGTAGTAAGTGTGAGAAACTACGTGTGATAGTCAGTCATTGTTGGCATCATTTAAGCACAAATGTCTAGATCTAGATAGTGTGATGGAACTCCTTCAAAGGGAAGGAAGTGACATGTCGATTCAAGGAAGCATAATGGCAACCAACTAGACATTGCGTAAGTATGGAGATGCGTGTGTGATTTTCCAAAGAGGGTCTAAGGAAAATGGACATCGTGATGACACAATCTTGATGAGATTAAAAGGAATTGTCCTAGAAAATAATTTTTCTGGATGAATAATCACAAGGAACAATCATACAAGTGTGAAACACAAAGCCAATCAACAAGGAAATACACCCTATGTAAATATGTGTGCAAAGTGATAGTTTGATGCAAAGATGATCAACAAAATGTTAATGCTTAAGTCAAGTTCAAAATGAACAAGGCATAAGTATTAACAAAGTGTAAGTACGACTCCAATCAAAGGATACCACGACAAGTTCAACAACCAACAAGGCCTAAATGTTAAAAGGTGAGGTTTACACATGTAATCTATGTAACCACACCAATTGGACACGTTAATCAAGATTCACAAAGAAGTGAGATATTAGTGTCAAAGTGGTATCAAAATGACACAAACAAAGTAAGTGACACTCTTCAATATTTTGGACAATGTTTGAAGTAAAACCAAGTCAAGGTATATTAAGGATGTGTTAAAATGTGTGCAGCGTAATGCCATAATGCGGATACTTAGATCACGTTTATGAAAAACATGACATAAGTATCTTAATTGTGTCGAGACAATGTGAACAAGGTAACATGTCAAAGGGAGATCAAATGATGAATCAATCCTAACTATGATGATGATCTTGAAATCAAGATCAAGTGGCCATCAAAGATATGAGGACGCATCCACACACTTTAGACGTTTAACAACTCAACCGCAAACATGGATGAGCGTAAATGGACAAAAAAGTGGTGAACACTATCTATGAAAACACTCCTCGAAAGATGCCTTCTCTTGTCCCAAATGGGAAGCAAGAATGCAAAGGTGTAGATAAAAATATGGAAATAAACTAAGTGTTACTTGGGTAGAGTTTCACCTCGTCTGAAGGTGAGAAAGAAACCAAGATAAGTAACACGTTGTAAACTCCATGATGAGATACACTTAGATCTAACTTAAATGGATTTCGTTACCGTGTTCGAAAATAAGGCTTTGAATCCAAACAAGTTATCACTTCATGATGGCCAAGACACGATAATGGACTAGTAAAGTGGGCTCCAAGACAATGACCTCCCTAATAAGATCTCTCACCTAGGTGTTACGAAGTTGTCTTAAGCGAGCATGATTTACCCAAAAAGTCACAATGACTAATTTGGGAGTATCTCGGCTTTACTTTACCCCCTTCAAGCATAAGTGGGCAATAAATGTGTCCACATGTGCTCTCCCTAGGGTCATCATATGGACAACCGGTAACTCTAACTCACAAGGTGTACTAGTCAAGTGGGTAAGCAGAGTGCTTCCTGTTTCATCCACGAGGTTACTCAGTGGTGGATTACTTTAGGTTCTGAACCACCCCCATCATTTTATAGCTTAAGGTGTTATGCCAAAGGGGTTATGTTCCAGTTGAGCGGATAGGGATGTACCCTTTTTCAAAACCTGCAATATAATGTTTTGAATATGGTGTGTTTTTTATCTTGCTTAACTTAATGTGGTTTTAAGTGGCACACCATTTGGCAACCTACAAGAACACGTGTATTAGAAGTTTTGTGTTGTTTGTTTTTGACGTCCCTTTCTTTGACATGTGATTTTGGTCCTACATACCAAGGTTAGTAATTTTCCAAAAATGTCATACAAAGGAGATAATATGTTGTTTTTGATTTCCTAGATCATCCTAAGACGCAAGGAAAGAGCATACACAACAAGGTATCTCACTCAAATTTGTAATAAATGGAAAATTCCTAAGTAAAATGTGAAATGAAGTTCCTTTTAACCAACTTTGAAAGCTAATTAAATTTCTTTGCAAGTATGAAGAAGGTAGTAAAACATTCTGATTCCCAAGATCACCTAAAAAGGCGCGAGGGAAGAGCATACACGTTTCAAACCTTCACAAATAAAGATGCAAACATTTTAACTAAGTTAGTATGAAAAATACGATGGAAAAGAAACATGTAAACCACTGTTAGTGTCACAAAAAGTTCAAAGTGTTAGAATGGTCAAGAAAACAATTTTTCAAACTTTAAGACACGTTAGAAAATGACTTAGTTACCTAATAACATAAACCATAAATTTTCTATAAGTCAAAATCCTAATTTTATGTTTCCATTGCATAGTTGTCTTCAATACCTTTCCAACGCAATGAAAATGGATTCATTTTGAGCTCGGGAGCAAGAAACATTATGGCCCGGAAGATTGGTGGTGAATGTAGTTTGAGGCAGTGCGGGTAAGGCGTGTCCCAAAGTGACATGTGCACCTACTGTTGAATGACAGAGACGCGTGCCTAGTTTGATGAGAGACACGCCCCAGATGTAAAAAAATTTACGGACGATGATGAGACACACCCAAAATAACGGGCACACACGGTACACTAGGGTTCTAATGTGAAACACACCTACTATTTGCGAAAATGCACAAAACAAATTTAGTAAAACGTATATGCAAAAACACTAGTTCGATGGAGATATACGCTGTAAGTGAAAAAAACTTAGGTTTCAATGGAGATGATGATGTCTCTAAGCAAAAACAGAAAGTTTCAAATTTTTACACAATGAGGTGATAATGACTATTTCAATGGATATGGAGACGCGCGACGGAGTGTTTTGCATGCGCTAGAGAATATTTTCAATGCCTAAATTTCAAACATGTGCGCCCTATTCTAACATGAATGCATGTTTTAACGCATACGCCCCTTCTAACACTTACACATACGCACACCCCTGTAAAAAAAAATACACAAAAATGAATTTTTTTTCAAAAGCAAATAGGTTAGTTGTTAGTCAAAAGTGCCTATTTCTATTCAAACCCACAAAAATATGTAAATAAGTGTGATTTAGCTAGTGTTAGAAACAGAAATGAGGAAATAACAAGCTATTTTATCCAAAAAAACTTGCAAATAAACTTTGAAGAACTCAAAAGACCTCCATTAATGGAGGATGGACATAAGTGTCCCATTGGGCGCCCAAATGTGTTCAATGAAATATTTTGCAAGAGCTATTGAAATGGGGTAAGACCCCAAAGCTTTATGCAAAGCCCCTTAATGGACCATCTGATAAGAAATGAGTAAGGGTTTCTTCTTTGCATACATTAATTTGAAGTAAACAAGCAAACTAAGCAAATGAAACTAACCTCTATTCTTTGAAAGATTGAAATAATGAACCTAAGAGGATCTAAGCATTCAATTTGTGTTTAAGAGAAAGATATGTCCCCATTAATGGCTTCAAGGCCAATGGTTCTTCCCTTTTACTCCATTTTGGATTGTAGAATGTAAAAGCAAAGCAAATAACTAAATAGAAGAAATGAAATAAACTCTAAAGCCATAACAAAATGTTATAGTTTATGCTAGGAAGAGGGAGAGTTCTTAGAAATGAGAGAGGGGGTCTAGCCCTATTTATAGTTTTCCATTTGGGAAATGGGAGGATTTTTGGTGCATGTGGGACTAAAAAGGGAGTCAACAAATTGATTAGCAAGTCAAAGTAAGATTTGACTAGGTTTAGTGTAATTAACCTAGGTTAGACTAATTAATCTCGTTTAGAGAGGAATTAGGGTTTTGGAAGGGTTCTGAGAGGTCTGATCAATCCAATGAAATGGATTGATAGTCTAGGAAGATGGTAGAAATAGATTAGAAGGGAATAAGAAGCTAATGTAGTCAAAATGAGGTTATAACAGCCTGTTAGGTGGTTTATAAGAGGAAATACGACCAAAAGGGTGTCGTAAGAGGGTAGTTAGATAGGTCTAACTGATGGTGTGTCATCAATTTGCAAGGAGGAGAATAGTTAGTGCATTATTATACAGAGTTATGAAATGTCATGTCACAAGATTCATTTATTTAATCCAGTAAAACAGAGTTGTCAAAGACCGTAGTGGTACTTCAAGTAAGTGGTGATGTCTATATGGATATGCAAATAAGGATTGTATTGTACATCCATGTTTGTGAAGCTATGGTAAGTATGTGAAGTGATATGAACAACTAGAGGCTAAATGCTATGTTATAGGCCTATAGTGAAAGTGATTGAGTCCAAAATGATGACTTACATGTATGAGTATGATCTTTGAAGTCAAAGATAATGTATCTAATAAAAGTGTCTCATTAGAAGAAGGCTCTAAAGACTATGGAAGAGATTACAAAGGCAAAGAGAAGCATGAAGTACATTGTTACAGTGATATCAGGAAATATGCTATGATGGCAATGATTGGTCATCTCTTGAAGATAGTGTATCAAGTTGACATAGGGTATGTGTGTTCAAATTAATGTAGGAAGCTATCTCTTTTTGTCCAAAACATGGTGTTACAAGGTTGTGAATGCCCAACTAGATAGGGGCGCATGTGGTACTTCTCAATAAGGTGAGCTAAAAGGTTAAGAAGGAAAAGAAGGTGGAGATTATGTTGATAATCCATGGAGGAACAAATTAGCATGATGCAAGTTTAAGATGATCTAACAGAAAGTAGGGGGATGTCGATTTTCCACTCCACTAGGTGTATAGGATGTTTAGAAACTTGACTAGTTGAGAAAACAATGTTTAAAATGATCAACGGATTGGTAAAGAAACTTGTTTTCTCTAAAAGGAAGTAAGAGTACATAAGGAGACTGGAATGGCGAGAATGAGCTTCAAAATGCTAAGAAGTGTTGATCCCTTTCAAACCATGAAGAACAAGGTAAAAGACTGAATTTTTGTATTTTCTATTAAAGGAAGGGTGTATCTTCACAACGGGAGCTATAAGAAGGTATTTCATGATGTGTTTTGGCTCCTAGAGAATGGAGAAAGTAGTCATTTCTACACTAAGAATGATGTTTAGGGGAAGTAGTCTTAAAATGTAAAATGATAGCATTAGAGGTAGGTTTAAAGATTCTTGCATGATTTAGACCTAGAATTAGATGTTGAGCATGATTAAAGGATAAAAGAAGGAGTATCAGCTCAAGGGGAGCTTTGTATAGGTCCAAAGGATCTTCATATGTTGTTGAAGGAGTCAAACATGATATTTCGGTACAGAGGAGCTACTCAAGAAACTTAGTCAATTTTGAGCATTGTTGTCATTATTTCTAGTCTTGACTTGTCATTTTGCACATATCTAGGAGTCATAGTATCCTTTTTAATAGATGGAAAATGGGGAGAGAATCTCATAAACATGGAGTTGAGGTCTTGCAGATGTTAGTCATGTTGGTTGACATCAATGTTTCTGAATGATGGTTGTCATCAATGAAAAAGGGGAGATTGTTGGCCATTGTGGGTTAGTGTTGTCATTGATGTCAACCCTCATTGATGGAAAAGGGTCTCATGGCATGTTATGATCCCCTATCAAGTTTTAAACCAGATGTCAAACATGAAGGTTGATTGACAATGACAAGATTTGGAGTGTTCTAGAGGTCCTGGTGAATGGTTGTGTATGCCTAGTCATGGTTTGAGTCTTTCCAAGCTATTTTGAATGTGTCATGAGGTTATAAATGGTCCATGTGACATATCATGATTATATATATGTGTCTTCATAATGTCATCATGGTCGTTTCATGGGTTGTCATGGATGAGCCAAGTCATTTCAGGCTTCTTTCTAGCCCTAGTGCATGCAAAATGAAGTGGAGATGTGAGATTTGGGCCTAATCAGTCATGGTGAAGCATGGGGATATTTTTATGATAGTGTACCTAAGTTTTATGGTTAGTTTAAGGCATGCATTCAACGATTCAATGCATATTTTAGGTCATTGGGAAGCTACATGTGAGAAACATATAGTTTGGCATAGGTAAGTCACTATGGATGGAGATTTTCAGGAATACAGGATATTTGGTGAATTTTATAAGTTATAGGATGTTTTCATGGTGATTCATGCCAAATTTTAGGTCAGTATGCTGAATATTTTTGAATATATGCAAGTTTTGGCAAAATTGGGTAAGTTGTAGTGTGTTTTTCAAGCAAAGTTGGACCTTCTGATGCTCGTTGTGAATTATATGATTTACATGGGTACCTAATATATTAGGCATAGCTTCTTAGGTTAGTTATGAATCTTTCAAAAAAATAATTAGGTGGTTTGATCGTCACGTTTTTATGAATGATCGTTAAGAAGGTAAAGTGGTCTAAAACCCTAGCTAAACCCTAGCTAGGAGTAGTTTACGAGAAAAATGCTTGTAGCATCCCATTATTGATTGATAGTAAAAATTGATGATTGGATGTTGTATAGGACTCTTCATATTTCTAGAAAGGTATGTTTGAGCTTGTGACCATATGTGGGCCCCACCTAAAAATTCGAAGAGTTTCAGTTTTAGGAGAAAGTTTCCAAATGAGGTATAGACTAAATTTCCATTGTGGAATGTATGTGAGTTTTTATTGATGTATATGAAGGTTTCAGATAATTTTTTGATGAAAAATTGTAATTTGAGCTCCATTCAGGTTGACTAGTCAAAGGGGGTTTTAGGCCATAAAAAGTAGTCTTCAGTAAAATGGGAATAACATGAGCTACATGTTGAGTTAGGAAGTGATTAATTTTTTTAGAAATTATATTCAGAGATATTTCCATTAATATATGTCTTACCTCATGATGAGGTGATTTTATAGGGTTTTTTGGGGAATTCTTTTAGTAAGAAGATTTTTGGCAATTAAGACAACATCTATATTTGGTGAAAGTTTGATGATACTTGAAGAATGAGATTAATTGGTTTATGCTTCCTATCACCTTTAATGTGAATAGGGATGAATTTTTCATCAAATTAATCCATTTTTAGGTCTTTAATGCATGTAATTTTTTTATGAGCTAACCTTTGGAAACAAATGTTTTGGCAAGTTGATCTGGTTGAGGAAAACGTGGTCGTAGTTTGAATATATTAATGTTTAAGGTATTATAACTTGCTTATAAGTGTTATAAAGGTTCTAAAATTTATTTTTAATTTTCGCATGCCATGGTTTGGTTTAGTAGAAGTGATTTTATGATCAGATGAAGTTTCAAGGTGTTGAAGGGTGCAAGAAATAGTTGTTTTGAATTTTGTAAAGAGAACTGGACCCATTAAATGAAATAATCTGATTGGTTAATGAAAATTGAGACCATGGTTGATTTTTAAATGATGTATTACTCATGTTTTATGAATATGGGAGCTTGACTAAGCATTTTGTTTTTTGAGGAGAATTTTGGCATCCCAATGCATGTGTTTTAGTGATTTTTAGATCATGAAATGAAGGGTTTTTGCTTTAGCTGAGCCTACTTGGGTAACTTGTAGCTATTTGTGTAAAATCTATGGATATTTTTTAATGATGCATGGGTCGAATTTATCATGAGGGACCGACCTCCTTTGGTTAGAAGAAAGAAAATGCTATAAAAGTGATGTTTTAGCTTATTTTGAGAGCTAGTCTTGCATGGGTGAAGAGTGTGACCCATAAGTGAGTGAATTATAGGTATGGGGGAATATTTTTAGAGCTGATAATATGTGTTATAGGTTGAATAATATTTGAAGACATGTGTGCAAGAGGTTAGAGGAAAGACAATACCAAGAAGACAAAGAAAGAGCAAGATTGAAGATATAGGGTTTGAGCAAAGCTATGTGAGTTGAATAAGTGATATTTATCGGTTGTGGTAGCAGAATTATCAAAGATAAAACATCTTCAAGTGGCTGATTTTTTTTTGGTCATCCTTGGGGGTTATAGCCTCCTTGTGGAGTTGCTTCTTCACTAAATTAGGGGTTGGTGCTCCTTATGGGGTAGGTGCCTCACTAAATCAAGGGTTGGTGCTCCTTGTGAAGTTGTTGCTTCACTAAAATTATTTTATTTTGTAATATAAGTAGAGTTTAGTGGGTTTTCTTTCCCATGAGGGTTTTCCACTTACATATGGTGTTCTTATGTTGTGTACTTTGTTTCATGCTCTTGTGATTGATGTTACATATCTAATGCACACATATGGTTATGGATGGTTAATGGATGAATGAATCAATGAATTTATGTGATGGTAAATGAATTGAAAAGTAATTTGTAGGACTAATTCACCCCCAAGTTCATTCTTTCTTCCAACATCTTCCCCCATAATAGAAACACCCAAGTGAACCATGTTATTAACTCTTGTATATTCTGGTTTTTTTGTGTACCATTCTATGTTTGGTCTCTAAACTTATGAGAGGGTGAAATAGTCACTTGATGATTTCCCCACTTGTTTAGGGTGTGAGATGAACCAAGGAGAGTAAAGCCCAAATGAGGAAAGCTAAAACTGATGTGCACATTTGAAATAAAACTCTTACATGGGGACTAGGGAATACACATGGTAACAATCATGGCACATGAAAAATAAATGGGAAAGGCTAGCCAAAAGTGTTAGTCACAAACAAACATGATATGATGTAATAGAATCTAGTCAAAACATGTAGTAACATGGAAAAAACATGAGTAGTTAGAAATGAATACATGGTACACCACTCAGGATGTCACAAGACACTCAAATGTGTTAAGGCGATAAAATCAAAACACATAGTCAAGCATAGGGCATATCCCGCATGTATTGACAATCAAGACACGATCATAGGAAAGATATAAGCATATCACCTAACCATGATTGGAATTAGGTATGCAAGAAAAATGCTATACATGAAGCACTCGTTAGCATGTTAGAAAAATTTATAGTATGCCAAAATGTATACAACTAAAAATAGGAATGAAAGTAGTATATTTTGCAATAATAGAACATGAATACATAAATAGGAAAGGTAGATGCCCTAGGAGCCTCAGTGAGACTGGTAGAGAACAGTTTCAAGCATCATACATCATGTAAGAACATGTAAGTGATTTGCACTCATCTCAATTAGTACCATGTGAATGCACATGTGTGTATGGAAAAATGATAGAGCATATTATGAATCCAAGTAACATGATAAGCAATGTGCAACATAGAATAATATAAGCAAGCAAGGATACATCCAATCAAGATCTAAGCTAATGTTTTTGAATTTTTATAATTATTTGAATGAAATGTTAGCACTAGGAGAGGGAAGCGAGGATTCCTCCCGAGTGTATGTGTGGAAGGTGAGGTCCATATAGGTAAATGCGCCCTCAACAATCATTTTTGAACCTAGAAAAAAGTGCATCATCTAGTAGCAAGGAGGATTAATATGCCCCAAGTGTGGATGGCATGGTGATCTAAGTGATATCATCGAGAGAGTCATCTAAATATGAAACATAGCCAAGAGGAGTTGTATTAGATGCATAGTATGAATTTTTTTTTGGCATTTCTTTGAAGAAGCCTATAAGATGTAATGTATACATGCCCATGGCATATTCTTCATTAGTAAAAGGTGTACCAAGTAGATTATATATAATCCATCGTGAAAAATTATGAGTGTAATTAGGGAATGAATCATTACGGATAATAATTGTCTTAGAAGCCACATGATAAGTGAGGATAGTGTTATGTATGTCAATAATACCACCAATGTAATCTAGCCAAGATTGCCCAAGTGTAAGTGGAAAAGGTTGGGGGTCAAGTGTAACCCAAACATGTATGTAAAATACCCTTGTACCATAAGTTTCTAGGAGGAAGATATAGCCTTGATATTCATTATGTGGTTCAAGAAAATGGATGATATTAGTAGGAGTGAGGCCCAAGTGAGTTAGAGCCTCATAAGTACATATGTTTTTAGAGTGCAATTAGGATCATAAGGTACATGTTTCCAATACGCTTAATTGATGTATAATGTGCAAGTAAATTGATCAAAAGAGGTAAGTGGCATATAAGAACAATCGATAAAAGAAATAGGATCATTGTTAGTAAGTGTAGGAGTTGAAATGGGTTCAAGGGTGTGTACAATATTATAGTAAGGAACTATAGGAGTGGTAGTAGCTGGTGTAGTGGTAGATTTAACTTGATATTCACCAAGACCTATAACAATGTAATGGCTATGAAATAGGGATTCATCAAATTCCATGGGGGTAAAATCCAAAGCACAAAGATTGTCATCAGTAAGCTCGATAGTATCAACAACATCATCATCATAATCATGAGTTTTAACATTTTGGTGTTATTCATAATTTTCTAGGAGATTAGAAATATTTGTGGAAGGTGTAGGGAGGATATAACAAGAGAAATGAGATTGGTAGTGTTAGTTTGAATGGAATAGGAAATGGGAAGTGATGAGATAGGGTTGGGATTTTTAGGATCCCCAATATCATATGTGTCAAGACAATGCAAGGATATTATGAGCCAGAGGAATGACTATGGAGGTGGAAGAATCCATGTGACAATACTTGAATGGTTCAAGATCAACAGTAACAGTATGCTCATAACCATCAAAGATAAAATTGACACAATAATAAAATGTAGAAGGAATAGCTTTGATGACATGGATCCAAGGTAGACTAAGGAGGATATTAAATTTCAATGGGGAATCCATGACATAGAAAGGAGTAGTGAGCGTGAGGGTCCTACTTGTAAATCCAATTTGATAATATCAATGCATGCACAAGTGGTGGTGTCATAGCCATAGACAATAAGAGTAGAATATTTAATTATACTATGAGGAATATTGAGTTGAGCTAGTAGGGATAAAAGACAAATATTCAATGTAGAACCATTCAATGAGTACATGCTTAATTTGAAAACCGAATCCGATCCATGATAAGGAGAGGAGGAGAATCAATAGATGACTCATGTGAAATATCCTCATCAATAAATGTAATAGAATTGCTAATGTGTTTAAAATATTCCATGAGATTGGAAAAGGTGATAGGAGGATCATCACTTTGTATTTGAATATTTGAAAAGATCACAAGGAAGTTTCTAGGGTATGATGGTAATCGAGGCCTTACTAAGAGATGAAAGAGATAGATACTAGCTAGGGTATTCTTTAATTTCTTAATGATATCATAATATTTGGATGAAGCGGTAAGTTGAGGAAGCGGTGTACTAAAAGAGAGGGAGAAGTAGAAGATGCAAAGGTTTATTATTCGACGAGTAGCGATGCCATTGATGGTGGGTTCTATAGAGGTAGTCATGAAGTGAGGTGAATGTTGAGTAATGATATGAATATATTCAGCTTGGATGGCCTCATGGGAATAAATATGAGTAAGGATGAAAGAGGAAGAGTTAGTCATAACCTCGGAAGAGGAAGAAGAAAGGAAAGGGACCGATGCATGATCATGGTAGGGGTTTACCAAATGATTTTAAAAAAAAATTTTTAGAGGAATGAGATAAAATGATTATAAATAATAATAAGAAAAGCTATCATGCAATAAACAAGTAAATGTAAGTAATAGTGAGATAAGAGTGAGTTATCTTGTATCCATAGATTTGGGTTGATTTTGGGTTAAACCGATTGGAACAAGTCGGATATGGATCTTAAGTAAGTTTCATTTGGAAAACTGGAACTGAAACTCCTTTAAATAGGATTGCCCAGGATAAGGACATGACCACCAGCACTAGTATCCGAGTTGGGCGCTAATTCTTGGCAACAACTTTGGATATGATCTTTTCAAATTCTAATGATGTTTGTTTCCTTTCACTCTTTGTCACATCAATTTGTTATAGGGTTTTGTGTCACACTTGAACCTACAAAACAAACCCTAGCTACTGCATAAGGCTTAAGCAAACATTAGATGAAATAAATAATGCATACACTTAAGTCGAGGTAGATGACCTCGATGGTCACCCCAATGTGATTGTCGTTGAGTGTTGTACTACATTTCAAATCTATGTAATTCTAGTGTGTGTGATTGAATTATGTCCTTTGAAACTAGGTTTCCCTTGTGTTAGTCACACCAAGATAGCGGGCTAAAACTACTTTACCCCAAGATAAATGTGTGAGATGGAATTCAGAAATATCCCCTCCTATGTAGTGAATAATGCAACCCAAATGCAATCCTTGAATGTTGCTCTTTGCCCAAGTAGTATATAGTAAGTAATAGCCCAAGTTGTCTTGCCCCTAATAATGGTGAGTAAGTCATGTATATATATATATATATATATATATATATATATATATATATATATATATATATATATATATATATATGATTCCCTTGTTTGAATTTCATCATTAAAAACTAAAAATTCCAACCCAAAGGATAGTAAATTAGAAAAGATAGCATTTTATGTGTCAATTCAAATTTGAGAAAAGGAGGGAAAAGGACATAATTCCCAAAGGGAACAATTGAGCATGGGCTCCCCGTGCCTAATGGACAAGTATTATCAGGGATGCTCGGAGGATATAACGAGAAAATACAAAGTTGGGTCATATGTTGTCCAATGTCCAAAAGTAAGAGTATCAAAAGGATAAAGCAATGCAAAAGTAAAATAAGTGTTGTTAATGTCTAGTTTTCTTACTTAGGAATCATACATATAATGATATACTTAGAGGCATGATATAAATAGAAAGTGTGTGATTTCGTGACTATAGAAGACTAGCCCAAGGACAAACCCGAAAAAGGATCATAACTACCTTCCATAACCCGGTTGCATCATTGTTCCCCTAATTCTACCCTCATCCAACAAAGAGAGATCAATATTTTTTCGACAAATACAAAAGAACAGAGTTGGACACGGTTGGGGTTAAGTTTAAATCATTACAAGTTCATCAAGATTTGGACGAATTGTGTAGCATTATATTTGACAATTATTCCAACATAATTTATCTTCTTCGGGTAATAATCTTCGACACTTAAACAAAAAAATTATTCAAGAATTTGCTTGCCTTGGAGTTAAATGACATCAATTGGTAAAAATATGTGACACAATACGTGGAGCTCATGGACTACCTGATTAGCATGCTGTTGGCTTGTTGTAAAAGTGCCACATCATCATTCGACACAATATGATGATAGCAAATGAGTAATGGCCAAGATGTGGGATAGGATGTCAAGGCTTTCCTTTTCGACAGAAAAAAAAAAAATTGTAAAAAGAGTCCTACCAAAAAAGACTTTGACACTTTGAATATCACGAATAAAAATACTCATGTCATAAAAACAATAGCTAAATATAGAATATGATTGCCAAGATGATATTTTCCATGTGGGACACCTGTCACCGACATATAATTAGTTGTTATGAGATTAAAAAAATGGATGGTGATGGTGAAATGAATTGCCGATAAAACAATAGTGAGGAGAAACAATATAACATTAATTTTTTTAATTAAAAGTGAACGTGAAAACAAATTTGTGTGGATATAGCTTACATATTTTACTCTAATGTCAAAGCAATATTCAACACGAGAAAAAATAGGTTTCCACAAAACGAATTTCCACCCACCACGTGGATATCTTCATGTCCACAAATAATGGTTTATTTGTTAATTAAATGATTTTTAAAGGAAATAACGTAGTTCAAAAGCGAAGATTATGCAACTTGTCTAATCAAGTCAAGTGCACCTCACAAGTCATGTTTTAGATATTTTTGCTCCATGTTCAATGAAAACGGCTACTGATCGTGAGTAAATTTGATGTTTACACTCTTTTTAATTGTAAAAATTCAATTAATATATATATATATATATATATATATATGGGTAATGTTGAATAAATAATTGTAATAACAAGTTGTAAATTGTTAATGTACTAATGTGTCATTATGTTAGTAATGTATAGGGTGTAATATTGTTAAATATATTACAACTCAATGTAACATAAAGAAATTAATTAAATTTTGATGTTAACGGTGAGATGTTAAGTTAATGTTGAAGTTGAAGGTTAAATATTGGAGGGGGAAGAGTCGTGATAAAGAAGGGGATTGAGGTAGGAGAATTGATGGGTTGAGAAATCTCTTTGGAGGGAACATATCGATCATCTTTTTTTCCGAAAAATCACATATAGACCACATGTCATTTTTTCTTACCATCATGACATCATCTATTTAATGTAATGTTTGTTGAAAATTAAATTTGCCTTAATAGCAACCAACTTGAAGAGCCATAATTTTTATTTGATAGATTACTTTATTGGGATTACTACAATCACATTATTATGTGTTGTAATAACATAAGCATGGAAATAACACCAAAAAAATAGTAAACACGACATAAAACATGGTATATTAGGAATAAATTTCAACACATTCTAAGGGTCACATCGTAATTGCGATTGCATTTTGTATAATGATTAGAAGTTATCGGAAAGAAACTTGTGCTAGGTTTACTTCCTTGTCAACAAAATATTTAAAATAAGGTACCTTAAATGAGAAAGCTTCTCCACAAGGTTGAACCTAAGAGTTGCCAACATACAGTAGGATATCCTTGATAGGGGGAAGTTGGGCCAAGTCACCAATAAGAATGATTGACTACCCACCGAACATATTATTTTTGTGGTGGAATGCTTTTAGAGGCACATTTATATGAGGATACACATGTATGGTGGATGTAAATATGTTGAAAATATAAATACTTGTTAAAGAGAGAAAAAGCAATATGGAGTTGTCATTGTCAAAAGGAGACACACGTGCATATTTGATAGTTTTGATGAGGTAATATTTCCCTATAATTCTAGTAGTGCAAACTTATCGGGTAATTTTCCATCAAACGATAAGAAATTCGTTGGGGAAAGGCTTGATATTTTGATCCTTAGATTATATTTATAACAAGCATCTCAATGTTAATCCTTAATTTAAGCCTTGGATTATATTCATATTTATGTTGCATAATGCAATGAGGGATTACATACAAGGAAAATGGAAAATGCCTGATTACACCTACATTAAAAGACACCTAGCGAAAGATGTCAACCTTGAGATCAATGATCCATATCTTGTACACCATTATTCTTCCTTCCAAAAAAATGACAAAAAGGGACTCATTATTAATATCCCTATTTGTAATATTAGATGTCATTCTAATATGGGACTTGAAACCATATGGAGATACTTCGATATGGGATTTGGAGTTGTATGGACATGGTATTTAGATGTGGGCCCTCAAATTGTAAGGAAGTTATGGAAAACTAATACCTTCTACCTAGAATTTTAATAACAAGAATGTTTAGTCCATTTCTTTGGTTGTAACGCAAGAACAAAACAGGTTTGGCATTCATATTTGGCCTCACATAATATTATCAACTATAAAAAACAAAGAAAAAATCTAAGTGCATTCAACATGAAACAATAACATTTTTTGGTAACAAACTTGATCATTTGAGCCTTTTATTATATTTCTAATAAGCCTCTCATGCGTGGAATGATGTGCATACAACATGAGTACATTTTTGTTAGGAAAATCATACTATTGGTTTTTCATGGTTTAATATATTTCACATATAGTATATTTTGCGTTGCATGGACATGCCCTTCATAGGTAGGGTTGATCTTGTGTAAGATAGCTTGTGAACGTAAGTCCACGCCAAAACACCAAACTGGGTGCTTGAAAGTTTTGACTTATTTTAACCTCTCTCAATGAGAGGTTTGATATTTCTCAAGGCATAAACTTAAGTTAACCTTATTTGTTCAAAACATTAAAAATAATTGAAAACTAACCTTTCTAAGTCATTCGATAAATGTTTTGAATCGCTCTCACTTTAAGAGTTTCAAACATCGCTTCATGATCGGTGATCAAAAAGTTTCCATAAATATTTGTTGTAAGGTTTTCTATGGAATTTAATCAACTTAATATTTTTATCAATAACTAAATTTGAATAGTGAAGTATCCTCCTATGGGTTTCAAAGTCTTCAAATAACCATTGATGTACATTTTTATGAGGGTATCTTCAAAGCCAAGTTCTGTGACAACCAAAACCTGGTAGGATAAACGAGGTCGTCCCCATTTGTGACAATTGTAGTTAAGTTATTTTTTGACTCTATAAGTGTGTCCCACTTGGTGGCCAAAAATATTTTAAAATCGACTAGTAAATAAATATTTAAAAATACTATAAAAACTTTTTAAAAATCAAGTAAATTTTGGATGCCCTACACCTTGGTATTTATAAGCTCTTAAAAATACATGTTTGGTCATTTTATATATGTTTGGTCATGTTTTGGTTGTCGGACATATTTTTCTGAAGGTACAAAAATCAAAAAAGTGGGTCACAGGTTATATACTTTGACCCAATATGTCCCCTCCTCATTTCCTTCATTTGAAAAAAAAGCATTCCTTGCATTCAAAGTGTTACCACATTTTTAGTACATTTACAAAAAAATCAAATATCACTCAAAGTGATTTTTATTATAAATATTTTACTTGGTTCCATA
Organism: Taxus wallichiana var. yunnanensis; assembly: GCA_018340775.1. Classification (NCBI taxonomy): domain Eukaryota; kingdom Viridiplantae; phylum Streptophyta; class Pinopsida; order Cupressales; family Taxaceae; genus Taxus; species Taxus wallichiana. Next base: position 822,391,638 of record CM031240.1, read on the forward strand.
AGATTTGAGATGTCAAAAATCACTCGATGATGACATTTCATTATCTCCTAATGTTTTTGATGGATGCCTTGTCTCCATAGGCCTAAGGGGCCTACAACACCATTCATCAACCCATTATTTTGATTGAAACTTATTCCGGTCAAAATTCATACTAGTTGAATAAAAGCATGCCATGATCCTAGTATAAATATTCTAGGAACTAGAATCATATCTTTGAAATGAGTGGAAATCACTTGATCTATTTAATGTGTTAAACCTTCATGCATTGCCTTGTTTTCTTCCTTCACTAACCATAATAATCTTTTTAGATTCAAGAATGTTTTTCCGATCCACTTGACAATGTTGGACTATACTAATCTATAATAGTTGTAGCATTAATTAATTTTGCACCAATTATTGTATTTCAACTCCCCCTTTTCAAGACCGTTTTTACATATACTCCGGTACCATCATGATCCCTTTTCTATGCCCAACCTCACGAAAATAAAAAAATATTGAACTCCAATATTCACATGCATCCTGCTCAACCAATAGAACATGTAGGAATTCTTAAACTAGTTTGTATAATTGTCTGACCAAATGTAGTGTTGATTGAACATGATATATCTAGCATTCAAATTCTTATAAAAATCTCAAATCAACATTAAATGAACAATGGGGAATGTGATTTGTCATCACTAATATAAAAGTAATACTCTCTCAAAATATTTCTATCAGATCATTCTATCAAAAAGTGCATGTCTAAATGTAATATGTACAAAAATGGAAACTTGAATTGAATTATAGTATTGGGATTAAACCTCATTTTGTGGTTGTGTATAATTTTCAACAAAATATACAACTAAAACAATGGTCCCAATTGGGAAGTTGTCCTACATATCCTAAATTTCTCATCCAAAAATTGAGATCGGTGTGTGTGTCTTGCATACTAGTAAATAATGTTCTTAAATTGTACTATGAAATCAAATACAAGTACCTAGGTTGTAACCAACTCACATCTTGATGACTATTTTCCATATTTTAATGCATACTTTACATATTTTTACTTCTTAAAATCAATCAATCGATTTCCAAATTCATGTGTAGTTTCTTCATGTACCACTCTAATGAAACAATTTACCAAAAATATTACATGTTCTATCTAAACATTTTTGGAAAAATAAAATTTTCCATCAAGTCTTTCACATAAAATAATTAAGACTAATTCTCTTGTGGATTTTGGTGGATAAGGTACCTTATATTCCCGCATAACATTATCGGCACGTAAAGTACAATGTATATAGCAAAAACATCAAAATGCATAAAAATTCAATATGGACCTTACAACAAGTGGTGCGTGTTTGGTTTATTTTGACATAAAATGGCTTGCACATCTCAAATGACCTTTGGATAATCCTCAATTGATCTTTATATTGTTTAAGAAACTTAATATAGAGTTATGTTTGGGTTGTTTCAAAATATATTTTGGATGTGGCTCACTTAATTTAATATTAGGTGACATCCTTGTGTTCTCATGCCATAATTTTCAATCAAGTGTCTTGTTACTTCTCTAATACATCGTCGTTTCTTTGTATTCTACCACTAAATTCCCAACACTCTATGACTGAAGGATCATCTAATCTTGTTCTTCTTCCTATGGCTCTATATAAAGTTTTCTTATTCAATTTTAGGGTTGTACTTGTTTCACTTACAAATCAATGTGTACTTGTTACCTTACTCACAATAGCCTCAGTTAATATTTGTCTTACAACATTATTATATTTATTTTGACTAGTTTTACCTATTGAATTAAATGTTTCACTTAGATTATTTATGATTGCATTATTTCTTCCCTCTATTTTTCTTATTCTCAACCCTAAAGTATGCATCATAGGCATCATTTTTTTCATAATTTCAATAAGTAATTGACATCATTGTGTATGTTTTTTCTTTTCAAATGCATAGTTCCATACTTGTTTAGCATGATGTTTAGTTGTACATTTTGACATTTTACCTTCCATGGGTTCTAATATCTTCTCATCTATTTCAATCAAATATATTGGCATTCTTCCAATTATCTTAAATGGAGGGGTGGGCCTAGGTAAGACATCATTTCTTATAAGTGATGGTGTTATTTCTTCAACCATAGGAGGGGATGTGTGTCTAATTCAACATCTAACTCTACGAGGCTATTATTAAATTGTTCTTCATTTGGAATGGGTTCAACTAGAGTCATCATATGATCATCATGAAAATTCATTGTATCATCATGCTCCAATACTTCATTAGGGATAAATATTTCATGTGTTTCTCCATGTGTTTCATCATTCATTACAAATTCATTACCATGTCCTACATATTCAATTTCATCATTTGACAATATATTTTCTTCTCTACTCTTACTTGAAGATATTTGTAAGTTCAATTGTATCGAATTATGTAATATTCAATAGAAACATTGTTTATTATAGAAGAAGAACATTAACCTTCATTATAAGCTTTTTTTTTTATTTCTTTCCTAGTAAGTACTTGTCTTTTTATTTTTCTTTTTCTTTGAACATCAAGTTATTTGTTTGTTTGCTCTTTAATTCATCTTTGACGATGACTACTAGATTATTTTCTTTGTAATTCAACGAGGATGAAATTTTTAACAAAAATATCAAATTTGATCTTTGAAACAACAAAAAATAGAGAGTTCATATGTTTGTTATGTGCAAAACCAATTGTAACACTTAAAGTGTGAAAATTGCAATAAAAATGGTAAAGGAAATATGAATTTAATGTTTTTGTCATAATTCTAAAAAGAGTGTATGCCATTTACAAAAGTATACACACCCTTTACATATGTAGTTGTAAAACATGCGGGTGAACAATAAAAAGTAATCAATGCAATTACAATTTACAAAGGGTAGATACTCTTTGTGTTTTTCAAAAAAGTTAATGTTTTTTCCTTCCTAAAAAAACATGTAATTTGCTAAGGCATCCAAACCTTAGGTTTGGACCTACATTTAATCAACCAAGAAGGATTTCTTAGGATTTTGAACATTTTTTTCCTTCGTAGGCATAAAATAATTGTCAGCGTTGTGTATTTTTTTAAACACTTGTATGGGTTAGTAGAAGGGAGAATCTACTAATCTTTGTGTTTTTTCAAAAAAAGTTAATGTTTTTTCCTTCCTAAAAAAACATGTAATTTGGCTAAGGCATCCAAACCTTAGGTTTGGACCTACATTTAATCAACCAAGAAGGATTTCTTAGGATTTTGAACATTTTTTTCCTTCGTAGGCATAAAATAATTATCAGGCGTTGTGTATTTTTTTAAACACTTGTATGGGTTAGTAGAAGGGAGAATCTACTAATCTTTGTGTTTTTTCAAAAAAGTTAATGTTTTTTCCTTCCTAAAAACATGTAATTTGGCTAAGGCATCCAAACCTTAGGTTTGGACCTACATTTAATCAACCAAGAAGGATTTCTTAGGATTTTGAACATTTTTTCCTTCGTAGGCATAAAATAATTGTTTGTGTATTTTTTTAAACACTTGTATGGGTTAGTAAAGGAGAATCTACTAATCTTTGTGTTTTTTCAAAAAAAGTTAATGTTTTTTCCTTCCTAAAAAAACATGTAATTTGGCTAAGGCATCCAAACCTTAGGTTTGGACCTACATTTAATCAACCAAGAAGGATTTCTTAGGATTTTGAACATTTTTTTCCTTCGTAGGCATAAAATAATTGTCACGTTGTGTATTTTTTAAACACTTGTATGGGTTAGTAGAAGGAGAATCTACTAATCTTTGTGTTTTTTCAAAAAAGTTAATGTTTTTTCCTTCCTAAAAAAACATGTAATTTGGTTAAGGCATCCAAACCTTAGGTTTGGACCTACATTTAATCAACCAAGAAGGATTTCTTAGATTTTGAACATTTTTTTCCTTCGTAGGCATAAAATAATTACAATTTGTGTATTTTTTAAACACTTGTATGGGTTAGTAGAAGGAGAATCTAGTTGTCGAAAATTTACAATTTTGAAAAGTTACGGTTTTCACAATATTGCAATTTTGAAAAAATTGTAAATTTTAAAAAGTTACAAATATAAGTTTTTAAAATAAAGTATTGTCTTTGATTACTACTTAATTTCTATGTAATGTTACTCATTATGATTGATTCATTACAATTACCAATAGTTTAATAACTTCTTGACAATCAATCAAAAAAATCTAAAACTTATTTCTCAACAATCTACTCAATGTTGGCTAATGTTTAGAAAATATAAAACATACAAAGCTAAGCTCAAAAAATTTTTGTTCGTACATTTGTATTTTCATTTTTCCTACTTTCTTGACTTGTAAAATCATTTAAAATTATTATATTAATTGAAAAATATTATAAACAATCTTCAACATTTTTTGAATCCTTGTATGAAATTTCATTTAAAAATTTATCATTTGCTCCAAAAAATGTGTCTCGTACACACATGCGCTATTTTTATGTTTTTACAAAACTTACGATGTCACTTTGTTAGAAATGATTAAATTTTACATACTTATCTCATCTGAGTATTGCAAAAATTACATATTTAGAATATAGATTCAAAATGTTACAATTTATCTTCTTACGTTGTCAACAATTATTTGACTAGGTGCCTCTACAAGTCTCTCCAAGGTCACATATTGTAATTTTTCGAAAAAAGGTGATCATTTATCGCCCCTTTTGACTCCCATTATCATGCATCTACCTAGGAATGAAATTTTTCCTCTCATGCACACATGTATCCATAGAAGTCAATGTTAAATATGTCTCTTTTTCTTTTTGTGTGAAGTCGACCATGTTATATATTTTAAAAATATTTGCAAGCAAATACAACAAGCATGCCTTGGTGTATCTTTTTGTAACCTTAGTGATTTTTTTCACGTAACGACTAATATTCTTTTGTGGTTTTGAGTGCTTTGAAATCTATGCATTAAATTCCAAAGGAAAGAATGATTTTTAAAGAACTAGTTATGTTGTTGTTAGAACTAAGCACATTAGCTTTAACTACTAGTTATTTTGCAGTTATTTTTTGCCTATTTTTTCTTTTGCATAAAAGAACCAAGGTTTACTAAGGACATGTATGTAATTCGCCTAAGGAATTTTGGCTAAAACATAGATATGTGCAAGTATGGTTGTGAATCCTTTTCATTTCTACACACATTGTCAACAAAATAAACTAGTGCATGTGTTGTTACTAAAGTAAAATAATGAATATGCAAATTTTCCAATACAACACATAAAATGCTATATACCGATATTAGTAATTTTTGGTGGTATAAATTTATTAATCATTTGTAATGGTAGTTTGGCTTGCCATCTATGTTGTATCTTCACATTGAATGAAATTAACAACCATTGTAGGAAAAAATCATCTCCTTTGATTAAATTGGTTTGATACAACATGCCCAAACTTATAATAAAGCCTTGGCAATTTGAAGCATTTGGTATCCTTTGTATAATGCAAGAGGTAAGAAAGATTCCAAACAAGTAATTGCTTTACTATTTTTAGACAAGTAAGCATTACATAAAGCTTAAGCTATATAAAAATAGAGGAAAAAAGCATAAAACTCATCATTGATTATTTGACATAAAAATCGAGAATTTTTTAAAATAGTTCAAGTCACGACTTATTGTCCTTTGCAGCCTACTAGAGAGAATGTGAAATAAAAGACTACCAAAATTCAAATTGCATGCACAACCTAAATAAGGAAGAAATTTTCATTGAATTGTTAAAATTGTCATTTTTCCCCAATATAATGTTTCATAATTCCCACAAAGGGTGTTTGAATCATGGAATTAGAAACAATATGGAACAAAAAAAGTTCTTTACATTAAACTAGAGATAATTATTTTCATGTATGGCTAACCATATCCATAAATTGGTATATTTAGCCATCAAGACAACCAATGTATGCAAAAGGTGTCACCCCATACATCGGTTATAGTGTTTTCCACATTAGTTGATGTAAGAAGTTTCATTCACCATAAATATGTCTTAGTATCACGTACTCCATGCAAATTGAAAACCAAGTTAGCATCGAATTCTAGTTCTCGTGAAATCAATGTAACATAATTCCCAAAATGTTCTATTATTCCACAACATAGCTCAACAAAAGTATAACGGGAACGTAACAACACAAAAGATGTGTCGAACAAGAAATCATCAATGTTATACATGAATGAAGGCCTCTTACAAAGATGATGAGGTCAAGGATAACATAAACTTCATTTAATGTTTTTTAACTGGTTTATAATCCTCCACATTAATAATGTTGTGTAGCTAGAAAGTTGTGTCATGCTTATTAAAGACATCATGATTATCCATAGATTTCTAATAAAAATGGAGCAATGTCAAAGTTAAACAACTCGATAGTCAAATATGCACAATTCAATAAGAGGTACACTACTAATGCTAGCCCCACCCTAATAAATGCCCTTAATCAAAGGTCTTTAAAACTCGTACTCAAAACTCTTAAATAAAAATTAATTTAAAAATCACCAATACAACTGTATAACAATGCATTTAAATGAATGCTATAATCAACCACAACCCCAAAAAAAATCACATTTCTATTGGGAATCAAAATTAAACTTTTTAAACTAATTGAGAATTAGGTTTGCATGGTTAGGAAATTTTATTTCCACCTATCTTATTACATTAAAATATTTTTAACAAAAATCCAAAAATGTTTGTATTTAAATAACTATAGTTGAAACCATAAGAATAAATTTTTTTTGGTTGATGAAAAAGCATGTAATATGTTATTCATCGCTTTATTGCATGTCTTAAAAATATAATAATAATAATATGATAAAAGACACAACACAAAACATTGCATTTTTTACAAAGTAGCTCACTCTTTTTCCAAACTTAGAAACCTAAGAATGATCACAATTCCTCTGTAGTTCCAAAGACCTTTGGTTGTTGCAAAATATCTTGAAAATTAGAACATAAAAATATCTTGAAAATTAAAAAAATCAAACCTATATGGAACATATCAAACCTATATGTGTATTCAATATAATGTTAAAAAAATCTTCATAAGATGAATAATTGATATATCATTCATGTGAAATAACTAAAGAAGGATCAACTATCACACACAATAATTCCGTAATAATGTCTTATATATCAATTCAAAAATGAAAACAACTCAAATTTCCAAACAAGCTTCACAAAAGTGACAAATAATAGTGTCATTCCATTCTATTAGAAATGATCTTTCCATATTGATTTCACATAATTGACACAACAATCATGCATTTGATCTAAATAACCTTCATTCTATTTTTTAAATACAAACCATTTAATACCCAAATAGGTTTGACATGTCACATAGTACATAAAAGGAACAACAAAGATGGAGCTATTACATTGTGACCATAGATTCACTTATCATATGAGGTCTATCTTTTCTTCAAAGCAATAAAATTTATTATACAATAAGTGCTTAGATGCACATGGGTTTGAATAAGAAAAGTCCAATTAAAAGGAAAAACTTTTTTTTGCAAAATATGTTTAATACAAGAAAACTAATAAACATGAAAATTATTCTTGCATGATTAATAAATTTGAATTTTTCAAGAAATAAGATTTTTCTAAAAATATTCTTTAAAAAAATTATTTTTATTAAAACTAATGCAAACAAGGTAGGGTATTCAACAAGGATCCACCTCCCATCTTGTTGTGAACCGAATATGCATAAAAGAACAATTGAGAAAGAAAGAAATATGTATTAATATAAAGATAAAATGAACACACAATTGGATGAATAACGTAGCTTTGGTAATATCTTATTGAGAGAAACAAAAACATCAAACCGGTCACCAATGATTCAACCTTCTACATAACATATGGACATGGAAAATTCTCCATGTACCACTATTTAATACTTGAATAACTCTAGGTAAACTTTTTTTAATGACATTACTATGGTTATTCAACCATCATCATGATTTGGTGAGCATTAAGCTCGCATCCATACTTTGCTTTTAAGCACTTTGAGTTCTCCCAAAACTTGAACTACTTTCCTAAGGCAATTGGATCTACTTATATAGTTGTTCATGCCACCTCCTAAGACTCTTAATTCTACGAAATTCAAATGAAAGGATCTACGGTCCAACAATGGACCTAAACACAACTAGTCGATCTTCTCTAAAACTTGTGCTTTCAAACATTCAAATATTCCAAGTTCATGGCTCAAATAGGATTATGTAAATAATGTTGTGTATTGGAAAATCGTGTAACAAACCAAACATTGCACAGAGGAACTATACACTCAAACATTGCGTAATGGACTTGTGCACTCAAAAAGATGTAACATTATACTCCACGACTCACCAGAATATGGTTCTTCAATGTGTGACCCATATAATACTCCAAAAAATGCAAAAATAATTGAATCCAATTGTTCTTGGTTTTAGTTGATACATGATTTCCTATGAACTTGGATGCTCGCATCAAAAAATCTACTTCATTGAGTATAGAAAGGGAAAAAGAGACCACATCCACAAAATTGTCAATATAAAAAATAAATGAAACAATATAATATGCACCCATCAACCAAGTATATTAGACTATAGTTTTTACAAATATCGAGAAAACATATTCATAAAAATATTACAGTAGACATATTATTCTATACTTTACCGAGTGTAGAAAGGGAAAAAGACCACATGCACAAAGTTATCAATATCAAAAATAAAGAAAACACTATAATATGCACCCATAAACCAAGTATATTAGACTAGAGTTTTTACAAATATCTAAAAACAAATTCACTAAAATATTAAATATGCATATTATTTATAAATAAATAAAAACAAATATTTCTTACAACAAAAACCTTTCCTCACTTGATGTTCCCAAAACTCAAAAAAATCACCAAAAATTATTTTTCTTACAACTAGAAATGTTTGGTAGGAATTGGAGGTCATCTTATCCAAGAGAAACCCCATAATCGTCTCTACAAAACACCGAAAATATAAATACCACATGTATTTTCTTTGAGACCCACTTCATAATAGAGATGGTGGAAAGCAATACTAGAATGTTCCATACCAAACATAATCACCTTTAAACAAATACACACTTGATTATTTTATTTAAATAAAACTAGTTGTTAAAAATACAAAATAACAAAAATATCATAGTAACCAATGCCCATAACACCTATACAATTGACTCCACAATCGCCCTAACACATCGGTTGAAATGTAGTTATTATCCATCTCAACTATTAACATGTGATGCCTAACAACACGCACGCCCAAAAACATCATAAAAAACTCAAAATCATTTTCATGAGTTCTCATAAAAAAACTATTTTAGAAACACATTTTTTATAAACTTTTAGCTTTTCACTAAAGAAGACTTTTTATTCAAAACAAAAAGTCCTAAAACATGTTAAAACCACACCTATGAACATTAGCAACAATCAATGAATCTAATTTTATTTTTTTAAATGTCAAGCTATAAGCACTATTTTTGTTGTATTTCCTGCAAACCTCAAACCAGGAAAAAATCCATAGTCATCTCTATATTTAATAATGGAAATCCAAATACATGAAAATAAAACAAACCATCACCATTCACATAACAACATGCATTTTCTTTTACACTCGTTTCATAGGAAAGAAGCCGAGACGAGTCTTGGATTGTCCTAGATCAACATAATCACATTTAAACAAATATGCAACAAAAAATCTAAACCGTTTTCAAAAGTTCCGCCAACAAAAAACACTATTTTAGAAATGTTTTTTTCTAACAATTCACAACTATTCACTAAACCATCCCTTTTTATAGAAAATACTTGCATTCAAAGCTAAATAGTTATCTTTCCAAAACAATAGAAATCTAAACAACTCACTTGTTCACTAAACCAATCTTTTTTAGACAAAAATACTTATAGTTAGAACTAGATAATGATCTTTGGAAAGCAATGGAAATAAAAATATACGTGAAAACATTTTTTTCTTTTGCAAAATCAACACTCTTGAAACATGCTAAAAACACACCCATGAACATTCCTCTCCATCCCAACTATTAACATATGTTACCCAACAACATGCACATCCACACACACATACACCAATAAAAATCAAAACTATATTCACAAGTTCTCGTCAACCCCAAAATAACACTTTCATAAACGTCTTTTCTAGAAACTCACGATTTACACTAAATATCACCCTTTTTCTCCTAAAACCAATTGTCTCGAACCATGTTAAAACCACCCCCATGTACATTACCAACAATTGCTCAATAAAAGAATTGAAAAATTATAATTATCAAGCTATAAATGCTATTATTTGATGTATTACTTGTAACCCCGCGGATCAAGAAAAACTCCATAGTTGTCTCTGCAAAATAATGGAAATCCAAATACAAAAAAAGTAAATAAACCATCGTCATTCACATAACATGTATTTTCTTTAACACCCACTCCATAGAGAAGATTGTGGAGAATAATATTAGAATGTGTCGATCAAATAATATCACATTAAACAAATATACAACAAAAAATCAAAACCATTTTCAAGAAGTTATTACCAACCCCAAAAAAACACTACTATAGAAACGTCTTTTTCTAAAATCTCATAGTTGTTCACTAAACCTAGGTTTTTCTTAGAAAATACTTACAATAGGTTAATCATTTCTAAATTACTCTCAATTATTTCGTAGTGGCGAACTAAATATGTTTCCAAGTTCAAGTGGTGAAATTTACAACGATAAATAGTAGAAAACCACAAATTTCATACCGATCAAAGAAACACCATTTTTGTCTATGCATAATAATGAAATTCCACAAACATGCAAATACACTAAATCATTTCCATCCAATACCAAGGTGCCTGATCAATGCATTGTAACACGATACCAAAGTGATAGCAAAAGGTACCGGATCAAGTGGTTTCACATTTATACAACACACACTTGATTAGATCTTACTAATAAATGCCCATAACATCAATGTTGTTAACTCCACACCTGCCATAACATCAACTATAATATAGCTATAGTCCATGCCAACCATCAACACATGTCACCTAATAGAATGTTCACACCAATATTTTTTGGCTGACAGAGCACTATCAAAGTTGAACGTCACACAACTTAACAAGATACACAATGTTGACCTTAAGCGACCTTAATTAAAGTTTTGTAAAACTATACATAAAATTATTAAATGAAAAATATCAAGTTTTCCCCATACAATTGTCCAACAATGCATTTATGCCAAAAAATTAAATTATAGTTCACCAAAACCAAAAAATATCTTACATTTCTATTGGACAACAAAATTAATTTATTCGGCAAGTAAATATCTTACAATGGCAATAATAGCATGACTTGTTTAGTTTTATCCAGATGACAAAATTTGACGTCCATTTGATTATCATAATGACAATTGAATGATACATGTGATGTTCAAAATTAAAAACCTTTGATTGTCGACATTACTTTTGCACATATATTTTTATTAAAAATGTAGTATATACCATAGCAAATAGTTTTACCTCGATAAGGATTCTTCATAATGAGATTGTTTTAGGAGAGTTTTTTTAGAAAATGCTTAATTAACACATATATGGTACTAACATTTTCTGGTTATACTTTTTAATGACAACCATTTTTGAACAAAATTTATTCGATTATTTTCTAGTTATAATTTTTCTGTAAATATAATAAATTTTAAATAACAATTAGATAAACTCTAATGTAATAAGTGCTTTGTAATTTTGGTAAATTTGAACGATACTTTTACAAATTTTTCATCACAAACTCTTTTTCACATAATTTTATGTCTAATAATTTATTGTACTGTATTTTATTATAATTTATTCTTTTGTCTATGAGATTTGTCTCTAAGCCATTGGACAACGAAGCATTTTATTTATTTTTTAATTTTGTTTTGTTTCAATCTATATTCGGCAGGATTCCTATATTAATGTTTGGAATCCAATGACATTTCGACTTTCCTCCATATGATTTTTTTTTAAAGTACACTGAATTTTGAAGCTTGTTTCAAAAACTGTGTTGGCCGAACACTCCATTGGAAAATAATTTTGAATGGAAAAGCATAATGGCTCATCTATGTTGCAAATGTTAGAAATTATTCTCGTTTAGATATGTATTGAATATTGTAATGATTTTTCTATTCATAAAGTAGAAGTTATGGTGAAAAACTTATTAGGGATGTGTTTGAGAGAAAAGTTAGATATTTGAGATTTCAAACCATTTAGAATAAAATAATCATGGGATTGGTGAGATGAGTATATTTTAATGTGTATAATTTTTGAAATTGTTTGTTTCAATCTCTTAATAGTACATTGTTATATAATAATTTAATGATATATGAAAAGATTTTAATAACTTCAAGAATGGCCGTTATCTATTAGTTTTTAAAAATAAATTAAGATAAAAGTTTAATTTAGCTATGGTATAAAGAAAGGAGCTTTAAATTTTTTCTATGATAAAATCACACATTTAAATTTAAATTGAAGTAAGATTGTAAGTCTTGTTGAGTAATATTTTATGCTTTGAGATTGCAATCTTAAATAAAATAACCATAGGATTGGTGAAAAGTATTTTGATTACTATTTTAATATTTGAACTTTTAAAATTGTTTGTTCAAATCTCTTAATATTAGCAATCATATGTAGGAAGTGCAATGTGAACGCCGAAAGAATTGGGTGGAGGAGTAAAGAGTGGAGGTGGTGGGAAGGGTCCATTTAGAGAATTCTAAATAACCATGCCATAGAAATATCAGATCTTTCACATTAAATAAGTAAAACAATCAGTTAAACCAATAAATAACATCTTGCTTCAGGATCCTTCACCATCAATTTTATTTCAATCTCTACAACAACCTCAAATTTAGCAATATGATGATTACAAATTGGACAATGGGCAACACATGCAAAGATGTGTTCCCATTTTACTCATATTTGTAGAGAGGAATCTTAGGGTTATTTAATTTATCTTCAACATGTAGGCAGTTTAATTCTATTTTGTATATATGAATGAACACAAATATGTTGGACTTAACAATTTTAATCTTTACAAATACTAAAAGAGTGTGACCAGCACAAATAATGTAATTTATTTGAAAATAATCGATCCATTAAATATGTTCAATTTCCAAAAGTAGAATCCAAGTATAAATACAAACAAAAAAGAATTCCATGCATGCTTGCCTCCACTCAAATTAAAATTTATCCTTACGTCATTTCCCTTCAAAATTAAGAATAAAAAATATGACATATGGACAATACCACTGGACGCATCTCATATACAGGTGGCTCTAGAATGAAATCTTCATTTTGGACAATACAATTCACCAATAGCTTGCCATCGCGAACCTGCATTAGAAATAAGAATAAAAAAGCAATATGAGAAATTGAACTAAGACAAATCGATCTTTATGAGATGCATATCATAAAAAATCAGTCAAGCAGATGGATAAAATTATCGAATCCTTTTCTTACCAGATATTCTCATCATAGTTAATCATGAAACCCTCGGGTTTCAGTCTTACCGTGTGGAAGAGAAGTGGTGGAGAACAATTCCATCTATTTTTCCAGTTTACAAACACCTTACACTCTATGCGTGTGCAATGGTGGGAGATTTTGTTTATTTCAGCGGCAGAAAGAACGATGTCACCGAAGCCTAATTAGAACACCAATTAAGATTGATGGCTTAGAGCCCATCGAACGTGAATGACCTCTGCAACAACCTATCCACCACTAATTTTAGTGAAAGAGTACAAGTGGTAGGGGGTGCTCTTTCTCATAGGGCAATCACCTTTAGGCGTAATTAGATTTTATTTCATCTCCACTTTACCAAATACTCCTTGAGCTCCTTGTGTGTTTTGATAATGTAGTGTCAATTATGCCTTTTCCTTCATCGTAAATTCTTTATGACACACACTCTCTCCAATCCACTTTTAATAATTAAAACCTTTAATATTTCCAATGTATAGTATAGTATGAATACAAATATACTACATTACATATGTTAGAGATATCAATTCCTAACATGTGATTCAATCTCATAAGCTTTCTACACAAACTTCCGCAACATTTTGCATGTTTGAATTTTATTTCATTTGTTAAAGGCCATACCACCTACTTGGTATTCCAAGTTCCTTTTCTCATATGTTTGTTTCGCATTCATTTTTCTATGACTGCTCATGCACTTTGTAGTGCACGATTTCCATACGCTTTACAAAAGTTTATTAATCTTCTTCATTATGTGGTAACTTTATCACTCCCCATTGCTCACATGTTACTCCCATACGCAATATGTTAACCGACTTATTATATTTATGAAATCTCCAATTCCACACATATCAGTAAATTCAAGACCTTTATTTGTACATTAGTCTTTGGGTGATACACCCAAATGAATTTTAAATTTGTATTCATCTTCTTCCACAATGTCTATAAAAAAACCCCAAAACTTAAGTGTCCCTATCAAATTCAATATTATAAATAAAACAAGGTTTTCTCATTATCTGAGTGAAGAAAACATTTACATGAATGTTAGTTGCATCAGTATTCCTCCACATGATAATTAATCTCTTTATAATCTCCTTATCTCTAAATGCATACCTGCACATGATCATTAATGAATAAAAACTCACACCAAAACTAATTAGCTGAATAAATTAAACATAGCACCAACTTCAAATAAACATACCGTAATTTGTTTTGCAGTTCAATCAATCGATCCTCCTCACCCTTTTCATTCTCTGTTTGAGCTTTCTTTACTTTCTGCCACGTATGCGAGGAGGAGTAGTTTCCCTGCACAAACACAATATTACTCACACTAAATAATAAATACAACATTTAAAAGAAATATAAATGCAAATAGTGTATATTATTATATATCCACCTGAAAGTGTGGAAATTTCATTTTCTCTCGTAACGAGTCCAACATTCGGTGCATTAATGGAATGCCCAGTAAAATTGTAGAGTCAACAAAGGCTAAATCAATTTCAACAAAAGTAAAAAGTGATATTCCCTGGTGTTCATTTTGGTCATAATATGCCTTAACAACATTTAAATATTTTAATAGAACTTTGAAGGTCAATTGTTGTTTATTATTAAAACAAATGACTAAGGTAACTTGTAAGTGTCATTTAGATTATAACATATAGAAAATAACTTACAAGTTTTGCCATAATAGAATTATATGTTTGAATTTAAATTGAAGTAATAAAAACACATGTTTGAATCTAAATTGAAGTAATATTGTATACTTTTTTGAACAATATAAACACTAAATATGTTTCAAGGGATGAACTTTGAGTAATATATTACTTCAAAACATTATGATCTTTTTCATAACCTTAAACAAGAATATGATTCATGAAAACCTCTATTTTTTCTTTAATTTTCTTCTTATTTTCACCCGGAAGCTAAGTTCATGCGGGATATTTTAATTTTCACATCAAATTAATTTCATCTTTTGATCACATAAACCATCACATAATTTGAATTGTTTGCCTTCAATTTTAGGGGTTATCTATATGTTATTTATACGAGATCTTTGTTTTCCCTTTAAATTATTAATTTGTATGTGATTTTGACTTGTGTATTTTAGGTCATGTTAAGATGACCACCATAAATAGTCACTAGTATAGTGACATTGTTTAAATCATGTGTTTTTGGTATTAATCATATGGGAAGGGCGCCCACTTTAAAAACAAGCACCATAATTATTTGTTAGTAGGGATATTTGAACTAAAAGAACTGTTCCTCCCTCGATTATTCTTGCAGAGTTGTGGGTATGTCCACTCTTTATCACTTTGATTTTCAATGTTATCACTATGTTGCATAGGTTTCGATGCATGTCGATTCTTTTTTACGGTCAAAATAGATATCCATATTTGGCACTCCAATCTTCTATGAAACTTGTCAAAAAAGGATGCAAATCTTGTTGGTATGCAAGAGTTATGACTCTCCTTCAAAAGTTGGATATTGATATAGAAAGACTTCCTCCTCTTGGGTTTTCCATTAATGCTCCTCAACTCACTAAACATGAGGTCAACAGGGGTATACGAGAAGAACTCACTAAGTCTTATTTGAAAGTTACATGGTTTTCTCCAAAATAGCCTTTGAAACCAAAACTTCTTCACTATTTTCAATTTTATTCCTGCTTCCATGAAGATCAAAATAAAATTCTTGAATACATGAAGAAGTCATTGCCTTCATGCCTGAGGATCCCTTGACTCGCTTTTGTATTTGCTCTCACTTGCTTCGGATGGAATTCGATCATAGCCTCCCACAACATGAGCGTGTATGTCGGTTATGTTTTCTAGAGCCTGAAAGTGAAGAACATTTTATATTCAAATGTCCCATCTACTATGAAATTCATGGAAGATACCATTGTCTTTTCAGAGATTCTAGTGGATCTTTAATGAGCTTCACTTGATATGAAGCCCAAAAATGTTTAGCTTTGTTTATTCATGAGACACTTCAACTCCGGCAAAGAACACTCAAATTGAAGTCATCAAATACAAATAATTGCAGGCATATCAATTCTTACTTCCAAATAACTAATTTTAGAAATCTTAAGAGATCTCATACACAGACAAGTTGGTCCATATACGCCGAGACAACGTACATTCTACTGGTTCCCAATTCTTCAACCTTCTAGTAGTTGATTTGTTGTTTCTTTTTCTATTTTTCTTTTCTAGAGATGCTTTTAGCACTCCCTTTATGTATTGGTCTTTGTAGTGCCTTTGATGTCGCATAAGCCATTCTTGCCCTTTGTGGACGTTAATATCTAAATTAAATTAAATTAAATAAATATAATCTTACTAATAATATAAAGGGGATGACCCTGTGGTGAACTGGTGGGGCGCTTAGCCTGTAGAGCCAACAACCCAGTTCAAACCCAACCCCAAGATTTCATATCCTGATTTACCCGCGGCATGTGGAGTGGGGTATTTGCATGTTGCCTAGGGGGTACATCCCTAGCCTAAATTTTAAGACTCAAGGTCTTGGTCTATTGGTGAGTTACAAGTAGTTTGTAATCATCAACCCAAGTTCCATTCCCATTGAGGTCATTGGACACTTTCAATAAGTAGCCATGGAGACACCTTGAGGTAGGGGTCAAACTTCTCCATGTGAACCAAGAGGAACACAGTGGGGTGCTCCGAATGCAGATCGCTCGGTGGACATTAAGGACCCAAGCCCACCTCCATGTCCCACTTAGAGAAAGTGATCCTCCAAAACCACCACTCCAGTTCATAGCTGTATAATAAAAGTGTTTACCATCCAAAATTTTTGTTAATTACGTTTTCCTTGATTTTCGGTGTTGTTGGTAGAGGCTGCTTCTTTCTTTCCTCATCGATATATCTTTTTCTCCTTATTGTATGGGGTAGGGCCCCTTAACCCACTTTTACCCATAATCATAAAAAAAAATTCTCTAAAAATTTGATTTTATTATAACATTCAATATAAATAATAATTACAAAATAAACAAGAGAAATTAACTCCATAAATTTTTATATGTTTAATAATTTCCACTATTTCTTATTGTATTATTTCGTAAAACTTCTTATATTTTAAGACATAGTTCCATATGTAATTTAATAAGCCAAAATACATTTAAAAAAACTTGTTTAAAAAAAAAATAGTTAAAAACCATTTTTACACCATGAGGCGTTCTTGTTATGAGGTCGTGCACTGTTTTCCCTGACAGGTTTTGGGCATCGGACGGCTCTATTTCGGGGTCATTGAAATCCAACGGCGGAGGAAACCCTGGATTTCGTTCGTGTGGAGGAAGCGGGTTGTTGGAAGATTGCATGGGTCGTTAATGCCTACTCTGCTTCGCCGGTTGTTCATCATTACACTTCGTAGTTGGGGCCGGAATAGCTCAGGAATAAGTGCCTGTTCTTTGGCAATGGACGGATTATGTTGTGCGTGGCAGAAATATGAGAGGGGGTACTTCGTAGTTGGGGCCGGAATAGCTCTGGAATAAGCGCCTGTTCTTTGGCAATGGACGGATTATGTTGTGCGTGGCAGAAATATGAGAGGGCCTTTGCATGTGGAGAAGGTTTGGGTGCCTATAAATGCCTGCTTTGCCTGTTGTTTGCATTCCTGAGGGTATCTTTTCATGCTGGTTTAGATTCGTCCTGCAGTGTTCTGGTAAGTTGTCTCGGTTGTATCTTTTCGCTAACAACCAGTCAAAGTTGTGTTTCGCCTTTAACTTGCTTCCGAGGTCTTTCCCGTGGGTGGGTTCTTGCTTAAACAATGTATGGTGTGCTGTGCAGGTGGGTTTCGTGAGGGGCATATTCTCTGCAAGGTATTCGAAGGTATGAAATCTCTTTGGTCTTGTTTGCTTATAAATTTTAATTTTTCGTGACAATAAAACACATGTAGCTATAGAAAATTAACTTTAAAGCAGTAATTTGCTTCTGCCATGTATCAAATCGTGGCTCTGCGTTATTCTCCTGTGCTGATATGTAGCTTGACCCAATCTATGGCATGTTTGTTGCCGGGCTCTATTTCGGTGTGCTTCAATTGATCAAGAATTTTGTTTGTATGTGTTTGGCGTTTTGTTTAGAGTTAATTCGACCCGCTCAATGCTTGACTTAGGTCGAGTTTATCATTCCTGGCCTTTTGTGCTTCTGGATCCTGCGTTGAGGTTGCTCCTTTGTGGGGCTTTGTTGAGAGGTCGCACTTGAGAGTTTCATGGATCTGGGTTTACACGATTGATTCGTTGTTCTCCCCTTTAACTTAGATCTGTTCCGTTGTGAAGGGATTGATTTTTGAGTTCTCAACCGCCATTGTTTTTCCCTCAGTTAAGAAAATGACAATTGGTTTCTCATGTTTACATTGGGGCTCTGGTTGCTTTCATCATTAATTTCTCTACGGCACTCAAGCCAAACGAATAGGTGGTTAATTCAGCAACATAACACTGTAGAAGACAATGATGGCATTTTCTTCCATAGCTTGTATCTCTACAACTACAGTTGTAGCATTATCAAATAGGACCACTAATATAGAAGCTTCACACACTGTTCTCAGATGACTTTGTATAAACCTCAAAATGGTCTCATATACGGTTGCATAAGCAACTCATATGTTAACTTCATCATAGCATTTATTGAAGAACCAGATACCAAACCCTCACCGCAATACTTCCACAAAGTGGGATACCGCTCCTACTTTTCCATGAAACATTCTAAATAGCCCAGAGAAAGAAATGGAATCTTTCTCCTTGAAATTGAAATAGGAGTACCCTATTTTTCCACGAAGGGGCTGCTATTTTTAGAAGGCATTTTTGCCGAATGGCAGCCTCTGTGTAGTCGATACTTTCTTAAACCAAATTTATTGATAATTTTGGATACAAAGTTCATGCAAGTAGTAATGTGAGTAGCTGAAAATTTCATATTGCATGGGACCATTTTAATATAAATTCCCTAAAAAAATTTCATAAAGTGCCACCTTCGAGAAAATTAAATAATGAATGGCAAAATATTCCTCGCTAATCCACATTCATGTATAGGAATGGAAGCTGCCCA
Source organism: Taxus wallichiana var. yunnanensis (assembly GCA_018340775.1). Taxonomy (NCBI): domain Eukaryota; kingdom Viridiplantae; phylum Streptophyta; class Pinopsida; order Cupressales; family Taxaceae; genus Taxus; species Taxus wallichiana. Next base: position 822,411,178 of record CM031240.1, read on the forward strand.
CGTAGAAGCATAGTTCTATGTTTAAGGTAAGCATAGTTCCCGAAGAATTAGGCACGAGAAAAAATTACTCCCATTTTGCCTTTGCAAAAAAAAAAAAAAGAACCAATATTTTGAGCAGAGTCTTGTGGACGCGTGAGTTACTATCAAATTTTGAAAATTTTGAGTCTAAGTGCTTTTCTCTACGAGGTACCTAAGTCATAAAATTGAAGAAATTCAAGTATTGGGCCTTTCTCGCATGTATTTCGGGCCTGTCGGACATTTTTGTCCCGACTGTCCCAAGTTCCAAAGTGCAAGTTGTTCCCCGATCGGCCGAAATCCCCGAAATTGTCCTATCTTCGGGCCCGTCGGAAGTTTTTGTTCCAAGTGTCCCGAAACTTTTGTGCAAGTCATTCCAATTTCGGCCGAACCACCCGAACCGCGTACTTCGCACCTTTTTGTCCCAAATATCCCAAAGTCAAAAGTACGAGCTTTCTCTTTTTCGGCTGAAGCTTCCTAGTCGCGTACTTCAAAATTCTTTGTCCCAAACCGAAAAAATGCGCCCCGCTTCATTTTCGGCGAGCAGTCAAACCGCGTACTCCGGAACTTTCTGTCACAAAAGTCCCAAGTCAAGACCCCATTGTTCCAATTTCGGCCGAAATGTCTGAACCGCGTACCTCGCGCATTTTCGTCCCAATTGTTCCAAAAGCTTTTTGTGCATTCTCTCTCCATTTCGCCCGAGCCGCGTGTTTCGCGCATTCGCGTCTCACATGTCCCAAGCGTGCCTAGTGTCATCCATACTTAGACGCTTTTCAAATTGGTGGTTGCGTAATTAAATGCGCATTGAATTCACTCCGCTCCCCAAACGGCTATATAATGAACATTTCCCCTTTGCATTTTCTCACATCTTCCTTGTTATCCTTTGCTCAAACCCTTGCCGCTTACAAACTTGCGCACGTTCCTCTGCTTCTGTAATTCCATTCCAAGTCTAGTTTGCAACCTTGTTCCCCTGAAACTATCGACATGAAGATCAAATTTCAAGGACAAGAACAGATTTCTCCACTCGAGTCTGCTGTAAGCAACATTGGAGATAGCGAGGCCCGACATCTCGATTTCAGCGATTTTTGGGCAAGGATGGAAGATGCAAATCCCTCACCGATGGCTCAGACAATTCATGACAGTGGTTTGGCGTACGCTGGAGGATTCCCAATTTCAGTACAGTGTGCTGATACAGTGCTTGCATGCGGAGCTCACTTCGACCCCGCCTCAAGTGAATTGACAAACGTACATGGGGAGCTCATCGCCAGGCTAGACGCTGCCGCCATTGCTGCCGCTCTGAGGATCCCGGAATTGGACAATGCCATAGTTGTTTCCCAAGCCCAAGCGCAAGCCATGTTCGATCAAGACAGTGACAAGTACAGAGCACGAGTGGCGAAGTCCTGGCTAAAAAACCCTAAGAAGGGAGCTTCCCGCCTCACCAAAACCCTCATCGAAAGCAGACTTGACGAAGAAGCGCCGAGATTCATATCTGCTGGCTCGGGTCATGGGTTTGCCTTCCACCAGCGAGTTCCATTTCTGGATGTGCCCGCTCATCAGTATGGTGTGCGAGGGTACACAAAATATCAACTGGGCTGAGATCATCAGCATGAATGCGCAGGCGGCTATCACGTCTTTTGCAAACAAAGAAGTTTTCATGACTTCATATCGATGTATACTCTAGCGACATCAAGGCAATGGTTTGGATTCTCATATATAGACGCCCACAAAGGCAACTGACCCGGTGTATGCCTATTGCCGCATGATTTACCTTGGATACCAAAGCAACCGCAATTTCAGAAGGGTTAATGATGCTTTCACTACTATGTACGTGGTCCGATTGCTCGAGGGTGACACCGCCAGGAGGTTTTCAGATGAAGCCATGAACTTGATATCACGGTATGGGGCCTACTTCATCCAATTCAGGAAGTTCTCATACATCAGGCTTGCTGGTTATGAGAGTACTCCTCTGCGGCTTCATGTTCTGCGATGACAAGATGGCCTTGATCGAAATATGCGAGCAAGCTGGACAAGTTGCCTGAGAACTTGCAGAGACAAGAAGATTTCTGGCTTGCACTTTCCCATCTCTCTGGGAAATTACACATGTAAAACAGCCCTGGATGCCCAGAATATAGAAAGAACTTTGGTCCCTATCACCGTTCATTTCTTCAAGCCAAGAACCTGCTTTGACTTGAAGAAGTTTATTGAACAGAATATCAAGATAGCCTATCACCATGTGGCAGATGCAGAAGACTACTGGGCTGACTGTGCAAACGACTTTGAGGCCAGAAGAAGGCATTATGGCAGGTTCTCCTTACAATTGATTCAAGAACTCGGTCTGTACCAAGTTCCTGAAGGCCTCGAAGATGATAATTCTGAGCTATACTCATATGAGTATGAAAATGTGATCAAGCACACCCCTCTGGAGGACCTGGATTGGAACAGAAAAGAGAGGGATGATTTGGCTGAAATCCTTGCTCCAGTCTTAGTCAGGACTAAGGTTTGGTTCAATAAGAAGGTCCGAGAATTCAGGAGGCACTCGGGAGAATCCTCCTCGAGGATGAATCGACACCAATAAGAGAAGCACCGGTTCAAGGTCGAAACACAAAGAAAACCCCTCCTGCCTCAGCGGCTCGGGGACTGTGGAACCTACTCCTTCTCCATCCACTCGGGTATATAAGAAGAAGCTCAAGGAAGTAAAGAAGGAACCGGTGGAAAGAGATCTTCGGGAGAAAGCAGGCGAGAATTGCCTATCGGACGAGAGAACATCATCATCCTCGGTGAAAGTGAAGAAAGTGAGAGGCCAACTCCTACAAATGTTCACGAGGACCCACGAGATAAAGACAAGGAGGTCGAGCCTTGAACTTCCAGTGCTATTGATTCTTCTACTCTTTGCCATTGTCTCGAGTGCTCCTTCCACATCCGGCTTGAGTCAACATTTTTGCCTGGACCACGAGTGTCATGAGCTCCCTGTCTCTTGGTCCCCTTGCTTCTCCTGCAGATTCTTCTTCCTCTTTTGCATGGGGGTGACCCTTGGTTGACAAAAGGAAGAGAAAACCATCCTCCCAAAACTTGGGACCAAATTTTGATCTTTATTGCGACCATGTTGGGCACCACGCCTTCCGTGCCAAGAAAGCAAGAACCACCTCGAGAATAGTATCGATACTCGAGGTCAGCAATTCGGAGATTGCAAGCTGCGATGGACAAATCGAGCACGGGACTTGCAAGTATATCGACTTGGAGCTACTGAGAATCCCAATGGGAGAATCTACCCCTGAAGGCGAGATCCATAACCTCCAGGAAACAGTCACAAGAGTTATTGGGAGAGTGGAAAAGGGACAGCAAACTATCGAACAGCTGGAAGAGCAAGCCCGAGTTCTTACAGGTTTCATCAAGTCTCTTCTATCTAAGGACAAAGTTTTGGATCCCACCCCTTTGACTGCTCTACCTCCTCCTGTAATACTAAGCCAAGATGAAGTGCAAAGTATAAAAGATATGCACAAGTATTCTGTCTATGGTAGAGCTATCGAAGCCATGGTGGATGACATGCTTGTTGCCGGGCTAAACTTCATCGACGAAGCTTTTAAGCTACATGGAAAGGTAGACAATTTGCAACAGAAGCTATCCTCTACCATTGAGGTTATGGATAAGGAGCTTAAACTCTGGGGCAGTTGCATTGTAGACCTTCGCCTCATGGGACAGACAGATGAGAACATCTTACTGGCAAATAAGATTTTCGATGATGCCAAAGATAATCTATCAAAATCCTGGGTCTACAGCGTAGAGTGGAAAATCAGAGTCCTGGAAGAAGCTGTAGGAGAAATGAAGAATAGGCGGCAAAAGGAGAAGCTTCAAAGGCGCTAGCATTTCTTTGCTTTCAAAGATATGCATTGTCATCTTCGGGATGAAAACTCGGCGTTCCCTTGTCCTTACGAAGAAATCAAAGCTCGGTTGAGCTTTTGTCAAAGATAATCTTTTGAGGAAGACTCCATCTCTAAGGACAAGATAAAGGAAATTTGTTCCCTTCAGTCTGCCATTGAAGAAGCAAACAAAGACTATCATACTCACGTCGAGTTTGATAAAGAGATGGAGAAATGCCTGGGATTTTGGACTCAGTCTGCAACTAACACATCAGTCCCTCGTGGCAGAGATATAGCTGAGTCATTGAAGAAGTTCATGCAGCGGATTCTAAAGACAGTGGGTCCCTCCCAGTAGCCGGCCACCTGTCTCCTTCTCCTTCCTTTCCTCTTCTTTCCTTTCTTTTCGTATTCTTTGTAATTAGTTAAGGTATTGCAATTGGCGGTACTTAACTATTCTTAGTTAAAAGAAACGGTTACGAAGAGTAACCGACTTGTAAGCTATATAATGGCCTTTCCACGCCATTTTGAAAGGAGGAGGAAGAACTTGGATATTTGCTGAAAGTGTAAATAGATCTTAAAAGAAATCAATACAAAAAGGGCTTTCCGTTCTTTGTCTATCTGATTCTTGTTGTCTCTGTGTTTTCCTTTAATATTGTGAAGATCATTTTGTTCTTAACTCGTTTGGTCTCTCTGATTGCATACTGTCCAGTTTTGCAAATACAGCGATCTTGTACAACCAAGAAGGAACTTTGTGTCCTTGACTAATAAATCCGAAGAAGGTTATTTATGGAACTTTGTGTCTTTAAATTTAATCTCATTCAAATGATCTTGTCTTAAATCTTTTGAAGCTTCGCATACACGAAGAATTATTCTGCTATCTATAATTCTGAATGTTGCTGTTCTGCTCATCTTCTTATTCTTTTTCCTCAGTCCTTGCGTAGCTGATGATCCTGGTGAAAAGCACTTTCGTAATATCCAAGTTTAACCATAAAATAATGTTCTGTATATTTGTAAATAAGTTCGTTTCAGAATAAGGGAACCTCTCCCATTAAAGAGGAGGGACTTTTCGTCCCCTGTCTGTTGCTCTCTAAAAAGTCCTATTTGACGACCAACAGTTTTTGGCGACTCCGCTGGGGAAAATCGCATTCCAGTACTATAATTTTTCGATCATCCTTTGATCTGGCGACTCCGCGTTTCACTCGAGGGAGAAGGACCCTTGGCATTGAAGATCCTCAGTTTCAGCTTTTGGAACAACAGGGTTTTCCTTTCCCTTCATATAGAAGAACTCGTTCGACGAGCACTCCGCCTGTTCGAGATAAAAGTCCTACACAGCCAGCCAGCCCTAATCTGCGAGCTCTGATCCTTGCTGGTGTTAAAGTTCCCCTCCAAGCCGTATTTCCAAGAATGGTGGCACAATTGCCATGGGGTCAACGTGTCGGGCCCCTGGCCCTTACTCAACCTTTGCATGAGTTACCTAGAGGTAACCGAAAGAACTTCCCCAAGTTTAGAGGAGATGGCAAAGTACACCCTGACGAACATATTGCAGCCTTCATAGTTGCGTGTGGAGTCTTGGGGGTTGAACATGAAGACGTCTCAGTAAGACTGTTCGTCGAGACGTTACAGGACAATCTTCTTGGCCGTTCTATCACCTTCCGAAATTGGTGCCATCATCACCATTGGAATACCATGAGAACTCAGTTCGAAAGCCGTTTCAAGCCGGCAGAAGATGTGCATGCACTGCTTGCCCAGATTTCTCAAATAAAGAAAGATCCATCGGAACCCATGAGAGAATTTGTGGCACGATTCAACAGACTGATCAACAAAATTCCCGTAAATACTCGACCGGTTGATCAAATTCAAAAATGTTTCTTTCTAAATGCTCAAACGCCCAAAGTCAGTTATGCTCTGAGAAGAGCTAATCTTGGAACGTTAATTCTGGATCAAGAACTGGCTGTTAGTGTCGAGGACGACCTGATCATGTCAGGGAAGTTGAAGAGAGATCCTCCCAAATCTAAATCTGCTGCTTCTTCCCCTTCCACCTCTGGACCCAATACTGATCCATTAGTCCAGAAACTTGCAAATGATCTCGTCGCTATAAAGAAACAACTAGCTCAGCATGCCCCGTATGCGATGTTCCAAGAAGAAATTTTCAGCCTAGAAATCGGTTGCCTGCTCCTCACACAAGACTAGCACTTGAAGGACCTCCTGTCAAAGTTCCTGTGAACGCAACCTGTGAAGTTGAAGAGCCAGATGATGACGTGGACGATGAAGCTCGTGAGGAGTTCCTGGAGGAATTTGATGATGAGGCGGAAGAACTCGAAGGATCTCGGGTTAATTTCTTTACCACCGAAGGCACTGATGATGGAGATAACTATGATGAAGTGGTAGCAGATATGAACAGTGAATCTTTTGCTGTCATGACTCGAGAACAGACGAGGCAGAAGGAGAAAGTAACACAGCCCATGAAGAAATCTAAGGAACAGCCAGCAACCATTCCTGTAATTGCCAGAAGAGGATCTCCTATCCCTACCTCATCTGCACCAAAGGTAAGTACTGTCAACACTGCTCCCAAAGTTTCTTCTTCTTCCTTTTCTCCTAAAGTTGATAAGCCTAGAATCCCAAATGATGATGGCCCATCCACCTCTGGATCCTTTGATATTGTTGATCATCTTAAAAGGACTAAGGTTCAAATTTCGGAAGCTGAATACTACCAAACCCATCCTAAAGCTTTTGCCAAGATGATCCAATTTGTTAATTCCCATTCCAAGACCACCTCTAAAGGCCTTTTGCCCACACCTCCTTCTATACCCTGACCTAGTCAGTAGTAGCTCTTTGTCACCTCACTGGAGACAAAATCAAGCCTTTTTATGTTACACTCCTTATAGCTGGCCATAGGCTCAGTAACTGTGTCATAGATTCCGGAGCCTCTGATAATGTGATGCCTGCTAAAGTAGCTCATGCTTTAGGCTTGACCCTTACTCGTACTTATGGATCTTGCTACTCCATGGAAAGTAAGGAAGTACCTTTGGTGGGAAGGATTAAAGATGCACAAGTGGCTTTTGCTGCTTTACCTGAAAAGAAAGTCTTGGCTACCATACTAGTAGCCGACATTCCTCCTTCCTATGGAATGTTGCTAAGCAGAAACTTCTGTAAAGATGTGGGTGGAGAGATTCAAATGGATTGGTCACACGCTCTCATACCTGTCAATGGACAAATGAAGAAGCTACTACCTGAGAAGCAGTCCGAGTACATTGTGCAGAAGACAGATGATCCCAAGGCACAAATACTCTATGAGGACAGGGGCCATGGTAATTACATGATTTTGTCCCCTGATGAAATCCGACCCTGCAAAATATCACCTAAAGATCCCAATGGTGTCTGGGTTTTAGAATTCGATGGCAGTTGTTCCTCGGCTGGCTCTGGAGCTGGTGTTCTGCTAATATCACCTGAAGGCTGCCTGCACCCCTTTTCATTTAAATTGCAGTTCGAGAACACTAACAACACAGCAGAGTATGAGGCTCTCATCCTTGGACTGCAAGTGGCCAAAGAACGAGGTGTTAAAAATCTTTTGGCTCGTGGTGATGCAGAGCTGATTGTGAAGCAAGTCAGAAGCCTGTTTCAGGTAAAGAACGGGAGGCTGAAGCATTATCGGAATCAGGTTTGGGATTCAATTGAATTCCTTGATGCCTTCTCCATTGAAGCAATTCCCAGAGAAAAGAACAGCAGAGCTGATTCACTGGCTGTCTCAGGGTCACTGTTGATTCCTCATCCTGAATTCTCTCAGGATAAGTTCACTATTGAGATGGTCCACCGACCTAGTGTCCCTGACAATACTAATAACTGGCAAGTCTTCAACGACGACCAGCATTTGCTTTCCTTCCTGGAGCTCAAGGGCAATTTTGAACAACTGTATTTCGAAGGAAGTGACAACCTGCCTCGTGAGAGCGTGTCTTCTGACCAAGCCGTCACCCAAGGAGAAGAAACTGATCAGGAAGGGTGCATTAAGCTCAAAGGAAATAAGATTCCCAAAGGTTTGGTGAGTTTGGAGGAGTTGTTTGATAAACATGACAGATACGTGAGATCTAAAGCTTCCACTGGACCTCAGCAATCAGCTGAGTATGATAAGATTGATATTGGGAGTTCTGATGGCCCGAAGCTGGTAAATATCGGGAAGTGTTGCACATCAGATGAAAGGAGAAGAGCAATTGACCTTCTAAGGAAATATAAGGATGTGCTTGCTTATTCTTATGAAGATCTAAAAGCCTTCAAGCCAAAAGAAATGCAGCACTCTATCCCTCTCAAGCCAGGAATCAAGCCTTTCAAGCAGAAGCAGAGGCAGTACAACCCAAAGATAGCTGACACCATATTTCAGGAGATTCAGAAACTGCTGAAGGCTAAAATCATCTTTCCCATTCACCATTCGACTTGGATTGCAAACATTGTACCTGTTAGGAAGAAGAATGGTGAGATCCGCATCTGTGTTGATTTCAGGAACCTGAATCAGGCCTCTCTGAAAGATAACTACCCTCTGCCTATGATGGATCAGATTTTGCAAGCGGTAACAGGCTCTGAGATGTTATCTATGCTTGATGGTTTTTCTGGATACAATCAGGTAGAGGTTGATACTGCTGATCAACATAAGACAGCCTTCACAACTCCTTGGGGTACCTTCGCCTACAAGAGAATGCCTTTTGGGCTGATTAATGCCGGTGCCACTTTCCAGAGAGCTATGGATCTGGCTTTTGGGAGCTTGAAAGGGAAATGTATTGTCATATACCTTGATGACCTGACAGTGTTTTCAAAGACAAGAGCAGATCATTTCGATCACCTGGAAACAGTTCTGCAGAGATGTAGAGAGCATGGAATCTCCCTGAATCCTAAAAAATCTGTCTTCTGTGTTACAGAGGGAAAGCTATTAGGACACATTGTCTCAAAGGATGGCATCAAGATTGATCCTGAACGAGTTCAAGCCATCCAACAGATTCCTCTCCCTACTAGTAAAAAGGGCGTGCATTCCTTTTTCGGTAAGATCAATTTTCTAAGAAGATTCATCCCTGATTTTGCTGAATTAACTTTGAATATTTCTCAGATGATGAAAGGAAAGCAAGCATTTGGTTGGTCTTCTGAAGGAAAGGAATCCTTTGAGGGTATCAAGAAAGCTATTGCTAAAACTCCAGTTTTGGCCTGCCCTGATTTCAGCAAGGATTTCATTATCTATTGCTACGCTACAGATAGTACTCTGGCTGCTGTCTTAACCCAGGAAGATTCTGATAAACATGAGCTACCAATTGCCTTCATGAGCTATATCCTGAAGAACCATGAGCTAAAGTACACCATGATGGAGAAGCATGCCTTTGCAGTAGTCAAAGCTGTCAAGCAGTTCCGTTTCTATATCCTCAACTCTCACTCTACGGTGCTGGTCCCAGATACGACTGTAAAGTCAATTCTCACGCAACAAGAATTTGGATCCAAGAGGGGAAACTGGGTGGCTAAGGTCCAGGAGTATGACCTTGATATCAAGCCAACCAAGCTGGTTCGGGGAAAAGGTCTTTGCGAGCTCATTGCTGAAGGAGCCCAACATGAGTTATTGGAGAAGAAAGCTGACCTTCCTACTGTTCTATTCCTGAGTTCAGTTGATGAATGGTATGCTGACATCGCCCATTTTCTCACCTACGGGGAATGCCCCTCTCATTTAACTGCTAAAGAAAAGAGGACTGTTAAATTGAGATCAGCACAATATGTATTGTGGGAAAATGCCTTGTTCAAGCGTGGTTTGGACGGGAGATTTCTGAAGTGTGTAGACAAGGAACAACAGAGAAAGTTGCTCTCAGCTTTTCATGATCAGGCATGTGGAGGGCACTATTCATCTACAGTCACAGCTCATAAGATACTCCGTGGAGGGTATTACTGGCCTTCCTTGTTCAAAGATGCATCCAAGTGGGTGGATAAATGTGAGGCCTGTCAGACTTTCGTGGGAAGACCTAAATTGGCTTCTTTGCCTCTCAAGCCAGTTGTGATTGAGGAACCATTTCAACAATGGGGTCTGGACTTCGTTGGTGCACTCAACCCTGTTTTTCTAGAGCTGGACACACTCATGTGCTAACTGCTACTGACTACTTCACCAAATGGGTGGAAGCTATTCCAGTCAAGAGCACCACTTCTGAAGTAGTATGCAACTTCATCAAAGAGAACATCTTGGTTAGGTATGGTGTACCTAACAAGATTGTAACAGATAATGCCTCAAACTTCTCCTCAACTGAGATAATGGATTTCTGCTACGGGTATGGCATCTCTCTGGCTCATTCTTCAGATTATTATCCCCAGGGAAATGGACAAGCAGAATCTACCAACAAGAATCTGGTGACTATCATAAGGAAGTTGGTCAACGAATCTCAGCGAAACTGGCATAAGAAGCTTTATGATGCTCTTTGGGCAGACAGGATCACACCTAAAAGAGCCATTGGAATGTCCCCCTTTCAAGTAGTGTATGGAGTAGAGGCTCAATTGCCAGTGACAGTGGAACTACCAGCCTTGCACCTGATGAAGGCCATTGAAGACACTAGTTTCAGTGATGCTCTGGACAAAAGGATCATGTACCTGCACAAACTGAACGAGGATAGATTGGAGGTTGCTGACAGAATATCTGCCCACCAGCAGAAGGTGAAGATTCTGTTTGATAAGAAAGCTAGGAGCAGAGAGTTCCAAGTTGGTGATACCGTGCTGTTGTGGGACAAAAGACATGAACCTCGTGGTAGCCATGGAAAATTTGATTCTCTGTGGCTTGGACCTTTCAAGATAAGACACTTTGCTGGTAAGAACTCTTTCTATCTTGATTACATGGATGGTTCCCCCCTCCCACTTCCTTATAGTGGGCAGTATTTGAAGTTGTTCAAGTCCTAGGTGACTAGGGAGTTCCTTTGTATATTATGTACAGTGTTTCTGCTTTTCTGCTTTTGGTGTGTTTCCCTTCTGTTGTTGTGTGTGTTGCCCTTGTATTGGTTTGTCCTTGACTCCTTTTGCCCAATGGATAAGGCACTGGTCTGCTACACCAAGTTTGTCTAAGTTCTTGCCTTGTTTCATTCAGTGAATTTATGTCAAGTCATCCCCAGAAGGAGCCAGCTGTTGTCTACTCAAAATTCCCCTCTCTAACAAGAGCAAATTTTGAAAATTTTGAGTCTAAGTGCTTTTCTCTGAGGTACCTAAGTCATAAAATTGAAGAAATCCAAGTATTGGGCCTTTCTCGCATGTATTTCGGGCCTGTCGGACATTTTTGTCCCGACTGTCCCAAGTTCCAAAGTGCAAGTTGTTCCCCGATCGGCCGAAATCCCCGAAATTGTCCTATCTTCGGGCCCGTCGGAAGTTTTTGTTCCAAGTGTCCCGAAACTTTTGTGCAAGTCATTCCAATTTCGGCCGAACCACCCGAACCGCGTACTTCGCACCTTTTTGTCCCAAATATCCCAAAGTCAAAAGTACGAGCTTTCTCTTTTTCGGCCGAAGCTTCCTAGTCGCGTACTTCAAAATTCTTTGTCCCAAACCGAAAAAATGCGCCCCGCTTCATTTTCGGCCGAGCCGGTCAAACCGCGTACTCCGGAACTTTCTGTCACAAAAGTCCCAAGTCCAAACGGGCCCGCTGTTCCAATTTCGGCCGAAATGTCCGAACCGCGTACCTCGCGCATTTTCGTCCCAATTGTTCCAAAAGCTTTTTGTGCATTCTCTCTCCATTTCGCCCGAGCCGCGTGTTTCGCGCATTCGCGTCTCACATGTCCCAAGCGTGCCTAGTGTCATCCATACTTAGACGCTTTTCAAATTGGTGGTTGCGTAATTAAATGCGCATTGAATTCACTCCGCTCCCCAAACGGCTATATAATGAACATTTCCCCTTTGCATTTTCTCACATCTTCCTTGTTATCCTTTGCTCAAACCCTTGCCGCTTACAAACTTGCGCACGTTCCTCCGCTTCGTAATTCCATTCCAAGTCTAGTTTTACTGACCTTGTTCCCCGAAACTATCGACATGAAGATCAAATTTCAAGGACAAGAACAGATTTCTCCACTCGAGTCTGCTGTAAGCAACATTGGAGATAGCGAGGCCCGACATCTCGATTTCAGCGATTTTTGGGCAAGGATGGAAGATGCAAATCCCTCACCGATGGCTCAGACAATTCATGAGGTGGTTTGGCGTACGTTTGGAGGATTCCCATTTTCGGTACGGTGTCTTGTACGGTGCTTGCATGCGGAGCTCACTTCGACCCGCCTCAAGTGAATTGACAAACGTACATGGGGAGCTCATCGCCAGGCTAGACGCTGCCGCCATTGCTGCCGCTCTGAGGATCCCGGAATTGGACAATGCCATAGTTGTTTCCCAAGCCCAAGCGCAAGCCATGTTCGATCAAGACAGTGACAAGTACAGAGCACGAGTGGCGAAGTCCTGGCTAAAAAACCCTAAGAAGGAGCTTCCGCCTCACCAAAACCCTCATCCGAGCAGACTTCAACGAAGAACTGTCAGATTTCATAATACTGCTGGCTCGGGTCATGGGTTTGCCTTCCACCAGCGAGTTCCATTTCTGGATGTGCCCGCTCATCAGTATGGTGTGCGAGGGTACACAAAATATCAACTGGGCTGAGATCATCAGCATGAATCGCAGAGCAGCTATCACGTCTGCTGCAAACAAAGAAGTTTTTCATGACTTCATATCTGATGTATACTCTAGCAGCATCAAGGCAATGGTTTGGATTCTCATATATAGACGCCCACAAAGGCAACCCAGTGTATGCCTATTGCCCGCAGTTTACCTTGGATACCAGCAACCGCAATTTCAGAAGGGTTAATGATGCTTTCACTATGTACGTGGTCCGATTGCTCGAGGTGACACCGCCGGGGAGGTTTTCAGATGAAGCCATGAACTTGATATCACGGTATGGGGCCTACTTCATCCAATTCAGGAAGTTCTCATACATCAGGCTTGCTGGTTATGAGAGTACTCCTCTGCGGCTTCCCATGTTCTGCAATGACAAGATGGCCTTGATCGAAATATGCAGGCAACTGGACAAGTTGCACAGAACTTGCAGAGACAAGAAGATTTCGGCTTGCACTTTCCCATCTCTCACGGGAAATTACACATGTAAAACAGCCTGGATGCCGAATATAGAAAGAACTTTGGTCCCTATCACGTTCATTTCTTGAGCCAAGAACTGCTTTGACTTGAAGAAGTTTATTGAAACAGAATATCAAGATAGCCTATCACCATGGCGGATGAGAAGAAGACTCGAATTTGATTTTGTGCAAACGACTTTGAGGCCAGAAGAAGGCATTATGGCAGGTTCTCCTTACAATTGATTCAAGAACTCGGTCTGTACCAAGTTCCTGAAGGCCTCGAAGATGATAATTCTGAGCTATACTCATATGAGTATGAAAATGTGATCAAGCACACCCCTCTGGAGGACCTGGATTGGAACAGAAAAGAGAGGGATGATTTGGCTGAAATCCTTGCTCCAGTCTTAGTCAGGACTAAGGTTTGGTTCAATAAGAAGGTCCGAGAATTCAGGAGGCACTCGGGAGAATCCTCCTCCAAGGATGAATCGACACCAATAAGAGAAGCACCAGTTCCAAGGTCCGAAACACCAAAGAAAACCCCTCCTGCCTCAGCAGCTCAGGGACCTGTGGAACCTACTCCTTCTCCATCCACTCAGGTATATAAGAAGAAGCTCAAGGAAGTAAAGAAGGAACCGGTGGAAAGAGATCTTCAGGAGAAACAGGCAGAATTGCCTATCGGACCAGAGAACATCATCATCCTCAGTGAAAGTGAAGAAAGTGAGAGGCCAACTCCTACAAATGTTCCTGAGGACCCAACAGATAAAGACAAGGAGGTCCAGAGCACTGAACTTCCAGGTGCTATTGATTCTTCTACTGCCATTGTCTCCAGTGCTCCTTCCACATCCCAGCTTGAGTCAACAGCTGCACAGACCCTGAGTGTCATGAGCTCCCTGTCTCTTGGTCCCCTTGCTTCTCCTGCAGATTCTTCTTCCTCTTTTGCATGGGTGCAACCCTTGGTTGACAAAAGGAAGAGAAAACCATCCTCCCAAAACTTGGGACCAAATTTTGATGCTGTTGCAGCCATGTTGGGCACCACGCCTTCCCGTGCCAAGAAAGCAAGAACCACCTCCAGAATAGTATCTGATACTCGAGGTCAGCAATTCCTGGAGATTGCCAAGCCTGCAATGGACAAATCAGAACAGGACTTGCAAGTATCTGACTTGGAGCTACTGAGAATCCCAATGGGAGAATCTACCCCTGAAGGCGAGATCCATAACCTCCAGGAAACAGTCACAAGAGTTATTGGGAGAGTGGAAAAGGGACAGCAAACTATCGAACAGCTGGAAGAGCAAGCCCGAGTTCTTACAGGTTTCATCAAGTCTCTTCTATCTAAGGACAAAGTTTTGGATCCCACCCCTTTGACTGCTCTACCTCCTCCTGTAATACTAAGCCAAGATGAAGTGCAAAGTATAAAAGATATGCACAAGTATTCTGTCTATGGTAGAGCTATCGAAGCCATGGTGGATGACATGCTTGTTGCCGGGCTAAACTTCATCGACGAAGCTTTTAAGCTACATGGAAAGGTAGACAATTTGCAACAGAAGCTATCCTCTACCATTGAGGTTATGGATAAGGAGCTTAAACTCTGGGGCAGTTGCATTGTAGACCTTCGCCTCATGGGACAGACAGATGAGAACATCTTACTGGCAAATAAGATTTTCGATGATGCCAAAGATAATCTATCAAAATCCTGGGTCTACAGCGTAGAGTGGAAAATCAGAGTCCTGGAAGAAGCTGTAGGAGAAATGAAGAATAGCTGGCAAAAGGGAGAAGCTTTCAAGACGCTAGCAGCTGCTGCTTTCAAAGATATGCATTGTCATCTTCAGGATGAAAACTCTGGCGTTCCCTTGTCCTTGCAAGAAATCAAAGCTCAGTTCAGAGCTTTTGTCAAAGATAATCTTTTCAAGGAAGACTCCATCTCTAAGGACAAGATAAAGGAAATTTGTTCCCTTCAGTCTGCCATTGAAGAAGCAAACAAAGACTATCATACTCACGTCGAGTTTGATAAAGAGATGGAGAAATGCCTGGGATTTTGGACTCAGTCTGCAACTAACACATCAGTCCCTCGTGGCAGAGATATAGCTGAGTCATTGAAGAAGTTCAGGCAGCGGATTCTGAAGACAGTGGGTCCCTCCCAGTAGCCGGCCACCTGTCTCCTTCTCCTTCCTTTCCTCTTCTTTCCTTTCTTTTCGTATTCTTTGTAATTAGTTAAGGTATTGCAATTGGCGGTACTTAACTATTCTTAGTTAAAAGAAACGGTTACGAAGAGTAACCGACTTGTAAGCTATATAATGGCCTTTCCACGCCATTTTGAAGGAGGAGGAAGAACTTGGATATTTGCTGAAAGTGTAAATAGATCTTAAAAGAAATCAATACAAAAAGGGCTTTCCGTTCTTTGTCTATCTGATTCTTGTTGTCTCTGTGTTTTCCTTTAATATTGTGAAGATCATTTTGTTCTTAACTCGTTTGGTCTCTCTGATTGCATACTGTCCAGTTTTGCAAATACAGCGATCTTGTACAACCAAGAAGGAACTTTGTGTCCTTGACTAATAAATCCGAAGAAGGTTATTTATGGAACTTTGTGTCTTTAAATTTAATCTCATTCAAATGATCTTGTCTTAAATCTTTTGAAGCTTCGCATACACGAAGAATTATTCTGCTATCTATAATTCTGAATGTTGTTGTTCTGCTCATCTTCTTATTCTTTTTCCTCAGTCCTTGCGTAGCTGATGATCCTGGTGAAAAGCACTTTCGTAATATCCAAGTTTAACCATAAAATAATCCACCCGATACTTTCTTTCACCCGGATGTAAGAAATTCTGAATAATTTTGCAATCATTCATAATCCCAATTGACGTCGATAATTGATACAATAAAGTTCTTTAATTATTGTATTGTTCAACATTCAAGAGTAGCATATACCAAATCTATCTAACTTGTGCACGAGAAGAATTCCAAGTTTATTTATATTTTTGTTTCCTAACCGGGTATCTCACAATCGACGCCCAAGAATGTGGAGAAAGATTACAAAATCACTTTAGGGCGATCATCTCTGTAATTGGTTTAGATTTCATTGGCAATGTATGCAATTTCGAGTTTTTCTTATTTCTTATCAATAGTTGATGCAAACCTCCAAATTCGCAAGATAATAGGAGCAAGATTTGATAAGTGTTATTCCTGAAAAGGTCATTAAACTCTTGTAATTGGTGATAGTCCTTAGGAAGATTGTAGTGTACTGATGAAACAACGATTAAGGAAGAAAGTGGGTGTTTAGAGTAAGGACCAACTATTCGAGGGCTTTGATGGAAAATTTAGCTACCCTATATGTCCGAGTTTAGAGGTTATAATCCACCGATACTTTCTTTCACCCGGATGTAAGAAATTTTGAATAATTTTGCAATCATTCATAATCCCAATTGACGTCAGATAATTGATACAATAAAGTTCTTTAATTATTGTATTGTTCAACAGTTCAAGAGTAGCATATACCAAATCTATCTAACTTGTGCCTGAGAAGAATTCCAAGTTTATTTATATTTTTGTTTCCTAACACAGGTATCTCACATCGACGCCAAGAATGTGGAGAAAGATTACAAAATCACTTTAGGGCAGTCATCTCTGTAATTGGTTTAGATTTCATTGGCAATGTATGCAATTTCTGAGTTTTTCTTATTTCTTATCAATAGTTGATGCAAGCCTCCAAATTCGCAAGATAATAGGAGCAAGATTTGATAAGTGTTATTCCTCAAAGGTGTTAAACTCTTGTAATTGGTGACAGTCCCTTAGGAAGACTGTAGTGTACAGTGAAACAACGATTAAGGAAGAAAGTGGGTGTTTAGAGTAAGGACCAACTATTCGAGGGCTTTGATGGTAACATAGGGATATGAAATTTGGTAGAAACAACCTAAGTACTCCGCATTCATGTATAGGAATGGAACTGTCACGCAGAAGCATAGTTCTATGTTCAAGCAAAAGCATAGTTCTGAAGATTTAGGCTCGAGAAAAATTACTCCCATTTTTCCTTTTGCAAAAAAAAAAAAAGAACCAATATTCTGAGCAGAGTCTTGTGGACGCATAGTTACTATCAAGGAGAGCTAGGGTCAAGCTTACGGATGGAGAGCTATGCTCAGATTTGTAGTAACTTTTTCACACTAGAGGAGAGAAACATACACACACACACACACAGTGATGCTAACAATATATGGGACTGACATTTCATTTCCCAAGATATTACAATAAAACACAGGGTTTGTCAAGAGCAGGTTTATTTTTTCTTTATTTCTCTAAATGCTCCCGAAAATAATGGCAAATTTAGCTACCCCGTATGTCCGAGTTTAGAGGTTGTAATCCACCCGATACTTTCTTTCACGGATGTAAGAAATTTTGAATAATTTTGCAATCATTCATAATCCCATTGACGTCGATAATTGATACAATAAAGTTCTTTAATTATTGTATTGTTCAACATTCAAGAGTAAAGCATATACCAAATCTATCTAACTTGTGCACGAGAAGAAGTCCAAGTTTATTTATATTTTTGTTTCCTAACCTGGGTATCTGTCAATTGACGCCCAAGAATGTGGAGAAAGATTACAGAATCACTTTAGGGCAGTCATCTCTGTAATTGGTTTAGATTTCATTGGCAATGTATGCAATTTCTGAGTTTTTCTTACTTCTTATCAATAGTTGATGCAGGCCTCCAAATTCACAAGATAATAGGAGCAAGATTTGATAAGTGTTATTCCTTGAAAGGCTGTTAAACTCTTGTAATTGGTGACAGTCCCTTAGGAAGACTGTAGTGTACAGTGAAACAACGATTAAGGAAGAAAGTGGGTGTTTAGAGTAAGGACCAACTATTTGAGGGCTTTGATGGTAACATAGGGATATGAAATTTGGTAGAAACAACCTAAGTACTCCGCATTCATGTATAGGAATGGAACTGTCCACGCAGAAGCATAGTTCTATGTTCAAGCAAAAGCATAGTTCCTTGAAGAATTAGGCCTGAGAAAAAATTACTCCCATTTTTCCTTTTGCAAAAAAAAAGAACCAATATTCTGAGCAGAGTCTTGTGGACGCGTAGTTACTATCAAGGAGAGCTAGGGTCAAGCTTACGGATGGAGAGCTATGCTCAGATTTGTAGTAACTTTTTCACACTAGAGGAGAGAAACATACACACACACACACACACAGTGATGCTAACAATATATGGGACTGACATTTCATTTCCCAAGATATTACAATAAAACACAGGGTTTGTCAAGAGCAGGTTTATTTTTTCTTTATTTCTCTAAATGCTCCCGAAAATAATGGCAAATTTAGCTACCCTGTATGTCTGAGTTTAGAGGTTGCAATCCACCTGATACTTTCTTTCACCCGGATGTAAGAAATTTTGAATAATTTTGCAATCATTCATAATCCCAATTGACGTCAGATAATTGATACAATAAAGTTCTTTAATTATTGTATTGTTCAACAGTTCAAGAGTAGCATATACCAAATCTATCTAACTTCAGGCTCGAGAAGAAGTCCAAGTTTATTTATATTTTTGTTTCCTAACACGGTATCTCACAATCCGACGCCGAAGAATGTGGAGAAAGATTACATAATCACTTTAGGCAGTCATCTCTCGTAATTGGTTTAGATTTCATTGGCAATGTATGCAATTTCTGAGTTTTTCTTACTTCTTATCAATAGTTGATGCAGCCTCCAAATTCACAAGATAATAGGAGCAAGATTTGATAAGTGTTATTCCTTGAAAGGTGTTAAACTCTTGTAATTGGTGACAGTCCCTTAGAAGACCTCAGTAGTGTACAAAGTGAAACAACGATTAAGGAAGAAAGTGGGTGTTTAGAGTAAGGACCAACTATTCGAGGGCTTTGATGGTAACATAGGGATATGAAATTTGGTAGAAACAACCTAAGTACTCCGCATTCATGTATAGGAATGGAACTGTCCACGTGTAAACATAGTTCTATGTTCAAGCAAAAGCATAGTTCCTGAAGAATTAGGCCCGAGAAAAATTACTCCCATTTTTCCTTTTGCAAAAAAAAAAAAAAGAACCAATATTCTCGAGCAGAGTCTTGTGGGACGCATAGTTACTTATCAAGGAGAGCTAGGGTCAAGCTTACGGATGGAGAGCTATGCTCGATTTGTAGTAACTTTTTCACACTAGAGGAGAGAAACATACACACACACACACACAAAGTGATGCTAACAATATATGGGACCGACATTTCATTTCCCAAGATATTACAATAAAACACAGGTTTGTCAAGAGCAGAGTTTATTTTTTCTTTATTTCTCTAAATGCCCGAAAATAATGGCAAATTTAGCTACCCCGTATGTCCGAGTTTAGAGGTTGCAATCCACCGATACTTTCTTTCACCGGATGTAAGAAATTTTGAATAATTTTGCAATCATTCATAATCCCAATTGACGCGATAATTGATACAATAAAGTTCTTTAATTATTGTATTGTTTTGATTCAAGAGTAGCATATACCAAATCTATCTAACTTGTGCCTAAGAAGAATTCCAAGTTTATTTATATTTTTGTTTCCTAACCGGGTATCACAATCGGATTGACGCTAAGAATGTGGAGAAAGATTACATAATCACTTTAGGCAGTCATCTCTCGTAATTGGTTTAGATTTCATTGTGCAATGTATGCAATTTCTAAGTTTTTCTTATTTCTTATCAATAGTTGATGCAGCCTCCAAATTCGCAAGATAATAGGAGCAAGATTTGATAAGTGTTATTCCTGAAAGGTCATTAAACTCTTGTAATTGGTGACAAAGTCCCTTAGGAAGATCAGAGGTATAAAGTGAAACAAAGATTAAGGAAGAAAGTGGGTGTTTAGAGTAAGGACCAACTATTCGAGGGCTTTGATGGTAACATAGGGATATGAAATTTGGTAGAAACAACCTGAGTACTTTCCCCTCGCTGTTAAAGAAGATTTATTTGCTAATGCTGCTGTGATATTCGCTCAAAATATTCGTCTGGTTTAATTATTTTGAATATGCTTTTCATGACTGCTTTTCAATGTATATATCGACATGAATAGCTAATCTTGGGAGCTTCCCATGGCCTCAACACAATCACTTCATTCAATGAAAAATGCATGTCTGAATAAAGGTGAAGGGAGAAAGAACAATAATTCACAAAATTTATATAAATTCCAATTTGTTAGAGATTCATTACATACATTATTCACTAGATTCATTACATACACGAGTCACAATAGAATTGTGTATGCTAAAAATAGTTTGTATCACATCCTTCAACCAACCACTTTTCATCACAAAATTTGATTGCTTGGGCTTGAGGGCAACCCTCCTAGGGTTTATAGTGAATGGTTGATTATTGAGATTCTACAGTGAAGCAGGCCTCCAAATTCACAAGATAATAGGAGGAAGATTTGATAAGTGTTATTCCTTGAAAGGCTGTTAAACTCCTGTAGTTGGTGACAGTCCCTTAGGAAGACTGTAGTGTACAGTGAAACAACGATTAAGCAAGAAAGTGGGTGTTTACAGTGCGGAAATCCCTGCTCAGGGGGCCGAAAAAGTGCCAAAATCCCTGCCTCCCACATCACCGGGGGCCAAAGGAAACTCCAGAGTCCCCTGCGAAACCAGAGGAATTCAAACCACATTATATAAATAAAAATAAATCAACAAATTTCAACAATACCCACAATAATTGCAGTTATTTAGGGTTTAAAGAGGTTGCGGATTCTTGTTATCTCTTCAGGTCAGGCGGTATAATGCGTGTGAATACACTTTTTAAAAGTTTTTTTGAAAACGGATGACATAAATTCTTTTCAAAACTGTGAATTTTAAGGCTACAGCTGTTAAATATGTTTATTCTGTGTTTATTCTTTGTCTGTGTAAATGTACGATGTTTTTGGCTTGTGAGTTTTTTAAGTTTAGATAAGTATTTACTACAATGACTGACATTTGTATTTATATTCGCTTGAAGTATAGATAAATTTTACTTAGTGAAAGAAAGAGTGTATCCTAAACCAAATACAGAAAATGGAATTTTTTTCTCTTTTCAAATTGTTTAGGTTAATTAATTTTTAGATATTTCTATTTTTTAAAAATCCTTAGAATAATGTTTTCAAATTTTATACTTGCTGGAAAAAGTATGTTCTATATTGTTTTTGCTTGAATTCTTTTTATTCTGTCAAGAATAATAGTATGAATTTTGTAAAGATTATATACAGTACCATGCCTTGTGGTTTTGTTAAACCTAGATGGACATGTAGGGGCATGTGCCCTGCCAAAGTCAGGAATTGGAGTGTGCTGAGAGATTCTATTTCTCTGGGAGGCCACTTCAATACGCCCCATGTAGGGCGTTAGACTGCGCTTTGGTAGGGCTATTTAAGCTGCATGTCTTCAGTATTTTTAACCTCCTTTGCTTGCCATTATGGTACCTAACGTTTTATTGTTTCCTCTTAGATTGCACTAATGAAAACACGAAGTCAAATTTGCATCCCCCCTGTTGGTATTATCACACAACATCACAACTATGAAGGCATGAAGAATTTACAAGAACTCAGTTTGTAGTCAATGTGTTCCATCCTAAACAATTGTGCCCTGAAAAACCACAGTTACAGAAATTGTGAAGGCACGCCTTCACTTACCGGTGGAATCTGCCATCTATCTTTCAAAATTTCAGACGGTGGATTCATTATCGAAAGGCTTTGGGTCAAGCAGCGCTGACACAACCATGCTGATGCAGAGAAGTATGAGCCCCCTACAAATTAAAAAGATGGGTGTCTTTGTTAAGAAGGGGAAAACAACATTTAAAAAAGATGACCGTAGCAAGAAAATCCCTATGTGCATGCAGTAAAGCTTTTCGAGAAAAAAATGATGTTACGCATTGGGCACATTCCTTTTTGACTTTGAAAATACTTGATATATATATCATGTTGTAATTAAAGCTTATGTTTTGCATTGTAAATGCTATTTTTGTGCTTCGAAATTACTTTATATAAATATCATACTCTAATTATCGTTGTTAAGTTTTTGGCAAGTGAAATACACAATGCAAACATTGTCGTATGCATTTCTTCATAATCTGCTTACCTGTAAAATATTTCAAATTTTAAGTGAAGTTTTCCAGCATAAATATATTGCTTTTTACATTTCTATTTCCATTCATATATAATAGATAAGTTTAGTTGTGATGATATAATTGAAAAAGTTAAGCTGGGCATTTCTATATTAGTGTTTTAAGAAATTCAAGAGTCTATTTATAAAAACATTTTTGTCACAAGATAGATTATAAATGGTTGTTATTTTTAAAAATAGTTGTTAATTATCTACTATAAGATATTGAAATATCTATGGTTTGTTTAATGTGATCACATTGTATATCCAAATATGAGAACACAGATTTGCATTGTTTATAGGAATTTTTTTTTTTGAAGATAGTCATTTGTTTTGGATAAATATCTTCATACTCACTACTCTGTCCCCATAAATTAAGATTTTGATCCTTTAGCAAATAATAAGGTTGAGATTCAAAGCTTCCTGCCAGGATGTGTTGAATCGCTCATTACTTAGATTAGGTTGTAGTACATAATATTACAACTTGATGTAAAGAGCTAAGTATTGCATGCTACTTTAGATAACATTGAGACATTCACTTGAATGTTAATGTAAGAATGAGCTAGGCCTAGGGTATTAGGATTTTTTCATACGCTATTTTTGTACAGAAATTAAAGCTTATGTTTTGCATTGTAAATGCTATTTTTGTGGTAAGAAATCATGTCACATGGAGGGTTAGGATGCTCCCGCATCAAATATCACCGCAAAGGGTTGTAAGATTGGAAACAGTAGCTGAAATATGTTTAAGACCAATCAGATCATTTTTGTGTGATATAAACAATTTTGAGAAAATACTAGTAAGATTTTGATGTGTGTTCTCTTTCAACTAGATGTCTGTGTTAATTTCTGCAGAATTAATAACGAGAAACAAATTCTGGGTGCAAATTTTGGCTTTTCTATCAGATTCGTGAATTTTGATTCAGTGTGTGGTAGATAGGTATTCGGTTAACTCTCAACCCTGCCACAAATGGCATCGAGGAATACATACAAGCTTGATAGATAAGTGTTGAGCCTTATGGTAATCCAACGCAAACATGGAAAGAAAGACCTATAAAAACCAGAGCAAGAAGCTAGTGCTTGGTTGACACACAAATAAAGAGATTAATGTGGAACTAAATCCCATCCTAAGGATTTACACAAACAAATGCCAAATGAAAGCAGAGAGTAAAGAAAAGCAGTCCTCGTGCAAATTCATGTCAGCAGAGGAGATGCTTTCAATGGATGGTGACACTATTTTCAACTTTTTATACTCTACCACTTGCAAGCAAGTTGGACTGCCATGTTGGCATTGCAGGTGATCATAGCATCATGGAATGAAGAGCAGGGAAATGCAAACATATACACATATCAATCCCTTCCACTAAAGAAAATTAAATTAATTCTTTCCACAATTTATTCTTGAAATCAAATAATTTAATTCTTTCCACAATTTATTCTTGAAATCAAAGCATGTTTGGGGGAAATTCCAACTTAGAAAAGATGGGGGTTTTTCCAGACCAACAAGAAACAATGACCTTTGAAAAACTGTGATTTTGTTAAATAGTTAAAAGTTGTCTAGGTTTCCTCTCCATGAAAAATCACCGCAATGCATTAGTTCAACTCTACAATGCATAAAACTCATATCAATTCAATTTCAGATCATCCGAATGGTTTAAGGCACACACGGTCCAAGTCTCCACCTACATCAACTACACCCTAATGCTTGAAATGCACATTGAGAAACGATTCCAGAAAGGACTTCTCTTTGTTTTCGGTTGCACTCTGAGCCTTCAATGGAAGGCTTGACTTGCAGAAAAAAGTGCTTAAGTTTAAATCCATGGACTTAGAAGATGTGGATGGACTTGGAAGATGTTGGCAATATAGGCTACAATCATGAAAGTTAACTATTTTTGCTCTCCCTGTGCACGCGTGATTCAGTCATATGGATACGCATGTCATCTCTAAGCATTAAGGTATTTTTAAGCATGATATTCAGCTAGGCATTTTCATTCCAAACTTGCATATACTGAATTACCATAGCATTGCCTTTTGCTCCAAATGAATATCTTCTTTTACCTCAGACAAGCTACATGAACTAACATCTTTTTCATACTCTAACAACATAGTTGCATGCACTTTCCTGTTGCATTCATTTTTCATCTCTTTATAAGTTATAACTACCAGTGCTCTTTTCCTTCCTAGCATGGTGCCTGCTGCTCTTTTTTCCCTCTCATATCCTTATGGACCCTGCAAGATGCCCTAAGTCTCTACAACTTCATCTCAAATATCATTCTCTTCAACATTGTTTCCTTCTTTCCTTTCACAACACAATCATCTTCCCTTTTCTGCCAATATTTATGTTTCCTCTTCAACTAACTATTTCAATTTCTCTCACCCATTTCAGGTGCTTCTCTCTGACTTTGTTTTGTTTCTGCTCCTAGGTGCATCTCTAAAATATTGCTTCATTTCTTCGATTCCCTATAGGAACTTCACCTCATCCCTTATTTTTCTTCCTCTTACATAGGTGTCAGTTTAACAACTCCGAAGTAGTTATTTTAAATAATTTGCTACAGGTGAAGCAACTTTCACACAACTGTGATGTTTACAGCACTAGTCTATTGGTGTGTAAAGTATAAATTGATATCTGAGACTCTCTTTCATGTGCTCACGATTTAGACATCAAGAATGCATGTTGTTTTTATCTTAACACAAGAATACGGCTTTCTAAAAATGAAATATAAACTTGGATGTTATCATCTGTTCTGATAAAAATTACTAATTTTTCCTCTCATACTGCCAAAAAAAAGACAATTACAATCTCTCGGATAACTTGCATGCTGAAATGGGTATTTATGCATTGCAGTATACTCTTGTTGTCAAAATATCTACAGAACTTATAGAGTTACTCTTAAATTACTGCTGTCAACAATATAAAATCCTATACTATCAAGTATCGACATTTAGTTTTGCTCGGATGCCCCATAAGATAACTTATATGTTTTCTTAATAAGTTCATTCTTATCTACTAGACTGTTTCGGTGTTGGTTAGACCTACATAAGCGCAGAGAATAAGTTTTATTAATCATCAGATGCTTTGGTGAATATGTGTGGGAGATACTCTCTCCTCTAATATGAAATGCATTTTTTTTATAAATGCATGATCGACCTATTAACCTTAATGCATTCCAGTATTCCACCAGACATGAAATCTTGACAAAGTTTAGTTGATGCCTGCAATGTCTTCGACCACATGACAGAAAGAGACGACTTCTCATGGAATATGATAATTGTAGGTTACAGAAGACAAGGGTTTCCTCAACAGATATTGGAGCTTTTTCTAAAAATGCAAACAACAAGTGTCCAATCCGATCATTTTACCGTTGCCAACTTTGTCCCTCGCATGCCAAAATGGGAGCTTTGGAAAAGGGAAGATGAAATTACGGTTGCGTGCATGGATAGGGTTCTGTCTGTTACCATGCCCAGGGTTGTGCCTGAGAAGAAGTCCAAGTTTATTTATATTTTTTTCCTAACTCGGGTATCTCACAATTGACACTTGAGAATGTGGAGAAAGATTAAACGTAATCACTTTAGCGTAGTCATCTCTGTAATTGGTTTAGATTTCATTGGCAATGTATGCAATTTCTGAGTTTTTCTTATTTCTTATCAATAGTTGTTTAATTATTTTGTCTGTAGTAAAACGTTCCTAGATAACGATTTTGGGGTGTAATGGATTTATGCCAAAGCACCAATCCATGATGAAACGTCAACATGGATTGTTTTTGCAGACCAAATTTGATGATATTTTTGGTAATATAGAGGATATTAGTTGTTTTGGTGAAAGCGCAGAGCTGTACATAGCACTATTGAGGTGCAGGGTTCTGCTTGCTTTGATCATTTTTTACCAGATAGATATGAATCATCATCAGCTACTCTGCATGGATGTTTCTTTGACCATAACGACCTTAAGAATCCATCACAACTTAATTCTTTTGTTAAAAAAGCACTAGGTGAGGGTACTTTCTTTCAAGCCTCCAATCGTTTAGACACCTTTGGTGCTCCATCAACAACATGGTATCAAAATGAGAGTGTAACTTAGATTACTAGATCAATCCTTTTCAGATGTGAACAACGTGTATCGAACTGAAATGGCAAAAAGAATCGATACTAACAATATGGAAAATATGTACTATCAGAGGTAAAGTTTTATGTTTCATGATGGGGAGCGTTGACATAAATTTGGATTTTGAATTCTTAAGTCAGTAATTTTTTTATTATTTGTAAAATACTGTTAAAACCAGCAGTGGTGTTATTTGATTGGGGTTTGAATCCAAATATGAAATATAAATTTTGAATTGGAAGCACTACTGTGTTTATGCTATAGCATTAGTTGTACAAAAATATCAACTCCATTTTGTGTAAGGTTTGAGCATGACTTCTTTAAAACCCTTTGGATGCTATTGCTATCAGTATTTGCATTCTAAATCATACCATCAATTCAATTTTTCAATTCGTACTCTATTCTCATTGCTTTCCAAATTTTTTTCCTCATGGATCATGTTCTTGATTTTCAGTCACCAGTCCTCCCCACTTTTCCATCTTCCGCACATTTCTTCCCTCCAATCCCTTTTGGCGTCCACATCGCATGGTCCCGCGCAATACTTGATGTAAAGAACTAGGTTTCCGTCACCAAGATTGCATTTCTTTATGTTCTCTGAGATTCCATGTCTTATACTACTAGATAAATTCCATTTTAGTTATATTATACTGCCGGTGTATATGGGTTGGTTTCCAAAAACAAGGTATGGCAGTTAAAATTTATATGAAACGGCATGTATCTGGTCTTTCTTTTGAGCATGCCCTGCATTCAAATTGAAAATCGTTGCACACACATTTTTTAGTGAAAATGTTATTCTAACAATTAAAAGTTTAGTATAATTTTCTGGCATAACAAATCTATTCAAACAAATGCATTAAAGGATTTTACTTACCTAAATGTTTTATAGCCAACTTACTATCCTCATTAGAAACCAAAGACAACTTACTATCCCTTTGTTATTATAATTTATTCTTTTATTCTTACTGTTATATTCATTATCTTATTTTTAGAATTCGCCGCAA
Organism: Taxus wallichiana var. yunnanensis; assembly: GCA_018340775.1. Classification (NCBI taxonomy): domain Eukaryota; kingdom Viridiplantae; phylum Streptophyta; class Pinopsida; order Cupressales; family Taxaceae; genus Taxus; species Taxus wallichiana. The sequence goes on from CM031240.1 coordinate 822,438,349, forward strand.
TTCAATAACGTATTTACAAGTTAAAGTTTATTGCAAAACCTCAACTTCTTGCTTGCGATGCATGTTTTTTCCTTGTGCCATGCTGGATTTGTATACGTATAGCTAATTCTGTTTTAATTTAAAAAAGGAATCCTGAATGTTTTATTTCTGCATTTTTAAAGTTTAAGGCACAAAAAACTCATCTAATATTTAGCAAGTTTTGCTTGCAGAAACAATTGTTGTGTAGGTTGTTTCATTGACGATAGCAACTGCTACAAAAGTAATTGAAGTGGATCTATTACGTCATTGTCCTGGATTGAGGTAATTTAATTTTTTGAGCATTTATAACTACATCGACCTGTGCGCTATATCATCTACATTGTTCCCTGCCTCAATACATATAATGTAACTCAAACTTTGCAAAGCCTGAAGAAAAAACATTAACGACTTATGTTAATTGCATTTGTTGGTTGTAGTGCTTGCAATAATACATCTTTGATTGGGCCAAACGCTCCTGCATTTATTCTCAAATCGCTTGCGCTTCGCAAAAAGGTAACTTTCTAAGGTTATGAAACGTCACATCATCTTCTAAGGTCATTAAAGGTAGTTTATGTTTTCATCCCATTCTGTCGTTGAATTATAACGAGCCCCCATATTTCAAATTGCTAGGAAAGCTCAAACTTGCATTTAACAAAATAGAACTTCTCTTTTCTTTTCCATATGTATTCCATTAATGTCCATTACATAACTATAGTGAAGATAAAAGTAAAAAATATGTACCAAATAATACTAATATGCACATTGATTAAAATTAAATACTCTAGACAAATAAACTAAAAAGCCATATGACAACATAAAAAAAGGGACTAAGAATAAATCAACAAATTTTCGAACAGGATTGCAACATTTCCGAAAAGCTAAATAGTCTTACACATAATGGAGATAAACTTGACTGAAGGAGGTGTGCTGAGTATCATTAAAGAATCCCCCCATAACGGCTTGACACTACAACTACTGAACTTGTCACCATTGTGTTCATCGTTCAACTCTGCAATTCAACACCGAGTGGACCTGTCAGATGGAAATCATATTCAACCTGCCCTGCTTCCCTCTAAGTTTGCAGGCCATGTACTCGACAAAATATTGCAGGAAGGGTCCATTGTGCTACTTCAAAAATATGTCTGCAGAAATTATAATAAAGATCTGTAAGTTGCATCTACGTCATTGTTTGAGTTTTGTAAAGTCTTATTTTCTGATTTTGTAATGTTGACTATTCTTTCCTTGTGTTATAGGACGGTTCTTATTACTGACATGGACAATATTGTCTCCACCTGGCCAAGGCAAGGAACACCTGTTCCCATCCCTGAACATATTTTACGAGGGAAAGAAACAATATGTGAGTCAACGCCCCGCACACACTCAGTTGTCTCCAAACACACCCGCCTGCGATAGATACACTACTGCAAATAGTGAAAACAATTACACAGACATTTCTGGTTTGACTTTAACATCAAGGATATGGACTATAGAAGGCAGGGCTCTTGCTAAAACAACTCTCAGAGAGTACCGAAATACAAAGGGCAGTGGCGTCATCTTCGCCTTTGATTTCGTGGACAAAAAAGGCGCAGAAATAAGAATCACTTCTTTCAATGATGTTGCAAAAAAATTCTATGCACAAATAGAAAATGCAGGACTATACAGTATATCTAATGGCAGAGTGGGTAAAGCAAATCGTTCTTACAACCATTTAAATAACGAATTAGAAATTTTCTTGCTTCCCTCGTCTACTATCACTCCTGCAATTGAACTACAAAACGATGTTCCCCTCCATCACTTCCACTTCAAAGAAATAAAAGATATACCGTCCATGCCTGCATGCTCAATGGTGGACTTAATTGGTGTTGTGATGGCCATTTCTCCTTGCTTCGACCATTCGTCGCAGAGACACCCCGAGGCTATAAGGAGAACACTATTAATGCGAGATATGTCCAAGCTTCAGTATTATTGTCAGTAACCTTATGGGGCCAACATTTACATGATCTTTGCAAAGAGTTATCAGAGATACTCTTAGTTCCAGATTTTCCAATCTTGGCAATAAAATATGGCCGTGTTTTAGATTTCAATGGCACCATTGTTGACACCATTTCTGCTTCAAAATGCTACGCCAACCCTCCGATTTCGAAACACAAGCTCTCCGATTGGATATCATCTCCAAATTCACATGTTTCGTGCCCGTCATCAACCAACAAAGATGGGCCTCCACAATCTATGGTTGCTAATGCTACTTTGTTACAAATTTTAGAGATGGGAAATCTCGAAACCAATGAGTGGGTAACTGTTGAAGCTGAAGTATCGAACATCAACATGGATAATTTCTTCTACATGGCTTGCCCAACAACAGTCAATGACAAACAATGCAAAAAAAAGGTTCAGGAACAAATAGATGGTAAATGGTTTTGCAAAAAATGCAATATTCATGTTCAAAATTGTAATTACAAGTACGCTCTACGTATGGATTTGAAAGATGCTACAAGGGAGCTGAAAGGGGTTACTGCTTTTGATGACACTACAAAAATGATAATGGGAATTTCAGCTGCAGACTTGCAATTTCTATGCATTGATAATGATGCCACACAGGAGATTTTTGATCATGTCATTGGACATGCTTTCCTCTTCACTCTCTCTTAAAAATAAAACATACAATGGAACAACCCAATTAAAATGTGTTATTCTTAAGTCAAAGACAACATGACATATACTGTGAATTCCACCATATGGGTGTTCTACATTTTGTTAATGCACAGATCCTCCCTCCACAACTACGCTCTTTTTGCATTCCTTTTTTCCCATAGTACCTTTTCCAAGTTCAGGTTTTTAAAAAGAATATTGTAACTTCCTTACTATATGTATTCCAACAATACAAAAAAGACAAATAGTATTTTCATAAATCAACTATAGTCATCCATTAAGTTTATATTCTTTGCAATATTTGTCATATCTCCCTCTTATATGGTTATGAAAGAAATTATTTCATGTTGCTCTTGTCCAAAATCAATCGTTTGTTATCATTGCCCATGTGTACAATTGCATTTGTTACTATCTTCTCGACCAAAATTTAATGTTTACATGTTATCATGCATGAACATCTATATTTACGTTTCTGTAATTACTTATACACTAATTACTTTTTGCTCATCAAATTTCTTGCAGAAAACTCCAACATTCAATTTTGTAACGTTCAAATGTCTCCTCCTCAAACAAGGGAACGTAAACGAGTGTATTATGCGAAAAATAGGCTGCACATCACTGAGCAGCAACGTCGTAGATACCACGCTCGCAGGCTAGCGAGCACACCTCAAACCTCGCTTCATCCGCAACAACCACAGATTCAAGCAACCCCGCCAAGTATTTCTGCTTCCACCTCCTTTTCCAGCCCACCTTGCCCCAATCTGCAGTGCATAAATGATTTGCCCAGCAGTTGTAGTTCCCATGCACATTCTTCCCCATGTTACACCTCCACTTCCACTTCAGCCACCAACATTTATGCATATACTCCCTGGCCTTCTACCACACCCAAAATACCATTGACACTTCCTTCCTTTAAGCAAAGCACAACAATCCTTCCGTAAAAGAATAGATATACTTTGCAAATATGAATACTTGCTCTATCCAGGGAGAATGGAAAGCTACCCTGAAATCACCAAGGGAAAATGAGAGAGCGAAATACGATGCAATAGATGCTTCATGAGAAAAATGGTCATCGCTTCTCTACATCGAACAACATGAAATGGATGCCATCAACTCCGCAATTCTTAAATGCCTTACACAAGTGGAGGAAATTCTTATCGCAAGAGTCAATCCTATCTTACAAGTTAGCCAAGTTCGTGGGGACAATACAAATGTCGGCCACACTATGGTTTTCCCACAAAGGCGCAATCTATTGTTAAATTTTGCTACGCCTCAAAGCAGGCGAAGTGGACATCTTGCTTTTACAAAGAAAAGGACCAAACCAAACAAAGTATGATTTCTATGCTCAGATCACATGTTTGGGATGCTCTCACTCAAAATTGCAAACGACCCTTACAACAAAGATGTTCGATCAACTACGAAGCCTTGTCTCTCTTTGGATGAACAAACCAATGTTTCTTCCATCTTGCAAACAATTGAAATAAATTATCACCCCCTCAAGAGGAAATTCCCTTGATATCGATCTAGAAGAATTTACATCTCCCGATAGTCAATCTCTTCCATCATCCTTTCTCCCGATTTTCCTAATTCATAAATCAAGAGGAAGAAATTCAACTTCTTGATTGGTTCAACAAATGGCTCGCCCCCCTTATCATTACCTTGGCCTAAAATTGGCCTTTCCCAATCAATGAATACAACCTGAAGGCTTGTTTTCCATGGCTTTCCGACCTTGTTTCCCTTGGCATGGGTTCAACCATGTTTAAACAACCTCACATGAAAGAGGTCCAACTTCATGAATATGCACGCACCTACTCCGTGGATACTTTGACAACCACTGGAGCACACCCCGTGTTCTGTACTTTTGCTCAACCTCATCATGCATCGTGCATTGCATTTTAATGATTTTGTCTTCATGAGACAAGATATCCTTCAAAACATTCCAACAACTATAGGTGAGTTACGACAACGCCTTCAAGATAATCCAAATGATGCACTCCCACAAAATCTCATGCATTTTTGGCGGTTTTAGCGGAACTAGGTCTTTCTGGTTAAAAAGTAGAGGCGAACTTTCGATATGGTTGAACAACTAGACCGACTTTGTTCTTCACTTTGAGTGTCGCTTGACACCAAATGGGGACCTCCATAGTGTAATGCTTGACACTAGCCTTGCAGATCCTCGTGAAGCACAACAATGGAGGAGCCATAACATTATCTCCAACCCTCATCGAGTTTACGCTTACTTACACCAAAGATTCTTGTATTCCATGAAGAGGTCTACCCAAAACTACTTAGAAAAAACAGAGACTCGATGGTATAGGTAAAAATGTCTCTTCCTTTATTTCCTCTTCTAAAAACTTCCTTATATTTGTTCACCTCTTTCCACGAATGAATGGCATCATAACCTCCTCTCACTTATTCATCTCTTTCCAGTACAAGTGGCAACATAGAGGATCCGCACATGTCCATGGGTTCCTTTGGCTTCCGCAGAAGCACCAAATGTGGAGACACCGATTGGAGTGACACGTCTCGCTATCAACCAAATTAGAGAGTACTTGACAAACTTATTTCCGCATGGAATCCCCGTTCTATTTCATGTAGATTAGAATACATTCACCATCCACTCCAAGATGATCCATGCTTATTAAACACATCACAAATATTGGAAACTGATCCTCTTTTAGACTTAGAAGAAATTATAAATCGAGTTACGAGGCATACCAAATGCTCAACGTCCATTACTTGCGGAAAAAAATGGCATGGAATGAAGGTATAAATAACCTTGGGAACTACTTCAACAATCAACACTAGTAGTCGATGACACACACAAATTCCAATACATGCCTCGCGAAGAAATGATGATTGATTGAATATCCACAACCCCACCATGCTATCCATCGGAGAGCCAATGTGATTTTGATTTCCGGTCATTGTACTCTCTAAGCATGTAGTCCTTAAGTATATTGCTAAATATGCTTCCAAAGCAAAGTGAAGCTCTAAATCATACCACCAAATGCTCTTAAGAATATCTTCAAAAATTGACGATCCCCATCAACCACCCAAGGTTGCCTTAGAAAAATGCTTATGAGATAGTGTCATTGATCGTGACATAAGCACCCAAGAAACATGTCACATGCTACAAAAGTTTCCTCTTGTTCTTTTTCGATCCTTTGTTTCATTGAATGTTGGAAAGAAAATTTTGCGTCGCATCCCTCCAACCAATCATCCAAACTCGAGCCAACCAATTTCATAGATGCATACATGAAACGCCCAACCCATATGGAATCAATTACCCGAAAATCTCAGAAGAAGTGGTCTCACAACAAGCTCCGAGCAGGTGAAAAATGGAAGCAACGGTCAACAAATGCTATTGTACGCGTCTCCCCTAGATTTTACTCCATCCCCAATGACCATTCCCCTTCCTTTGAACTCTTGTTGGAGTGAACTTCTTCTCTACAAACCTTTTTGCAACATCCCCACAAACATTGGAACCACATCAGAGCAAGTCATTTCCAATTGGCTATTACTCAAAGACTTTTATCATCCTTGGCATGTCAAACGCATATCCATATCAAATGATTCCTCTTCCTCTGACGAATCCCCTTCAGATTCTGAAAACTTAGGTCCCACTCCACTACATGCTGAATGGGAAATTTTATCCCGATTACATCCAAATACTTCCATGTGCCTTGACAAGTTCAACATGCTAGGCCTTCGAGACTTTGACTTGCATCACAATTGGCTCCAAAATGGCGTACCGCTTCATTTACATGACATTGCCCCGTCATTCATCGATATGTCCAAAAACACTACACCAATCCCTTTCCACATGCAAAATTCCACATCCAGCACAACACTTTTCTCTCCGAACAACACGGTAGCTTTGCCAATACTATAAATCAACCATTACAAGCAAGGAACTGTTGTGGCAAATCAGCAAAGACACCCCTTAGATGTTGATCGATTTCTAGTTTGATCACCCTATGCATCCAAAGTGTGATTGCACAACATCAATCCTCTTCCCAAGTGTGGGACTGCAAAAAAAAATGGAAGAGGAATCTCCAAATTAGACCTTGGTTCCTCAACTCCTCCGATCAACTATTTCACTTGCACAATTGACACAGGTTTAAAATTCTAAATCTACTCTAAATTCCAAGGAGACAGAGGTAGAGAATGCAAAAAAAGAAAGAACTAATGCTAATAGGTGATGCACTAAAGGAGTTGTAGACACTGTTGATCTTTGCATGAAATACACAATCCATAAGGAAACACAACACAAAACATGCACAAATGCTCAAAATGTAATGAAAGATCAAGAAAGCAATGATAGATATATGAAAGGATTGAGGGATTTTAATCACAGAACATATATCAACATCTCGGATCCAATACAAGCACATTACAAAGTGATCCGAGAGGCAAGAAAAGGTGTGTTGCATTACATGGAAAGGTAAAATTTCTTCACAAATTCTCGCTAAGGAGGAAGAAAAAAAAGGAAGTTGCGGAGCTGAACAAGTGTCTCTCCTTTGCAAAATGAACTCATTTCATAGATGCTTTTACGGTGCAAACCACAACCCCGGGAGAGAAACGTGGGAAAACGTGAAGTGGGTTCAACCAAAGTGACCAAAATGCCATCAAAACAACATGGGTGCCTGACGGACCATTCCACGACATTTTTAACCATGCCGGGAGAGAATGCGAGCCATTCTTCTTTATTAAAATCGGTGGTTGAAACATCATTTCTCTACACCACGTGCGAAGCGTTTTTGATTTTCTCTCTTCAAACTCCACCAAAATGTAAAATTGACCCTATAATCTTGTAGAGAATTTCACCATCTTTCCATTGATATAAAGAATGCGAAAATCGAGCTCTGGATCGAAAGATATGGCGATTTGAAGTTTTAGGGCAAAACAAGGCCAAATCGGGCTATTAGGCGGGAAATTTTTTGACACGTGGCACATCTTGATTGTCATGGGCCTTTCAGGGAAAATTTCCCACAAAACTTGACTTGAGCCATAACTTGAAAAATACATGGAGTTAGGAGGAAAACTTTACCTTTCATCGGAATGTGAGAAAGAGCTCTATCCAATGGTGTCATTTCATGTAAGGTTTTGAGTGCCAAAAGCAAAATATTGTCTCGAGGCACAATAGAGAGGGAAGAACCGAGAGGAGTTAGCCACAAAATGAGCAGGGGGCACATTTTGGATAACATGAACTATTTCACCCCCTCTAAAATTGATTATCCAAGGTACTACAGGCACAGGTAAATCTTATCTCATAAACAAAATCCACAATGCATTATCCTCAACAAGCCTGCAACAACCATCTCCTCTCCTGGTCATCGCACCTACAGGAGTGGCCGCATTCAACATTTCCGCATCGACCATACATGCTGCGTTTCGCATTCCAATAAAAGAAATAAAACCGCCAAAGGCATGTCACTTTCCACTCTCCAACAATCCCTACAACATGTTCACTTTACATTCTCATTGTGAAATGAGCTTCATAGGCCCAACACTCCTTAAAAATTGATTTCCGTCTTCGTGAAGCCTTCCCCCATTTTAAATCAACCGTATTTGGAAACAAATCCATCATTCTCGTTGGTGACCTTGGCCAACTACCCCCAGTCAATGACGTTCCACTTTACATCGGCCACACCTACGGAACAAACCTATGGTTTAGTTTCACAACATGCATCACACTTACAACAATATTTAGGCAACAAGGTTCAAATGACGCCCAAATTTCCTTTCAACAACTACTACTAAATATCAGAGATGGAATCCCACTCCTCCACGACTGGAAAAAACTTATCCAACGAACAAACTCCCAAATACCTGTTGCCGACATAACACCCTTCCTTCTAGCTCCACATTTGTTCGCAACAAATGACCTTGTCGACCAACACAACCTCAACATGCTAAAATCCCTCAATTCACCAATCGCACGCTCCAACGCTGAACAAACAAGGCGTAACTACTCAGAGGAACATGATGAGGAGCAACTCGAACCAATTATTCTCCTCTGTAAGCAACAAAAGGTTATGCTCACCATAAATTTGTGGGTTGAAGCTGGCCTTGTGAATGGCTCCATTGGCCCCATTATCGACATTGTCTACGCCCCATCATCATCCCCTCTTGCTCTTCCACTTTTTGTTGTAATCGACTTCAACAATACAACGGCCCTCCTTGGAATCCACATTTCCCCACCCATGTCCCCCCATACCCCAATCTCAAGAGGCAACCGCAGTAACTTCCTTTAAAAATGGCTTGGGCACTTACGATCCATAAATCGCAAGGGCTTACTTTACATAAAGCAACTGTGGATATAGGTTCTTCAGAATGACCAGGGCTTACTTTCACCGCATTTTCTAGAGTCCCCTCCTTAAAAGACCTGCGCATTTCACCCCCTTCTCTTTCGAACGCTACTCCAAAATGTCCCTTTCCCGACACCTCCTTCAAAGAAAGGAGGAGGAATCAAGACTACAAAATCTTCGTTTCGCCACATCCGTACCATAATCCACCCCAACCCCCTCCCCCCCACATTCAATCACATTGTCGCTCCCCAATGCTCTGCTTCCACTCTCAAACAAGTAAGTAAACGTTCCAAAACAAATTGGTGTCGATTACAAATTTCTAAAAATTTAGAATAAATTACATTGCACTTTACTTAACAATTGTGCAATGATGCCTACAGGTTAGGGTCGACTGGTGCAGATGGTAAAGGCTATGGAGCGGTGGCTTGCAAAAAAAAAAAAAAAAAAAAGACGACAAATGCCAACACCTTTCTTTTTTTCCTTTATGTAAATTGCCTTTCTTTCTCATGTACAACTTTCTCCGATCTATAAACAATCCACTATGTAAAAAACATGTTGTTATAAATGACAAACCAATTACTTAACATTGTAAATAGAAACAACACAAAAAAACGTCTACAACAACGTATACTTCAGAACTAAAGGATTTTCAATACATTCGTAAAAAACAACATGCACATTAATCAACCCAAAAACCAACTGCATACACTTAATACTGCACTTCCTAGCTGCATCATACTACACACCCGACCCAATAATAACCCTCATTTTGGAATAAAACACCCACCCATCCCTTACGGCGTCAACATTGCACGCTTCATCGTGCGATTGCTAGTTTTTAGTTAATATGGAACTAGTTTTTGCATGGTGTACACACACACACGCATATATACTTTTCCTGCCTCTTATATACGCGTCTCCTTTTTTTTCCTGAAAAATGCATACCCGTTTCCTGGTAAACGAAGGGGTTCCCTGGCTTCAAAATTTCTCGTGGAAATCATATCGAAATCATTCCATCACAAAACCCCAATTGGACATCACCAGGTTGGTTCGTGCAGTCATTTTATTGCGGTACATTTATTATTTGCACCATTATTTCCTTGGCTAGACTGAACACTATGAGCAAATCAGCCAACGTAGCATCCAACTATTTTTGAATTTTCGCTCAAAATTCAGCTAATTCTTTGAAGTATGTCAATTTTAAGAGCAATTAAACAATTTTTCCAGACAATGCTTAAATATTTTACTTGAATGCGAGCAACTTCTGTCATCATATTTTTCTGCATTTCATAAACCCTGTTAGAGCTTTTTATCAATTTCAACTATATTATTCACTATCTCCTGAAGAACTGTTTTTGTTTTTCATTTTTATTGATTGATTAATTCATGAATATATACGGCCTTTCCGTACATGCCAGATTTATTGGGGAACCAAATTTGTGACTCGAACTTGTGACCCAGCTTTAGCGATTCCTTTGCCCTGCAGCCGAGCCACAGCCCTCAGGCATCGCCTCATGAACTGTTACTCCGCATATCTTCGCGAGAGCGTAGCAGACAAGGTGATTCTATTTTGTATCCTTGGAAGATTATTACATGTAATGGATTTTAAGTCTCTATGACATCTATTCAGCTATAATGGAGTAGGCCTCAAACCACCTAAACCTAAGCCCCTTTTATCATACACATTTACTACTCTGCAATGTATACTAGATTTAGCATTAGTCTTTTTCGCTTCGTAATCTTTCACTGCAAACTTTAACCATAAAAACTAGTCATTGAGATTGAACTAGGAGACATATGTGCACAAGTTGGACATCAATTGGTCGCAAACAACTAGAACTTAGGTGGAAAATCCAAAACCAAGAAGATGATAAGTTCGATACCCTTTGGAGAATGAGAACTTAGGGTGATTGCACCTAGCCAACCCTGAACCCTTATTGTTCTTTCAGTGTTTTCAATATTTTCCTTAACATTGTCCCTCTTGCCTAAAGCTTACACGTTGTCTGATGTGGAAGTCTGATAGATTCCACAAGAGTGCATACATTTTGGTGAAGCTAACGTGGAAACATCACCAAGCTTGTTGCGTTATCTATCCTAGCCTTTGAGCCTTCTGCCTGATTCCACAAGAGTGCATACATTTTGGTGAACCGAATGTGGAAACATCACCAAGCTTGTTGCTTTGTCTATCCTAACATTTGAGCCTTCTGCCTGATTCCACAAGAGCGCATACGTTTTGGTGAACCTAATTTGGAAACATCACCAAGCTTGTTGCGTTGTCTATCCTAGCCTTTGAGCTTTCTGCCTGATTCCACAAGAGTGCATACGATTTGGTGAACCTAATGTGGAAACATCATCAAGCTAGTTGTGTTGTCTATCCTAGCCTTTGAACTTTCTGTCTTGATTTTCTGAATTGCCCACAATCCTTATGACACTTGTACATTATTCCAAATGGAAGGACAAGACCCTACTTGGCATGAATAACTTTGGTGGGGTTGTTTACTAAAACAAAAGTGTTTCCATGGAGGAGATCACCCTTGACTCTTTTCACATGATGTCTCCGGCACATATCAAGATGATATGCATCGTATGCTAACAAGAGGAACCATCCTTTCAAGCAAGGGAATGAGAGGAAGGCTGCGATTCTTCTTCTAGATTGCTTGAAGTAATAAGGCAAATGTACTTGATCCAGTTGGTTTATATATTTCCAAAACACTTTTGAACCAATTTCATCCCTCGAAAGTAGTACCTTCTTTCGTAATAGTCGGATGTATTGGCTTTTGCGCAAGAAGTAAGCGGTCTCTCAACCTACTCACCTCGATGGCCAAGGTAAAGTGGATATACTCACCCATGCTTAGTATATGCTTAACATATACTCACCCATGCTTAGCACGGTTTCAAAGTGCCATATACAAGGGAGAACGGAGTAGCTCTAGTTGGGATGCGATAAGATGTTTTATAGGTCCAAAGAGTGGGATAAAGTTGTGTATGCCAATTACCATTGTGTTTATCAACAATCTTTTCCAATATTGATTTGATCGTTTTATTGGATGCTTTGGCTTGGCCATTACACTATGGATAGTATGGAGTTGCCCACTTGAGTTGGATATGAAAACATTGACCATGGAAATTACAATAAAAGAGGAAAATCAATACAACAACAAATGCAAACCTTCCATTGTAAATCCCAAAGCCACCTTAGATTATATCTGACTAAAAGAGAAGGGTTTAGTGATGCTCTTTGTTGGATTTGTTTGATTTGTGAGCTTTTGTTGATTTGTGGATGCTCCAAGATACTCCGAATGGAAGATAGATCAAGCTACGAGCATGAAGATGATTGATTTTGATATGATATGGGCAACATAACGGTATGAATGACTGATTTGATTCACCAAGCAAATGCACAGAATAACAACATGAACTCTCAATCTTTTGGTGGATGATTTGCAAAGGAAAGATCATTGATTTATAGCTGAGGAAAGTGAATCCTCAAGCTAAGTTTAGACTGAGTTGATTTAGAGATAACTAAACATGATTGAGTTGTTTAGTTGAGTTTCTAGATTGATTGGAGAGTTAGATTGTTGTTCTAGATTTGCATGAATGAGTCATTGTTGAGTTGGCAAGGGTTGCACATGTTTTTGGCTTTTAATTTCATATCCTTTATTTTATTCACCCAAAAAGTGTCGTGAATAGTTGTCTTTTGGAAGAATGTGAATTGATTTTGGATTGCCATGACTTGGGAGATATCTTAGTTAACTCAAATGCATGATTTGAGTTAATTTGAACACATCCTCTTGATTATAATAATGATTTTTAGCTTTAGTCATGACTTTAGTCAACTTGAGTTAAGGAGGTGGATAGGATTTGAGGATATTTAATTTATTTAAATATGAAAGTGGACATGTGTGAATTTATTTAATTAATTTGATATTAAATTAGCTAATAAAATTAGTTAAGGGGGTGATAGGGTGTAAATTAAATTAATTAAATTAATTATAGAAAGGGAAAATGGTTTAATGATAGTTGAATGTTTATAATGCCTAGTGTTTATTTTGGGGTGTCTACATTTGCCTCTCTTTAAAGTGTTGTTACAGAGTAATAGTGCTTTAAAGATAGTAGACGCGTGTAAAACATTGAACAAATGATAACAGAGTGTGAAGGACTATCGGATTTACCTTGATGAAGCATTTGGATGCCCTAACGAGTCCATATTAGTATCAAGGAGTGCCCCTCGAGCGGGTGGGCTACGCTTGAGGCATCGTGCGGATCGCGTTTGAGATTTTAGACGGGCGTGACAAGGACAACGTGGTATGTAGCCCAAAAAAATTTGCTTTTGAGTGCATTTATTACATTTTAGGCCTAGCAGAAAATTGAAAAATGACACTAGTGGACGCACATAGGTGCGCTAAGCGTAACCCGTGATGTGCGCTAGAGTAGCAGATGTCTGCATTCAAGCGTACATGTAGGCACATAAGCATGAAGAGAGAAATGTGCTAGTGTTGAACACACTAGCGTATAAGTAGGTGCATAAGCGTGACATAGTGCACGTCTTTATAATGACATGCGCTACCATAGATATATACGCGCTAACATGCAAGTATACGTGTTAGCGTAAGCATAGGTGCACTAGTGTAGTTAAGAAGATATAAAAGAAAGTTAGAGGTGGAAATTGAAGAAATGAGAATGTAGGTTTAAGGGTCTAATAGTGGTGTTTTGTGTATTTCGGGAGAGATTATATGCATTAGACATGTGGGAGCGTGATTCCACTTTTTATCCTTGGAAGATTATTACATGTGATGGATTCTGTCTCTATGACATCGATTCAACTATAATGGTGTAGGCCTCAAACCACCTAGACCAAAACCCCTTTTATCATACACATTTACTATTCTCGCAATGTATACTAGATTTAACATTAGTCTTTTTACTTTTTGATCTTTCACTACAAACTTCAACCATAAAAAACTAGCCATTGAGATTGAACTAGGAGACATATTCAATTTGCCCAAGTTAAACCTCACCTTTTGGACCTCAGTTGGTTGCCACAACTAGAACTTAGGTGGACAATCCAAAAACAAGAAGATGATAAGTTTGATGCCCTTTGGAGAATGAGAACATAGGTGTGATTGCACCTAGCGAAGTCTAAGCCCTTATTGTTCTTTCAGTTAGCATGCTTTCAATATTTTCCTTAAGATTGTCCCTCTTGCCTAAAGTTTACATGTTGTCCTTTTTTTGCTTGAGATTTGAAAGTGTTCCTAATGTGGGAGTCTCGATGAAATGAAATGAAAGATTTTAATGACATCCATAGTCTATGGGACTAAAGCCGCGACCTAATATATTTTTAGATTTCTTTCCATATCAGACCTCCTACAATGAATCTTGATCAAAAAACCTGCAGTCTTGTTAAGTCTTGCTTCAAATAACTCGCTTAGGTTGTCCACTTTTAGGTTGCTTTTGTACTGGATACGAATATCTTCATAAGCAGTACATTCCATGATGAAGTGATAGATTCCACAAGAGTACATACATTTTGGTGAACCTAATGTGGAAACATCACCAAGCTTATACGTTGTCTATCTTGGCCTTTGAGCCTTTTGCCTTGATTTTTGAATTGCCCACAATCCTTATGACACTGTACATTATTCCACATGGAAGGACAAGACCCTACTTGGCATGAATAATCTGGGCGGGGTTGTTTACTAAAACAAATGTGTTTCCATGGAGGAGATCACCCTTGACTCTTTTCACATGATTTTTCCAACACATATCAAGATGTCTTGCATCAATATGCTAACAAGAGGAACCATCATTTCAAGGAAGGGAACGAGAGGAAGGCCATGATTTTTCTTCTAGATTGCTTGAAGCAATAAGACAAATGTACCTGATCCAGATGGTTTATATATTTAACAAACACTTTTGACTAATTTCATCCCTCAAAAGTAGTACCTTCTTTCATAATAGTCGTATGTATTGGCTTTTGCGCAATCAGTAGCACAATAGCAGTCTCTCAACATATTCCCTTTGATGGCCAAGGTAAAGTGGATATACTCACCCATGCTTAGCATCGACCACACATCTAAAAATAAAAGTTCATGTAACCCTAACAACAAAATGCACATTTCGACCACCACCTACAATCTGAAAGTCTTGAATAATTTGTTCGTTACCTCTGAACTTTGAAAATCAGCCACCTCAAACACCTAAAATTGTAAGTAGTGTGGAGCTAGAAGTGCATCATTAAGACTCCTTAAATGTAAGTCTTTTCCACCATTAGGTAATGTTTTTACCAGTGCCCACACAACTGCCACACCACCAAACAATTCTAAACCACCCTCTACTTCTAGGATCATGTAATTTACAATTAATTTAAACTGGCCAACATGCCCAAAGCTCGATTCATCAAACAAGACAATTATCACACTGTTTGCGTCAACCACACCAATAACAGATTGACCAACAAAGCTCAAGCACCAAAACATCATTCCTAACTAGAACAGTTTACAACAAATTATGTCTCATATAATGGATCATTGCCTCTACCCACACCTTCATCACAAGCGCTGGACCCAGTCTCATTTGATACCATTACATTCGAATCTTAACATCAACACAAGAATCCCCAATCCAAACACAACTCAATTGCTGAATTCAGTGGTTTTAATCTTATAAAAGTTAGAATCTAGGGTCAAACGGGTTGCACCTACTAGGTCAACAATGCAAAATTCATGACAAACTCATGCTTCCAATAATTTTGCACATCCATTCCATAACACATATTATTAGTAAAAATAAATTAAATATATCTATTTGGAAAATGTTGTTAGATATCAATCTCAAGGTTTTTATTTTGGATTTTCGTATATTACATTGACTTATAATTTTATTATATTCTTTTCACATTTCCCATTTGTTCATGACAAAAATCCTTTTAGAAAAAGGCTGCAAACTCTACCGTATGATTAAGATATTACTATTTTTTTGATTGACTTCTCAAAGTTGAAAATGAAAATTAAGCGACAGTCAAAAGGACGTCAAATTTAATTTATAAAATAAAATTTACACGATCACACCATTAGATCCCACCCCTTGCTGCCATTCTAGAATGCCTATCGGCGTAGCTGTTCTTATCATCCTAATAATCGCAAGGGAGCTACCAAGTTCCTCCTTACTACTGAATGTACTCAACCCATTGAGCCAAAGTTAGAATCTGTAATAATCCTCCTCCAAGCCACTCCTGAATGTTGATGTCAATCCTATCAATGGAACATTCTTGGAGTATTTGAATGAGCCATTTGTGTTTCACTTCATAGATTCTGTCTGACCTATATGTTTACCCCAGTTACCCAAGTACAAAACAAGGAAAAATCTGGATTTACATGGAAAGGCATGCACGAGTTGTCACCATGGATCCTGTAGTTTCTTGCTCAACCATAACTGAGTTTTGAAACATATACTGTTCAATGGTCTTGAATCGGCGATTTGGTATTTTTCCTGCCAACGAACAGTTTCCCACTGCAGATTTCAGTTCCTGTTCTACCCATGGCACAAGAATAGGAATAAATCGTATCCATTCAAACATAAATTCATATGGAAAGATTCTACCAAGAAATCATCTCAAAAGTTTCTTTCCAGTGACAGCAGTATTCTGTCAGATCTCCCTAAGCCAAATTTCAAGAGAAAATATCATCCATAGCAGCGAGTTTCATGGACAAAGTCCTTTTCTTTTTCTTCGAGCCATGGTTTAAAGTGTTAATATCAACAGTCATATATTGGGAGAAAAGACCAGCAATTTAAAAAATATCAATCTGAACATCTTATTTATGTTTGGGCAGTTGTCAGAATCTATACTCGATTGTTTTGAATTCCAGAGATCAGCTGGATATTCTCCTCTTCACATGTCTTAGTGGCATCTGATGATTGGGTCAATTCAGGAGGAAGAAGAGTAGATGACTGGTCGGTTTTGGGCACCAAAAACAACATTACCAAAGGCAAAATCCTCATGATATTTGTGATCAGAATTGCCAACCAAAGATTTCTAAAATCTGTGCGAGTTACATTAAGTAGATGAAGCAGCATACCTCCACCCCACGAGCATGACAGAACGCCAATGCTATCAATGGACATAAGCAAAGCAAAAATGATCCTTCTATGCCAGAAGGGCAAAGTTTTGCGCTGAGTACAAGCATGGGCATCCATTTGATCCGAGTGATAATGTGAAATGAACACTCGTCAATTATAACAAAGAAGTAATCAGGGATACCCAGCTTTAGATTCAAGCGCAACACCATGATTAGGTCTAGCATTCCCGAGATTCCCAAAAACAACTGAGCCCAGAAAAGCAAGCTATGGAATGAATAATCCTTCAACATTTTATGATACACTAGAACTCCAACAAGTGACCCCATCGAGCCAATGGAAAAGATTATGCCCACATATTCCTGCATTCCAAACAGTCAACAATGAACTGAACAAGCTTTTCAAATACCAATTAGAAAGCAGAGGATGAACAAATTAAACAATGTGCCTTGGAAGAAAATCCTTAGTGTTAAGGTCATAGCATTGGTCATGCTTCATTGCTTCCTTTCTTGTGCATACGTGTGTTATGATATTCATTGCAAATTTTTTTACTCTAGTAGCCTATTTGATATAATTTCCAACCATTTCTGTTACACCACTCATGACAGTTATTCTATAAATTTGGTTGTGATTCATTGTTTGCTTTCTTATCCATGAATGTGTTGCAATATGCATTGCGAACAAGGTCCTCTGCAAAGCGAAAGATCAAAGTACATTTGTTAGCATTAGTTGTGTTAACATTATTAGATATGTGACAACAAAGTTAAAATTTTGGCTCCCTTTACAGTGTGGTTTGTAGCTCACTTCCAGAAGGGGAGATGTGGGGGGGCTTGTCCCCCCCACTCATGTCATAGGGGGGTCTAGGGGTGGCAGCAACATGTTATGGAGCCCCTGGCGGGGATTTAGGGCGGAGCCCCAAAGCAAAAATTAAGGAGTCAATCCCTTGTTTCTAGAAAGACGAATTCAACTGAATTCTATTTTTAGAAAGGAAAATCCTAATGGCATTTTTCCACTCTATTTTTAGGGGGATCCTAACTGTACTTTGCCAATTAGGTGTATTTATTTTTGTGGAGATCCAAAATAGCTCATAACGAGTTCACATGTAATTTGTTCATCTTGAGTTAATAATAGCTTGATATCTTGCACTAGCTGGGGTTTTACCACGTAAATCTGGTGTTTGTCTCTTGCATGTTTGGTATTCTGTATATTTCGTTTATCTCTATCTCTGTAAACTGTTGTTTTATTGTTCAACTTTCTGCTTATTCATTGCTGCAAAATTCTATGGTTTCCTAACAAACATTGTTTGATACTACTGTAATTATAGGTCTTTTGTGGCAGTTCCTAGAAGAGTCTATTTTTCTCCCAGTTTTTGCAGCCTTGGAGAAATTTTGTCTATTATTAGCTAATGAGGGATGTAGAAGAAATCTTCTATTTTCTAATGAGGGATGTAAAAGAAATTTTTAAGATCTAAAGTAATGCTATACCTGAGAGAATGCTGGGCCTGCTTTGGGATCTGTATACCAGTAAAATTTACCTTCCTGAATATTCAAACTCATAGCTAATGATATGTACATGTAGAGAGAAGGTTTCCATACTGCTGGGCACTTAAAAGCTTTCCACATACTTTTGGTTGCCTCTGACAAGTTCTGAAAAACCAGGTGGAGAACTGAAGTTATGCTCAATGCTGAAAGAAAAACAAGTTGCAGACTTAACATAATAAAGGAAGTTCAATGACTTGCCTGCTTTTGTGAATAGTTTGTAAGACGGGGTTCATATAAAATAAATCCAAGGCAAAGGAGCAATATAGCTGGGATACAGAGTAGTCCTAATGCCCCCTATCACAAAACATGCACAGCCCATATCACGTTTTGAAAAACATGCATCCAATAAAAGCAGTTCCACTGATATACTATTTTAGGCCTCTCCATCAATCAAACTCTAAAGCTGGTGTTGTGGGATGTCTTGACATTCCTGCACCATGCTATGTAATTCTTAAACAAAAACAATCATAGCTTGCAGTTAATTTCCAGAACAATGCAAAAAATTTTAGTTGGGGTGGGGTAGGGGAAGAAGTGTACAAATGACAACCTGAGCACCAAGGAGATGTACTGCCACACCACTCGTGGAGAAACCTATTAGTGATCCAATTGATGAGCTCATAGCACACAAACTCTGTAAATCTGAAGCCAAGGATGGATGGCGAATACTGTTTTTTGCTATACATGCATCTATAATCACATTTGCAATGGCAACACCACCAGTTTCAGCCATAAACAGCATCACAGTAATTAAAATGGGCATCTTACTGTGAAGGGAGATGACCAGCATTGAGATAAGCCCCATAAAACCTGATTGTCATGCAAAGGATATATTGACGTCAGGAAGTTTGGCATATTATATTAATCTCAATGTCAAAGAGACGAGGCATTCAGCCCTGAAATTAATATGCAATAAAACAAATGAAAATTTTAGTACTTGTTTGAAAATGCCACACTGTGTGAAGAATAGAGTTTAGACATTCAGAAATGAAGTTTATAATTTTTTTCCAAAAGGTGATAACTAATTCTATCACCAGGAAGCTATCAGATCCTCACAGGCATACTGTACCCCTATGCAAGAATCAACCTTTTGTGATTAGTAAGGCTAAATACACCTGTTCTTGTTATTCACTCTGTCAAACTTTTATCCAGCTACTGCATATTCTGCTTGCATTGTTGTTGAGCATGAGCAAGTTGGGTGAAGGGTAATTTGATGATGAAACCATGAATGCCAGTTAAGCTGCTTTGATCCACCACGGGGTCCCCTAGTGCTGCAAAGAAGGAATTTCAAGTCATGTACCTTGGCGGCAGAATGCTTTCAAGCTTCTTCTCAATTGGGTAGACCAGAGCACCTTTGTAGGTAAGCAGAGGCAACACTATTGGGCTTTTACTATTGGCAAGGCCAAAGTGATTCCTTCTGCAATCAAGTCTAATCCCTGGGTTACACAAATCTTCTGAGCTTTGGCAACTAGTGTGTATTCCAGCTGAAGAGTTATGTCCTAATATGCTGCATGGGTTAGAGTAGCAGCCCTGATTCTCACTACCTCAAAAATCGATATTTTCTTTTCCTCAACAGAGTTTTAAATCCCAAGGAAAAGATGCAGCAACACTTGTTCATATACAAGTTATGGGTATGCAGTTTTCAACGTAGCAACTTTCGTATGAAGAGTATTAAGCGATGGTCTTCAAATATGGAAAAAGACGGTCTATCAAAAAGATGCGATAAATACGAAAAAAATGTGGTCTTATAAATCCTCTTGGAACTGCTGAAAGCCTTCTAAACAATACTGAAAAATGAAAATCCTTTTAGCTCTTGACTATAAAATCTTGGAGGTGTTCATAATTTAAACATTTATTTTATAAAATAATAATAAATAATATACATTTTCTAGATCTTGTATTTTAAGATTTTGCAACCAAAAAATATGAAATTTTATACAGTTCAATAAAAAATACGGAAAATCTTTATGATTTTACCGTCTTTGGTAACTATGGCAGTTTTTATCAGCTTGCTCAGTCACACATTTTGCTTTTAGATATATTGTTTCTTGTAAGACTATTATCATACTACTATCTTATTCAATTTCTTATAATCCAAATCAACATATTTAGAAAAAAAAACATACCAGAATCAATTTCTTATGTAAAAACCAAATTGATCACAGGAGAATAACAACAGAACCTGCAAGGATGAAATAAGGGCGACGCTGGTATCCTGCAACTGGGAGAACATCTGTGAGCAAACCCCAAACCGGTTTCACAACCCATGGAATTAAAATGATCCCATGGTACACCTGTGCTGCAGATGGCTGCACTGTTTGCACATCTTTCCAATAGTATTCTAAAACTATGTGCAAGAATGCCCCTCCAAGCCCTTTACTGACTCCATAAACAACTACCACTCCAAACACAAAACTCCCGTGCAATTCCCTTGCAAGCATAGCCAGCCATACATAAGGTTCCCTTAAATAACCGACCCACTTCTTTCTAGTAGGTCCTGCAACTGCAATCTCTCCCTTAGAATCTGTGGCTTCATATTCTTCCATTTTTCAATAAGTGGAAGCTCTGAATCCTAATAACATAACCACTGCACCACAATCATAAGCTATAGACCTCGCCAACAGGACGCAGTCCTGCTTCAAATTTTGCATTAACAACAGATCTGAAATGCACAGGACCTCACTTAGTAAATCTTGTCCAGAAAAAAATTGCATTCATTCAAAGCTTCTATATATTCCCTTAATATTCAAATTTATCAACACTTATTTTATATTTCAGAGCTATTTACACTAGCAACCTTATTCTTACCAAGCATATGAAGAACTATAAATTAAAATACCACCCAAATTATAAACTTTGGGCATTTACAAGGCGATGTTCTGCTATAAAAGTAATCTGACGCACATAGACATCACTTAGTAAAACATTTGATGTCTAAAACGCACTTGCATTCATTATTATGTTTCTAAAAACTCTCCTCTCTATTACAAATTTACCGCCACCTCATTTATTCTCTAGACCTTTTAATGTAGTAACCTTATTTCTACCAGTATACCAATAACTATAAATAAAAATGCATCTGTATGCACTCACATATTATTTACTATACTGTTTGATCATTAATAATAAGACACCGTATTCTGATTTTCATACACATTGCCCTGAGATTTTGGTTTCTCTTATATTCTTTGGACAAATTTTCAACAGAACCCTTCCTTATTTTTACCAACATACCAAGAGCACTGAATATATCAAGAACCATGATGATGGATCCAGCAGAGACATCCTCAATTTCAAATTATGGTTTCTTGCCAATCAGTGATTGGTCCATTGGTTTCTTAAAGAGCCCACCAGGGATCTATTCTTGTCGAGTGCAAAGGCCCAAGACGTCTTCAAAAGGGATGAGGTCGGGATCGTGCCTTGGGTGACTTTGGCGGAATGGATACCCCTCAGACCTTGCATCTAAGCTAAAGGAGACTGGATTAAATCCAGACCTTTAATAATAATAAAAAAATTATGGTTTCTTAACAAACACATAAACATAATTTTTTTAAATTTTTTAAATACCAAGTTTTAATCTTGAATCTACCCAGCTATTCCTGAACCTTGTTTTTTTAAAACCATTAATATGCACTGACATGTCAGTTCCTAATATCCTATACCTTGAATTGGCCTATAATCTGTAATCTACAATATACTGTCTTCTGAGCTTCATGGTTACTGTCCCCTATACCATGTTAAATGTTCCCAGATTCAGGCTCCTTGAATCTTTTATTATAAATTTAAGATATTTAGACCTGTTATAAATATAACAATTATAAATGTACCTCTTAGTGATATTTACTCATATTAGTAATATAGTTCATATGTAAGTATTCGTTATCAAAAATATTTCTCCAATTTTCATAGATATGATCTAGTGATGATGAAATTAAATTTGAGGACATAGCAATTACAAAAACCATTACTTTTTCAATTTTTTTAATAAAAAAACCATGACCTAACCTTAATATGGTGGTTGTATAATAATAATTTTTACAAATTTACCTCATCTATAATATAATATAGAATCTTGTACATCACAAAATCTATAATATAATAAACAACCTTTTAAATCTGTATAATCCATCCATATTTGCAACAAAGCGAACTAGTCAATTTGACTATTAAACAGATGTATAAGACTCGCTGCTGTCCACCATTTGACGTCAATGTTTTGTTTTGTGTGCATGTGTCTAAATTTTAAATTGATTGATTTTCCATGCCAAATACCTAATGTCAACGTTTTCTTGTGTTGTTTACGTTATTTTCCAACATGTGTAAATTTTGTATTAATTGATTTCTAGGGAGATGTGGGTACTGAAAAGAAAAAGCCTCCGTTGAACTTTGGCATTATACTTATATTAATGTAGCTAAGAAAGTTGTCCTATTTTCAATGAGGATGATCTTAAAATTCAATTTTCAGTTATTGGAGGCATCTTTGATCTAGTAGAATAGCAATGGTTTAATGGGTTTTGTGGGCAAGTTGTTAAATAGTAACTTTAATAAAAGTATACACAATTATAAGTTTGTGTAGATATGAATAATGTTATTTGTTGGTAGGTGTTTACTTTTGAGGTTATTTTTGTTGTAAAGTGTTAAAATTGTAATGTTTTTCGAGTAGATTTTTTTTCGGAAATATGATTTTTTCCTATGTCAAAATAAATATATAAATATTTAGATTCTCTTGTGTAATTTGCAACTCCTATGTAATTGTTGGTTTTTCTTTCTATTCTATTTTTGAAGGATGGATAACCTATTAGACTATCGATCGTTTAGGTCTAGACTATCAAACCTATGAACAACAAGATATATTAGTTTATTGTATCCTATTCAATATCTTTGAATTCGAGAATCCATAAGATGACATGTTATAATTAGCGAGTCTATCTACAATTAATTCTTTATATGGGGGGGGGGAGGATCGACTCAATTTGCCCTTGCCTTGCATGGTCCATACTATCTATGCCTATATATATAGGTAACATGCGTGGCCACAAGTGGTTAGGCTCGGGGGGGGCCTATCTAATTTAGAATTCTCCTTCCCCATCAGAGACACCTAAATTTCGCTTTTGCAATCTTATTGCCAAACGCACACAAATCACTCTTATTCTTGCCAAATCCATTATAATTAGTGGTTTTCACTAATTAACTAACGTTCCTTACCAAATTAGCCAATTAACACCACGTTGTTGATTGTGTAACCCCTTTCACATTCAAGATGCCACTTTACGACGAATCGTAAGCCAAAACCCTCTTCAAAACAGACAATTAACGTTTATAAGCTAATTAAGCCTATTTTTCCCTTGATTTGGTCAATATGCCCTAGTATTGACTCAAACCCCTCTTCCAACCACTCAAAATCACCCCATTCACCTCCACAACGTCTCAACAAGCTTCAAAAGTCTATCCTAGCCTCCTAGTTGACCCTAAGTGGTTGATTAAGGCTCCACACCTCTTAATCACTTGGTAATTCACTAATTGTGATTAGCAAGGCCTAATCATGATTAACAATTCTAATCTAATTTGGGGCTTTTAGTCCCACATGCACCAAAATATAAGTTTCTCCCAAAAGGAAACTATAAAAAAGAGTGCACCTCATTCCTTTATACACACACACCATGCTTTGATTTGCATCTCATATAATACATATGATTTCTAAGCCAAGTCTAATCCTTGCTTAAAACCTTCAACAAGGTTAGTAGATGAATAATCTAAAGTGACTTAACAAGTCATTTGGAGAGGTCATTTCACCATTGTTTGAGTAGCAACCATAACCATTTGATTGCCCCTTAGGTCTATTTAGGCCCATGTTAGGTAATTGATCATATTAGTAGGCATGTTTAGTTAGTTTTTGCATTGTTTTCATACTAATTAGGCATTCTTTTAAGCTTCTATCTTAATGTTACATTCCTAGACTTAGAGCCCTAGCTAATTAGGTGGCAATGGTGTTAGCCTTCCTTGTTTAGCTTTGTAGTTTGCTTTGTAAAGTTTGGGGTGCTTTCATTTGGCACGCCCCAAAGATAGATACAATGTGCAAAAACAAGGATCATGAATATATTGAAGAAAAATTTGAAAGGGTGCCTCGATCAAATCTATATAGGGCTTCAATGAGTGCCTGTCATCCCCATATTAAAAGTCTTAGTCAAGTATGTAGAGATTTATTCTGGTTTATATTAGTTGTATGCATTCTAAGATAAGGGTTTGAGACGCATACACAAGATTGACTATTGACTTGCATCGACTGTTGCTTGCAATTTTTTTGAATCACAAAGAACCTAATAATAACACAAGGGTAACACATACCATTAACATGCCCAATTATTTATGGATTTTGCGAAGATATAAGTGTTGATTAGAGTTTTATGAAGGACATTGATTTATCAATGATTTGTGAGTTAATAAAACATATTGAGATAGACTTCACACACTAGGGGGAAGAATGCACTCATCAAGTTAGATTCAAAATTTCCCACACAACAATTTTTTGTAGTTAACCTGTCATTTTTGTGTCACATGATAATGGTCTTTGTCCACGAAAATGGTCAAAATGGTATATGATTTGATTTTTTTCTTCCACCGATGATCGCATCTAGATTCATTATTTTCAACATATTTATGTCGCTAATCATAATTTTGTAGTTTTTCCAAGCATTTATTTATACCAAGTATTTTTCCAATTTCCTATGTTCTATATTAGACCCCTATTTTTTGTAATTAGGTCTATGATATTGAATAATATCTTATTAGGCCAAATTTCATTTTCCTATTACACATTTGGGGACTTGTTGGATTATTTCATTTATTCTATTTTTTTGTGTGCATGTAATATTGTTTGTGCATAGTTCATCTACATTTTATATATCTTTATAACATACAAGTTGATTACATTCAATACTTCAACCCGATGTAGTGCTCAAATAAATGCTAATTTAAGATTTTAAGTTCATATCACAAGTTAGATGAAGAATGATTTATGAAACTTATGGATACGCTGTGTAGAGAGGATTATCACCAACATTTCAGTTCCTGTACCTTTGGAACCATCATCAAGGTGAACATTTGCTTGAGAGCATGAATGAAAAGTGAACAAGTATAAATAATTAATTTGACCAAAAGACACGTTGTTCCGGAAGAGATGTGAAGAAGATTAAAGTAAAAACGATAAAATAAACAATTAAAAAGAATATAATTAAATTAAAAATAGAATACTAAGAAGAGAGGAAAACAAAAAAGAAGGGGGAATTAAAGAGAAGAATTATGGAAGCACAGGAAGAGGGAATCAACAACAGTGGAGGAGTAAGACAATTAAAAGGTCAACAAAGAAAAATTAAAAGACAAAGCACATTTTTTTTAATACGCAAGAGCATGGGGGGCAACTTATGCAAAAGGGGTTTCCAAGATTGACTGAGCTTCCACCCATCGTCATGATTTAGGTTGTTCGGGTGTTTCTCAATCTCGACAACTTCACACAATTTTATATTTGCATAGTGCAATTGCAATTATGTAGCGATTAGTTTTGTGTTGTTAATGCAGATGGCGTGTTTTGTTATGTCTTTGTGTTTCACCAAATCCGATTTACCAACCCTGGGTATATTCTAAATCTTTACAATGTTCATGAAGTCTCATTTTTAGTGATCTTCCCATTTCACCGATGTATGTTTTTCCGCACACACACGATATGGAGTAAACCCCTTTTCTTAAATTAGGACAAACCGGGTCTTTAGGGTTTTTAAGCTTGTTTCTAATGGTTTTAACTAGTTTGAAACAAGTTTTAATACCCTTTCTTTTTAATATCCTGGCAATCTTATCAGTAGTCCCAGAAATGTAGGGTAGGAAGGCTTTATTGTTACCCCCAATGCATAGAGATGAAGATCGAGGTGACCTAGATAAACCCACTTTTGCTCTTCTAAGCAATGACTTTGATTTGCCATTTCTTGTAACCATTCCTTATGAGAATGTTGGTGAGATATTTCTCTTTTGAGTGTAAGTGATTATTATCCGAAATTCTCAGGGCTCTTGTAAACAAAGTATTTAAGACCCCATCCTTCTGAGAAGGGTGATGGTGCGAGTCGGCCCTAATATATATGTTAGTGTGAGTCTTTTTTGGTAAACTTGTCTTGCAAGAGAGCCATCCTCATTCCGTTTGATTAGAACATCAAGAAACAAGAGCATTCCATTTTCTTCAACCTCCATAGTGAATTGTATGTGTGGTGACTGCCTATTTAAATGTTCCAGGAATTTATACAGTTGATCAATGCCATGCTTCTAGTTTACAATCTAGTTGATCTTGTTCTGCTGAAAGGCGTCTCAAATGGGAATGACCCCTCTCATGTCTGACATGCCACAGGTGAAAGAACAACGAGGATGAGAGGGTAGGTGATGTTAAAGTATGGTTGATGTGTGACAATTCATGTGTCCTGGGGCCTTGTGGAAATTTGTGCAGCATTGTGGTAGACGTGTTGGCAACTCTGTTCCTCAAGCAAAGTCTCGTTATTAGGTGAAATCATTCCTACGATGGGCTTTGTCCTAGGATGTGTGTTTTGGACACTTTGGAGGCTCTGTATAAAAATAAATTCTAGTGTTTTGAACTCGCATGACCTGTCTCGATTTGGTTGTTGCTTTTGGAGGATTGATTTTCGCAGACCGCCTTATGCCCTCCATTTTGCAATTGTAACATCTATTGTTTTAATTTTTGAGTGTTGATGTCTTTTTTTGAGGTCTAAGGTCGGGCGTCCGATGTATGCATTTTGAGTGTTGTCTGATGTCCTTGTTGTGTTAGTTTGAGTTATTTTGGTCTCCATTGTGATTGTTTTTACTAATTTTTTTCCGTTTGAGTCATATGAGTTTTTTTTGTGGCCATATTTTAGCAAGGTGGGAGAGAAGTAACAAAGCAAATTGGTGCAAAGCACACGAGAAGAATTATAATATTAAGGTAAGCATATTTGGTTTTTCCCCTAACTTTGTAGAGTAGTATGACCTTTTGAAATATCCTTCTACTATGTTTCATTGCCATCTTCTCATTTAACCGCTTATGTGTGCTAATGCGCAGATCGATCGTTATTCACTTACTAATATTTCTGAGACAACAAGGGTTAGATGTTTTTCATCAATGTGGGTTTAGACTACAAGCTCCTACTTTGGTGCTAGATCCACGATGAGGGCAGCCTATGGATCCTCTCCGTGAGAAGTTGGTCTCTAGCGGCTATGACAAAAAGGATACGATACAAAAGTTCTACATTGGATCATAGAAGTTGGATTGTTTTTCTCCTCTGCAAATGCATACCAATTGGGTAAGTGATGTGGCCTGGGCACCACATTTAGGGATTCCCATAAGCATTATTGAAATTTGTTCCCAAAATAGGAAAATGGTGGTATGGACCTAAAATGATATTTCAATGAATAGATTTTTACATCATTTACGTTGTCTTGTTGTTGTGCAAAGATCTCATGCATCTCGTATGAGTTCCTCCAGCTTATTTTGTGAGGTGTTGTCTCCACTTAATATTGTTCGAGTCTCTATTCTCTCGCGTAAGACAACATATTCTTTATTTTTATATTTAATTTTTTACTTGCATTGTTCTTGGTCAGACATTCATTCATGTGTTGGTTTTGTAGACCGAGATGGAGGGCGTGGTGGGAAACGACGTTTAAAGGTTGAGGAAGAAAAATGGTGGGTTTGTATCCAGTGGAGGCCTGTGTGGTTCTTTCATCATCCACTGCCTCTTCTTCATCAGCGGGAATAGGTGGTTTTATTTTACAAAGGTGTCTTAACTTGATGGGTTTCAGAGGGCTGTGAGGGTTTAGGTAGAGAAAAGGCGTCATTGCCATAGTTTTTTATGTCTCAAAATTTCATACTCTGGCTTCTGGCTGCAATC
Source organism: Taxus wallichiana var. yunnanensis (assembly GCA_018340775.1). Lineage (NCBI taxonomy): Eukaryota > Viridiplantae > Streptophyta > Pinopsida > Cupressales > Taxaceae > Taxus > Taxus wallichiana. The sequence goes on from CM031240.1 coordinate 822,466,858, forward strand.
TTGGGTTGTGTTAAATTAGGATATTGTGATGACAACTACCATTGTATCATATGTGCAGTATTAGCACTTGATTTAGGAGTGCATTTGTATACATTTACTTTCTTCTATATTCCTATCCTTTCTGGAATGTTCCTATAATGGCACATATGTTTGGTTTTTTATTGTAATTATACCTAATAGTTGTAGATCTATTTTTTTAGCAAGCTAATGTGAGCTTATTAAGGAAATGTCGAAATTAAGTCAATTCGTTGACGTCTGCCTTGCTTTTTGTTTTAAACTGACATAGAATTAACCGGATCCTATAATATCTAAACTAGAATAATTACGCCGAAAGGAGTTTTCACATGTAGATATCCCCTTCCATCTCGAAAACATCTTATGGCATATATTGTCCGCATCAATGACCATCTCAAGGGTTGAAAATTATTGATAGTCAAAAATTTCACATCACCATTTGCTTCATCATCAAATCCACACGAAACGCTTAAAATCCACCTATAATGTGTAAAGCGAATCTCGAAAAAATAAAAATAAAAGTCGAGCCCTTCCATGCTCGCATGCTTGGCCATTTTTCCATCTTATTTTTGCCCACAAAAGATAGGGTCGGTGTCCATATCAAGTCGGTACAACTAATCAAGATGGGTGGATCTCCTTGTGTCTCTAAATATGCAGCCTCATTCTTAGAGCTTGGATTGTTGATGAGAATTTTCTTTTGAGTGAATATATCAGAATTCATCGTGATGGTGGATTTGTTAGTTTGTCTACACATAAATAATATCACCAAACTGTTTGCAAATGTCATGAAAATATTTTTGGGATTAAAAATTCTGTAGTAATCATTTTAGGTTACAATTTTAAGCGCACAAAGACTAAATCATTGTCAAATTGCGATATGGTGGATACATCATTTGGTGATGCAACTTCCATTTTTCTTCACCATTTATCATTTTTTTCTTCACTCCAAATCAACCAAAATCGTGACCTCTTCTATCTACTTTCATTTCTACTTGTTATGTTTTTGTATGTTGTGTCTTCTCGTATTTCTCCGTGCAAGTCGTTAATTTTGATTTGTGTTAGTTGTGATTACATGCCCTAGACGTTGATTGAACATCAAAATTTTTACTTATAGTCTACATATTCCTTCCTCAAAAACACGTGAACTAATACATTAATCACGCCTACCCTTTAGTCATGCTCATGCTTTATATAATTTGAGATATAACTAGTCTAACTTTCATTAATGAAAGCTTCTACAGGGGTGAAGTGGTGTGAGAAGAGTTGCATATTGTGATAGTTGATTAATCTCCATCATTATAATAAATATGGAAACATTTAACATGATGAAGAGGAGATCATTGTTATATTGCATGGATTTCTTGACAATAGGCATGAAATCATTAATTTTCATTATTAGATCGCACCGATTGTTGCGGGCATCCACCACACTTCAACATTTGTCATACATGTTGATAATTGTACTATGTAGTAATGCATTTGTTGAAAATGTAAATCCCTAACATTAATGTGTGAATGGATTTGCTCACCCTCTAAAGGATTTGTGAGTAATTCAAGATTACAATAAATGAATATATGTAGATCTACATGAGGGTTGCTCACAATAAAGAGAGTATGTAACACAACATTCAACTCGACCTTGTCTATACAAAGTGCTTTAAGATTGAGAAGGGCATTGGATGACATTGCATGTTGTTCAAAATCATCTGGGTAAGGCCATTTGTAATATTGATATTTCTTTGATAAAAATGTCGTCCCATTATATAGGTAGATTCAAAACCCCAATGACATCAAAACATTGTTAGAAAAGTTAAAACCACTCAAGAAATTGTGAGAGCTTAAGTACACCACAACTTCCTTTTGTTGAAAGATGATCCTCGTGTTGGTATTTTTTTAATTGTTGGATAAACTTTTTCATTTTTGATCATCGGAAAAAGAAATTTCATATAAATTTAGCATTTTTGTGAGGACAACCTGTACTTTTTACCATCTTTGTAGACACTAGTTTTTGTATCGTTCCTCCCCTTCACCTTGTGTTTGCTCTTCTTTATTAGACTCATTCGAATCTATTTTCCTCCCGAAATTTGAATAAATCTCATTTCCCACCAAAAATACATATTAAATTAATCAATCTTAATTGGTTAATTGATCCCCTTTAAAATACCTAAACCTCGTTATATGCTAATATCCAAATATTCCAAATTAAGTCATATCACCCCACATAATAATTAAATATTCAAAAATCATTCAAATAATGAACCCCACTCATGATTTAAATAATGCAGAATAGTCCTTATTAAATCCATTATTTCACCTAATCACTCAAATCATGTCCCCCACTCACCTAATCATGGTTAATTTTTCAAACCCAGATTACTTGATAACCCCTAAATTAACCCCTTTTAGGTCTATAAATACAAGTCTTCCCCCTCTTTTAGACAAGTAAGAAGTCATAGCAAACCTTTGACATTATAGCTCCTCACTTTTCATCATATCATCACAATGCCCTTGTGATGCCACTTGTATCACCATAATATCATCCTCATGCCCTTGTGGTTCTCTTAGTTTGGTTTTCTTTTATTTTGATCAGATCAGTAGCTCCTTTATACATCAACATTTTCAGGTTCTATTATTTATCAATTTCTGCATGTTATCTATCTATCTTTCATTTATATCATTTTATCTTATCAAACAAGGGTTGACATCCGCATAAGGAAACTCGTGTTTCTTAGAACCGACTTCATCAGGCAGCCCCCACATATACCATCTAATCCATTTTTCTCTTAGTTTCCTCTGTTTCGTAGGTCTATCTAGCTTCGCAACGAGGACATTCACTTTGCGCCCATCCATTTGCATCCATAAGCTCTACGGGTACCTTAAACCCCACATCTTTGAGGTTGCTTGATTTTCTTTGTTATCTAGCTCACTAATCTCTATAGGCATAAAAAAATCGATCAACATTTGGCAAGCACACTGGTGGGACTTGAACCTAGATCTGGTCATTTGTTGTTTTACTTTACTTGTCTTGTGTAAGTGTTGTACATATAATGGCTATCCTTATTCATAGTTGTCGTCCATTTAGATATCTTGTGAATATTTGTTTTTAGGCTTACTTGTTTGTAGGGTTTAGTGTTGTCTCCGTCAGTTCGGTATGTTACTTTTGGTAGTTTGTATCCACCTTGAGGTAAGAGGATTTTTTTTAATTTTGTTTCTTGTTTTCTAGTTCCACATTACTACATTTCTTCATTTTGTTAAGTAGATTTTATATAAACATGTAAAAACAAAACAACAAAAATCATTGTTATTAAAAATAAATAAAGCAAATAAAAACAAAATTCATACTTTGAGTTCTACCGCATGGGAAATCCGTCGGAAAATAATCGTATTTTTGGCTTCTATTTTTGATCTTATTTTTACAATCGATATATATATATAGTTTTTCAACAAATCATGCTTTTGATTTGTTTACACTAAACAAAATATATATAGATATTAGTTTATATATAGGTTTATTTATTTAAATAAATAAAAACTAAAAATATATATATTTAAACCAAATCCTAAACTACCCACCTTGGCCCGATCGTAACTCGGCCGAGCCACATCCTTACCTATCCTCAACACTCACCACCCATCTCCCCGTCAACCTATCCACTGATTCCAATTCTCCCAACCCAACTATCATCCCACTTCACACCGACCCATCCTACCCGAGCTCTTCCATCCGAGCCACCTACCCTCGACACCTCGCCAACACCCTCTCTCCGAATACCCATCCTGTCTACCCCTAGCTCCTCAACGAGCTACCCTGTCCATTTCTATAACCGACCTTTGATCGCATTGAGAAACGGTCCTCGTGAGAATCTAGGCCAACACAACTGCAGGAGTATTGAGATCTCCCCAGAATTATGCTAGGATTAGACGTTTTGGTGGTATTTTAAGCATGAGACTATTGAACACTATCAATATTTCTTTGTGTGACGTGAAGCACATTTGGTGCTCATGAAATCTAACTCTCTGGGCCAAATGCATAATAGTATTTGATCGACAACATTTGATGCCCATTCTCCCACTACGCCAACCATCTTGCAGTCATCTCTCCTCCACATATACTCCTCACAACCTCTCTACACCGACCCCCCACTTCCTGGGCCGATTGAGCCGCTTGACAACACTACCCTTTCTCCCCTTCCACATCAACCTTTTCACTCGTTGAGCCCTCCCGCGAGCTCCCTACACTACGCAAATCCTATCCCCATCCTCACAAACCTCGACACAAACCTACCCATCTCCTGAGCCCCATTGCTGATCTCCCTCACATTATCCATTCTTTCTCCTCGGCTCATTCGATCCTAAAGATCTTTCACATCCCAATTTCATGTATATTTCCTTCTTCATCTCACTAAATTTGTCCTTCACCCGACAAAATGTTCCTTTGACCTTATCTCGGTCCTTTTTCTATAAGTCCATTGTGCTCTACATTCTCGTAACATCGAGTTCTAAGTTTGCACCATTGCAATTGCAATTTGCCTTTTGATCCATCTCAACTATCCTTTACTCAATCATTCATATTTAATATACCTCCCTCATGTTCTTTCCTCAATCTATTTCACCAAACTTAGGTCCAATCTCTTTGCACATAGATCCATAATTTCACATAATGTGGTTGAATATGTAGTTCAATGCTTATCTCTTAAACTATGTCATGCTTATCGAATTATTCCACCATTTACCCACCTACCCATTTACGAAGTATATGGTAAGTGTGAGCAATTAGTTTGGTTGTCTGACGGATATGCTTCACGTCTCCCGCAACGACCTAAGCCACCATTCCCACAACCCATCGTAGGGAGTATTGAGGATCCCAACGTTTTAACACACTACCCGCCATCATTCATGCTTCCCACATGCATTCCTGAGTCAACTTACCATCTACAACACCCACCCACCAAGCCCCTCCATGCACTTCCTCTGCCACACACACTCCAAGTGTCCAATACTCAAACCGTCGACCCATCACTAGTACTATTGGCATATTGCATTCCTTGATTGATCTTACTTTATCTTTCTCTATTTTAACTTTGCATCTATTTTGTTATTTCCTTCAACACTTCGGTCACTACGTATATTTTCCAGTTGACAATTCACATTAAATTTGTTTTTACGACCACACCTTAGGTCGCTAAGATATCTATTCTAGTCACCCTCACATATAATATACTTGCCTTAATATTTTCCGTTCAATTTGTCTTTGTCCTTCTTCAAAGTCCACATTTGTGTCATAGAAGTCTCTGCATTTTTGTCTTCAACCTCTACACTTTCCAATCACCTTTCGGCTTGTCCTCTTATAATCCACATTCCCATCCTTAAAGTCCACTTTTCCCACCCACTTTTTGGTTTGTCCTCTTCCCTTAGTTAACATACTATGATCCTACTGCATCGACCCAATAATTATTCATACTTTTTTATCGATTCAAACTTGTTTATTTTTATTGATTAATTTGTTTTTATTAGGCATTTAGTTCATTTCTTATTTAAATTACGTATTTTTACACCTAGAACACATTTATTAATACATTTAATTCCCTCAAAAGTACATTAAATCTACATCATTTCTTGGGTCGATTAAACATTGTCATTGCTTTAGGTATATTTGTACACCGTCATTAATTTTTTAAATTAATTTTAATTTCTCACGATCAATTTTGTGGTTCTTTGTGCAAGATAACTTCTGCTTGTAGCTCTTGCAGGTTTATATTCATTCGAACGATACACAACACACCAACCACAACAATCCTGTCACTAATGTCTTGTGAACTCTACAAACTTGCGACCACCACATAATGGCGTCAAAGATCAATTGTTAGAACCTAAACACGCCTAAAATCTCTTTCACTGTGCCCCTTTTTGCAATCGAGAACGGTGCAACTTTATGGTCCATGGACATTCCTGGTCAATGATTAGTGCCTCAAACACCGTGCAACTAGATAAAAAGGAAAGCACTCTCTAGGTATTCATTGTTTTCCCTATTTTCTCCTTTCTACATTGTGATTTCCCTTTCTGGGTGATTATCTACATCAAACTTCACATTTGGGATTTGGTCTAAAAAGAACCCCGTGCATCCTGCTTGCTCACATAGTTTAAATAGGGGTTTAACCTTCTGCATCTCACATTACCACACACAACCTAGACTCACGAACAAAATCAACACATCAAAACATCTCCTTACCTTGTTCACTGTTTGGGATTTCATCACCCAACAAGAAGCCGCCTGAGACTCTCCCTAGCCAAAACTACCGGAAACCAGCCTTGGATTGTCGTTCCTTAGGTACCTTGTTATCCACTTTTTCTTTTCACATCTTCTAATTAATCATGATGATAAGAAACTTGTTTCTTGATTTGTTTGTTAATAAATTACATAAATAAATGTTCGTCTATTTCATGCCTATTATCACTCTTTCTCAAGTCGAAACAAAACAACAATCCACTCCATCAAATGACATCCCTTCCCCTAATGATCTCTCCCAACAAGATTCTACACTTGAGACCACACCTTCGGTTACCCAACCCCTTGTCTCCATGGTCTCGCTTCATGAGGACCATGTCACCCAAACTTGTCCCTATCTTGAAACCAATCCTCGTATCTCTCAGTCTAACCTTTCTAGACCAACTACACACCCATCTCCCACTCCTTTAGAAACTCTTGGACCTCCTCCTAACCCCATATATGATTTCTTATTTCGTAAATCCCCCACAATCCTTCAATCCTATCAATATACTCAATCGGTGGATCCTATTCCCCCCATGTCAGTTTTTGTCAACTCTATTCCATCTGCTACTAGTATGCCTATCCAACCATCTCAACCTCTTAACACTTACATTCCTACCCATCATATGCTCCAACCATCTCAATCTCTTAACACTCATATCCCCACTCATCATTTACCATAACAACTTGCTCAATCTCAACAATCACATCACGTCCCTATTTCTCAACATCAACCTATGCAACAACTTACCCAATCTCAACCCATGACATATATTAATCCTTATCAAACAATTCCCCAAACACCCACACATCCCGCAAAACATCCCCGCCAAACATTTATAAAACAAACATATCATTCTTACCTATTTGTTCCTTCACCCCTCGAAACATTTATAAAACAACCATTCCCACCTACTTCTACACGATATTACTCCCGTGTTTGTTCGCAATAACTATCATATCTACTACATCGGTTACCACATCCCCATTCAATTTGTAACTCTATCAATGATACCCCTTGAGCAATTTATAGAACAAACACCTCCACCTGAGGCAAACACAAAGGGGATTCACAAATCAACTACTTTTACATTAATCAATAAAAACCTATACGATCCACATACCGATACAAACACCTCTTTCTACGTTAATATCTACCCATACACCGCAATATTTAGATCCTCCAGTTGAGGTTATTATCATCCCTACTAAGAGTAAACCGTCTCGATCAAAATCTACGACTCTTTGTAAGCATCCCCAAAAGTCTCCTACGCATCCTTATAAGAAGTCAGGTCTTCCCTCTTTTCAACAATCCAATGTTACAACATCTATTTTAAGGTCAGTCCCTTCATCTAATACACCTCATAATGATAAATCCCAATCCAAACAATCTAACCCTCCTCTCAAAATTGATTCATCTTTTAAGACATCTAATTCACCCATCCGATCTACGTCCACTTCTTCCCCTAACTCCAAGCCAAAATATTCTATCAAAACCCACAAGAGTTACCTTCCCCATGACACTTCGATTGGGTCCTACGCAAACATCTTTTGACATTTAATTCAAATATCTGCCATCACACTTCCTCCCATTAAATATTTTAATCCCCATAGTCTAAAGCCATCATGGTTCAATCCCAATTGCATTTGCGCTTTATCATCATACCATATTTTGACATACCACGGACCATGACATTGAACAATGTAAGAACTTTCAAACCATCATCCATAACCTTATTGAGAAGGACAATTTCCTCATTCATGGGGAACATCCTTCTCCATATACATCTAATCCAATTTGTATCCCATCCATCGGGTTTCCCATGATTCCTCCATCCACATCATCCCTTAACATCTCTCTTGCACATGACATTCCTCCTACAGAAGGTCCTTCATTGTTCATCGATATTGTTTATCTTGCCAATCACCCTTGTGGTCTCGACCGTTTATCCAATCCAAATCCAAAACAATCCTATCTAAACTCCTTTGACATCCACTAACTCATCTCGCATCTAATATAATCTCCCTCGCTAGGGGGACATCCTCCTCGTCCTTAACATCCCTTCTGCATCAATTCATCTCTTATCCATCCATACAACTTCCTTGATGCGGGGGACTTCACTTTTGACATCGCCTTATTTAATCTCATCTAATCTTAAATCCAAATTAATCTTGTCTAAATCTTCATCTCTTTTTAAATCCCACTTTTGTGGCCATATTCGTCTCTCCCTTGAGGGACCATATTTTTCATTTTAAGTCCACCATTGTGGCCATATGTGTCCCTTCTTGTGGGGTGCCATATTTATTTTGCTTCCTCAAGGATAGCGCATAATTTTTATCTTCACTCATCTATATCATTGTATCCTATCATATCCTATCTTCCTCCCCTAAGAATTTATCCTATCTTTCAATCACACTCTAGAAAGGAGCCAACATGGAAAGTTTGCTCCCAACTGGATTGGGCCTTACATTATCACACATAAGTATGGGTCTGGGGTCTATTGTTTGGTTTCCCTTGATGGTAAACCGAGACTAAACCTCTTAATGCATTGCACTTATGGCCATTCTATTGTTAGCATATCTACCAATGAGAAAATAGTCATACCCTTAGATCATTCCTCCATCATGAACCTCTTCCATATATCACTATAATGATTTGGAATTATGTGGTCTATCATCACTTTCCTAGTCATGACCTTAAATATGGGCACCACGGCTTTGTCCATAACATTGTTCTTATGGATAGGTTCTCCCTTTTTGGTGAGAACTCCACGATCATTACATCCATCATCCTCCTATCTACCTATCAAAACCACACAAAGGTCCAGGGGTGTCACTTGTATGATCATCGCATCCCCTCCTAAGTGGTCTACCTAATTATACCTAGCTCTTCCCGTCAAATATGAAAAAGAGAGCAAGTAATAGAAATTAAAAATTATGGATGCTCTTGTCTCATGTTATCTTATCCAAAAACAGATTGATCCATCAAAGGACAACTATTCATAAAAAGCATATTAAGTATAAATTGCTCAAGCTAGCATGTATATATTATCTTGCCATCTAAAAAAGGTCAAAAATCCCAAAGAAAAAGAAAAAAGTAGACCATACCCTTGAAGGATGGCTACTCTTTTATCATGGCAGCAAAGGCTTCCACATTGATCAACCTTCTCATCAGTATTAACATCCTCGTAAAGCTTCCCGCTTTGATAAGCTTTTCTTAGAAAACTTCCGCATTGATCAGTTTTCTCTCTTTCCCCTACCTAGAGTTGAGGCATAGTTCTAGAACAACCACCTATGGAGAACCCTCTTCCCACATACAAGTTACATCTAGAATCCCCTTTTTCATGTCAACATTAGGTTTATGAGCATATTTCATCCATATTTCCCTCATGGTCTTTTGGTATAACTAACTATCGTTGGTTATGTATTAACACTGTTATTGGCTGCAAGTGCAATGCCTTGAGTGGTACCCTTTCTTGTTTACCTCCAATCCAGTTCGAAGCATGGTTTCCATGTATGCCCCTTGCTACGATTATGTGTCTTTTCTCATTAAGGTCACCTTTTATCAAGATCGCATTCTTACAGATCAAATTTCAAACCATGAAATCTATATCTATATGTTTACCTTTAAGGATGGCATATCTTACAATCATCCATAATTCCATGAATTTTGTTCACATCTATGAATGTTCTTGCTAATACACTTTTTGGTTTGGGAATTCTACTTGATCTTCGTTGCAGTTTGCGAATCCTACTTGAGGATCCCTCTCAAGGTGAGTTCGTTATCCTGCAACTTCTTATCCCCACCATGATCAACAATGTCTTTGATCCATTGATCCTCTCTCCTCATTTCCACTCATCACCACTTATCCCCACATCACCTTTCTCACCTTTCCTATCCCCTTTCACCACTTTGTGTATCTTCCTTTCCTTTCTTCCCAATTTTCCCTTTTCACTCTTCCGCTTTCAACTTGACAATCTTACTTAACCATCCATATAGTAGGAATTCTTAGTTGAGGTATACCTTCTTCCTTAGATCCTCCCGTTGTAGAAACTTCTCCACCATTTCCTCTTCCATCAGACAAAAATCACCACCACAAACATCTTTTCGCTCTACCTCTTTTGCTTGACATTCTTGCATCATCACTCCCACCACATGGGCATCCCAATTAAGGATTCCCCTCACACTCTCCATCCTACACCGCATATATTCCTCCATCTATTCATGTTACACTCCTTTGTTTCCTTCCTTGTTATCACCTCCTCTCACCTCTTGTTTTACTTTGGTATACACCACTCACTCTTTTCTCATCCTTCCTCGTATTCAACTTCTCGCTTAGTGATATTACTTACACACACTCACAAAAGTATGGAACATTCACTGAGGGTTCCACCGAGTCCATTTTGTCATGCCCTCCACCCATAAACTCGTCAATCACTTACTTCTTCTCATCATTCTTCTTCTTCTTTAGCTTGGTGATCCTACTTAACCATTCCCGCCGCATGACAATCTTACTTGCGAGTCCCTCTTAAGATTGATATGCCATCCGGCCTTCCCCATCTTATTTCTCCCACCTCTCCTCGTAATCATCTACTCCAACCAAACATTCCACCCTAGTACCCACTATATTCTTGCCTTTCACCTTCCATATCATCACTATCGGTTTTGTGATCTTACTTAACCACTTACGCCGCATGATTTAGCCTCACTTAAGGGTCATGCTTAAGTCACACCCATCATTCTCGTACTTATCCCTCGCCTCATTCCTCATTCCCCTCGTTGATCGTTTCTTCCTCCCGGCCTCCCTACCAACCACATTTTCTTCCTACCATTTTTTCTTTCTCAACCTATCATATCACAAAGTGTGTCTACTATCTTCTCATGTAATCATGTTCCTTTCCCCATTTTCTCCTTCTTGAGCCATCATCCTTCACATTGTTTCTTTACATTCTTACCATGTCTTGTTTCTTCATCTTTACCTCATTCATCCTCATCCACTGCATCCTCTCCTCACCTTCATCTTAGCACAAATCGATTATCCCTCATTTCTTTACTCTTTCCACTCCATCTTCTCGAGTTCTCCCACATATCCACCCCCATGTCTAACCGCCATTATTGATGGTCTTCCCCTAACATTCTTTCATCATCATCTTCCATTTTCATGCTAATAATTATTGGTGGAATTCTCCTAAAATTCACTCCTCCCCATTCTGCATGGCCTTGTTCACTCTTTTTGACCTCCTCCATTTTCTCTTCATTCCTTCCTTCCCCTGTGTACACTGATCATTATCGGTGGACTTATCCTAACATCCCTTCATTGGCATTTCCTCTTCCATTCCTCATTTAATTTTTCCCTCTTCTCACTTTTCCTCCCATCCTTCCCTACCGATCATTATCGGTGGACTTCTCCTAACATCCCTTCACTGACGTTGCCTCTTCTATCCCTCCCTCTCTTTTTCCTCGCCACCTCTCCATCTTCCATTCTTCCTTTCCAATTTCTTTACTGTCTTCATCATACACCCTCTGTCTATTTTCTCATCATCCTCTTATCCTCATTTCATGCATCTCCACATCTTTTCCAATCCGTGTCATTCGTTCGCTCTTTCTTCTCTTTACGTTCCTTATATTGCCCAGTCTTCACCGAATATCTCCACTCTTGGTTTCCTTCCTTCTGCATCATTTTCTATGTTGTCCTCCCCTTCTTTCTACTTTTTGTATTATTTCACCTCCTCTGTATCATTTTCTTCCCATTTTTACTTCATGCTTCCTTCTTCCTTCCCCATTGATAACCTCGGCTCTTCAACATTGTCCCATATTTTTTATCATCTCACCATCCACATGCATTTCCATGTGGTCTGTTCCATATTATTTACCTTGGTTTTCCTCATGGTAACATGGGCTCTTCAATCTTCTCCTCTATCCGCTTTATCATCATTTCTTTCTCCATTCTACCTCATCTTTTGTATTCTTTAAATTCTTCATCATCCTCATCTCCTTCATTCTTCCACCCTTCTCTCCCTTTTTCCTGATTTTGCCCCTACTCTCATCTCATCTTCTTGTTCATCTTTCTTCGCTCCCTTCTCCTATAATCCTTCTCTATTATTATCTTCCACCTACTTTTGGCTTCATCACCTCCCGCTTCTATAGTTTATTCCTTTTCTCTTCTATATCATCTCTTTCATTTTCCATCATTTCTCTCCCTTCATCTCCTTCACCCTTCTTCACTCCCTTCGTTTTGAATATCTCTCTCCCTTTTTCATAATTTCACCCTCTGCTCTGTCATTTTCTTATCTTCTTCGTGTTTTTCCTTCATCATTTCCTTCCTCCCCTATCATCCCTCTCGTTATTCTCTTCTCCCTCTTTTGTTCCCTTGTTTCTCCTCCTTCATCTCCGTCCCGTCAGTATTACATACCCTTGTCTCTTTCACCTTTGACCTTTCTTTCTCTTCTCATAATCAACCACTACTCCTGTTCATTCCTTTTTTTGGCCACTCTTACTCATTACGTCCTTCAACACATACTCACACCTAATATTCATGGTCAATTCCAATATTTCTCCATTTGTGCACCACCACCGATTCATTTCATTACACCCCATTCTCATCCTCCTCTCTGTAACATTGACCTCTCCTCTTTTCGAGAGCTTTTCGCCTCTTCTATCCTCATCAGCCCTCTCGAGGGGGCATCATCATATCCATTTCTACGCATGGTATTTTTTTCTTCGAGGATACCATAATGACCATCACCTATCACATTTTCCCTCGCAAGTGCCTACTCTACTTTTTCTTGGAAAACATCGATCGTAATCTTCCCCCATTTCCATGAATCAACATTTGTTCTACTTTCTTCTTCTAGTATTTTCTTGTCAACAAAACATATTCCTTAGGAAATCTCTCTTCAATACTATATAAACTCCCCCCTTGCTCGGGCATAATACCTCACCATCCGTATTTCAACTCACCTTTTTGGCCGCTCTTCATGTCCTATGCTGACACCTTTGTTTTCATCCTCGTCCTTGTGGATGCATAGTTTTCACTCGATTCCTCATGTACGAAGGATTTAACATAATTTTTTCATTTCATTGTGCATACTTTGGTGCTTTCCTATGACTCATTGGTCATCCCGACTTGCATACATACTGCAGTGGTCTTCACCCACTCACTGGTTGTAGAACGTTGTCACTCATCTCCATTGAGACCGCAATTTTCCTCTACCGATGTGATATTGGAGTCACCGCCATATTTTTCATTATTATTATGATCCTTTTTTCTTGGGGCATATTTCCTTGGTTATGCATTTACCCATCTTTTCATCACCCACATGACCTTTAACATCTATCTCTTTCAAACTCGTTCTTGACTTCTTTTATGTCATCAATCCCAAGTTTGAGGGGGAACACTCAATCAATCATATTTTTAATACTTCATTATTTTTGTCTCGCGGCTTGCCCAACACAAACCACTCATCAAAAAGGGGCAAATGTAGACACTAGTTTTTGGTATCGTTCCTCCCCTTCACCCGCGTTTGCTCTCCTTCATTAGGCTTACCCATTTGAATCCCTTTTCCCCTAAATTTGAATAAATCTCATTTCCCACCAAAAATACATATTCAATTAATCAATCTTAATTGGTTAATTGATCCCCTTTAAAATACCTAAACCTCGTTATATGCTAATATCCAAATATTCCAAATTAATTCATATCACCCCACCTAATAATTAAATACTCAAAATCATTCAAATCATGAACCCCACTCATGATTTAAATAATGCAAAATAATCCTTATCAAATCCATTATTTCACCTAATCACTCAAATCATGTTCCCCCCACTCACCTAATCGTGGTTACAAATTAACCCCTATTCAGATATAAATACAAGCCTTACTCGCTCTTTTCAGACAAGTAAGAATTCATAACAAACTTCTGACATTATAGCTCCTCATTTTTCATCATATCATCACAAAGGTGCCCTTGTGATGCCACTTGTATCACCATAATATCAACCTCATGCCCTTGTGGTTCTCTTAGTTTGGTTTACTTTTATTTTGATCAGATCAATAGCTCCTTTATACATCGACATTTTCAGGTTTTGTTATTTATCGCCGTGCATATTATCCGTCTATCTTTCATTTATATCATTTTATCTTATCAAATGGGGTTGACATCCACATAAGGAAGCTCATGCTTCTTGGAACCGACTTTGTCTGGGCATCCCCGCATATACCATCTAATCCATTTTTCTCTTAGTTTCCTCTGTTTCATAGGTTTATCCAGCTCATAGCGAGGACATTCACTTTATGCCCGTCCATTTGCATTCATCAACTTTACAGTACCTTAAACCCCACATCTTTGAGGTTGTTTGATTTTCTTTGTTATCTAGCTCACTAATCTGGATAGGACAAAGAAAATTTGATCAACAATATTGATTCAAATCCACTTTCATCTCTTTACATCGAAAGGCATATACCCTGTTAGAAACTAGAGTACTTTCTAACAACGTACCAAATCACTATTAGAAATTGAAGCATTGACGACATATACATAAGACACCGAGCCTTGTTGCTTTCCAGTGAATACGTTGATCCTCTCTACATAGAATTATCCCTTCTAACACTAAACGATGACAAATAATTTGTGAGAAAAATTGCATTAGTGTCGATGCCACAAATGTCTCACCCCAAGATCCTCATAGCTTTGTCCACAATATCCTCTTCAAATGTCGAATATTCATCCATTAGCCACACCACAATATCACCCTCCTCCTATGTCATATTCAAACAATCTAAAAGAAGAGATTAACCAACTCTCTTTACTAACAATGAGGTAGTGAAGTATCTCGGATTGAATCTAAAAATACGAAGGAAACCACCGACTTGCTATAGTAGGTCCCTTTAGTTTTTTTGCATTTTCAAGACGAGGCATAATTAAACCCTCTACAAGGCCAATCCAAATTGATTGTGCATGGTTGCTTTTAGACAAGGAAAGGATGATGGAGCCAAAACTTGGCTAAGCTCTAATATCCACAATCATCATTGCTCAACTTCGTTGGTGTGACAACAATAATACATAATATATATCACATTATTAAATAAAAGTTATCTTAGGTAGATTGAATTATGTTTATAATAATAATTTATATCTCGTTATTGGAGAAGAGATAGAATTCATGTTTGATAATTGACATTATAATTTGTTTATAGCGTCATCATCTTTGAAGTTTTATTTCAAGAAGAAACTAATAAACAAATAAATTATTATCTATATTATCATTTCCCCATGAAGATAATTCTCACCTTTATATTTTTGACTTTACGTTTTTGTCTTCGCTTAATCTACTTCATTAAATGTCATTCACTCAAAACATTTCGACGCCATAAAAAATTAAAATAATAAAATAGAAAAGTTTGATCGATTTAATAAAATCTTCTTTTCATTCATATGTTCATTCCTTGATGGGGTTATCATTGAGTGTTCATGAATTGACTTCTTCTCCCGTAATTACTCAATCTTACAACTGAAAAGTGTTCATGTAAAGTGCTACAAGAAGCAATCGGTGTGATTAGATTTTGAACATAACCCTTGTTGAATTCTCACCAAATTTTTATTTTCGACCCTTTAATCTCACATTTCACTCATTTGAATAATATGCTCTTATGATTTTATTTATTTTTTATGTATGCAAGTCTCTAAACAACGTGTAGTTTCTTACCCCTCACTTGAAATGTTGTATACAAGTCATCCTTTCAAGTACGAAACATTCTCCCCAATGTCAAATCCAGAGAAACAATCCGAAGGTGATAATATATGCTTGAAATAGGCCTCACACTAATGACACACAATAAAAATGTTACCACATCCAAAAAGAAACATTTAGCAACAGACCCACCAACTTCCAACTATTTTCCACATGCCCTTGTGTATATTCCTTTCCTCATTTTCTACTTCACCACTTTGCAATTTCAAGATGCCACTCATCGAGAAGAGTATATGGAGGCTAATTTTCACGGCCCTACACATTCCTTCCTTCAATGTTAACATCTTCATAGTTTACAAATGTTCTCCCACAAACTTCAATCTTTCAACCCATTTTCCACAATTCTAAAGAAACTAATATGGGGGCATCCTTCCAAGAATCCTCCCTCAATGTGCACTCTGTTGCTTCCACCCACTAACTTAACCAAAAAATCAATCGAGAACTTGTTAGTGTGAAATCACAACACCCCCAAATGAGTTATGGATCTGCTTTTCTAAGGCATAATCATCTGGTGTGATTGCATAACATTGAACTTTCCCCAAGGTGTGGGACCTTGCAAAAGTGGGAAAGCTCTCTAGAGAAGGCTGGTTCATCTTCCTAAACTACTTGCCACAAGCTATTCTAGTGTAGGCAAGCTAATCTAATCCTAATCTAACCATTCCAAGGAACCAAGGAGAGAGAAAGAGGGAAAAAATAAAGCCTACACTAAAGCGGTGATACACCAGCAAAGGAAGCAAGATATTTTATTGAGGGAGAAAGAAACAAAAAAATGGAGATGAGGGAGGTCAGATAGAAGTAACACGGCTCAGATCTTCAAATTCACCATTAAACTCCATGAAACACAACATCCTGCACCTACAAATGTGAAATACATGCATAGAAAAACAAACTGGAAGGGAGAGGCACATAGAAACAACAAAACGATGCAAAGGGTTGAAGAACACCACAAAACACATTTTTTTTGCTCTAAGGTGCACAAACCATTACATTTCGGAATAGAGGCACAAATACATTTTCCATGCATGGGAGAAGGTTTGCTACTCAAAAATGGCGTCGAGAAACAAATTTGATAGAATTTCTCTATGCCTAGAATGTCTCTTCTCAAATAAGAAGAGTTATAATATATATAGAAAGAAAAGAGAGAGAAGAGGGAAAAGTCAAATCTTGTTTCAACCACCCTGGGATATGCATTGAATCTTGTCTTTAAGATTCAAATGCCATCAATCAATGCCCCCTTTCAAATCCGCCCCAAATATGTCAATTCCGGCCCCTCTCGTCCCATTTGGCGTGTTGAAGAAGAATGGCGAATTGAATTGAATTAGATCTGGTAGTTGAGAAAATTGGATTCTGTATTAAAGGCCTAAAGATGTTTCTCCATGGTTCACCTACCAAGGCCTAAGAAAATTGATTTTTTATCTTTCCATGGCGTAGAAGACGTCGAGACGCTTCCAACAGTGTCAGATTTGCAATATTTTGAGCCCTGAGTCGAAAGATATGCCCCTCCGAAGTTTGTATCGAGTCCATACAAATGGATGGGAAAATAGTTTGAAATACTGGGTCCCCTTTAATATGGGACACGTGACAGCCAGATTAGGGAAAAATCAGGTTTGTGGGTCCGTAATTTATCTTTTCCCCTTTTTCCGCAAGAATTGCGAAGTCCGTAAAACTCCTACGCCCCGTCGCTCGCCCGCTTGGACACTTGGCACCGTTTGGTTGGTTGGGGATGTGCTTCACCCTTTGTCTGGGCCTTTTTGTCAAAAGGAAAACTTTCCCCTTTTGCTCTAACGACCCGCTTTCCTTTGATTCGGGCTCAAACGCCGACTTTTCCCCTTTTTTATTTTAGAGCTTGCCCAACTTTGTCAAATAGATTTAAGACACAGATTCGCGCAACAAAGTCATTTCTTCTCTTTCTTCTTGCACAGGGTCGTTTAAACTTTCGTAGGCTCCGCCATTCCAATGTAGAGTCCCTCTGCAACCAGTTTGTCATCCTGGAATGTGAACTCCATGGGTTTGAGTCGTTTCCTTCATAATTTCCTTATGTGTAGGAGTTGTCTTGCCCAAATTTGTCCTGGGGGGCGAATTTGGGATAACAATTTGACAACTCACAGGGACATCTGCCTGCTAGATGAAGAGACCATTGGCCTTGAAACATCCATTGGGCATGGAGTCTACCTGATAAACACAAAACTGATCTGAAATTTTGAAGATCTGATCCCTGAGCCACTGCAAGCCTGACTGTATGCCTTTTCTATGTTTTGTCTGACCTTGAGTCTGCACTCTCAATTTTCATAAGGAAATCTTGGAAATGGAATTTATGAGAGTAGAAAATTGTTTTAACTATGGGGCTTTCATTTGTCCCTAAAATGGACTGTTTTGAAACGAATTTAGTTGCTCTGCATTTGTTTTCTTTGAAGATGGCAACTATTACAGGTAACTATGAGTTTCCCTACTATGAATACTGAAGATCCTGGCTTTATGCACCTTTGGAGCAATGTGAACAAAACTTATATACAAAAACCAAATCATACATGCCTCAAATGAGACATGCAGAGTGTGCACAAGCACTTCTTCTGCTGAAAACAAAGCCTAATCCTACTCCTAAACTAACTAGAGAAAAAGAATGCTAAACAAAGCCTACAACTGGTAGAGAGAAGTAGCTTCCCTTTCTCGAGAGAGGCAACCATGTAAATGATTTGACACTAAATATAGCTGCCAAGTATGAGTGAAAAATTGACTCTAACCTTGTCTTCCACCCAAATCATCAAGGTATCAACATTAATGGGAAATACCTCCTCAAGATGACTTGCATTGGACTCCTGGAGGTGTTGATGATGACCCTTGGTACTTTGATGCTCATCCTCATGCCCTGGAGTAGGCATGACTAGTTTTGGCTTCTCCCTTGGCTCTAATGAAGCCAAGTACCTGATTGGGCAAGGTTTGATCCTTTGGATGTGCCCATAACTCTTAATTTCTACTCCAAAAATGGAGTCTTCTTATAGACCTTCTTGGGTGGATGGTGTGAGAGAGATGATGACATCCTCCTGCCTTTTCTCTTCCTCCTCCTTTGAAGAACATGGAAGATCAAGATCTTCCAACCTTGGTTCCAGAGGGCCATTATGGAATGCAGGTTGTTGCACTTGGATGTTCTCCTTCATGGCAACAAGGTTTGTGTGCTTGGAAGGTTGAAGATGGAGGGAAAAATGATGTTATCTCCTCAGGATCCTCTTCATTAAAGCAATCTTCCAAGTCTGATAGGCAGTTTGCCTCCTTGTTGTCTGTTGCATGTGCTCTACCTCCTCCATGGTGCCTTCCTGATCTGCAACTTGATCACCATGGCTCCCTTCAATCTCAAACATGAAGTTTGAAAGATCAAACTCTTCTTCAACATCAGAGATTGAAGGGGATGAAGTGGGAGGAAGAATTGAAGGTTCTTTTGTAGCATGCTCCACACTTAGGACCTCTCGAAATCGTATGGTTGTCCTCCTCTACCGCAAATTCAAACTCACCACCACCGGCTCTTCGACTTTGACCTCCTCTATTGGCTTGACCATCAAGGGGATCTTTGTAGACCCAAATCTATCGCCCAACTCATCAGATTGTCGGTTATTTCTTTTCTATTGGACTCCTCTTCTCGTTGTCCTTGACTAGATTCTTGAGTATCTTCCCAACATGGACTTGGGAAAGCAAGAGGAGTGACAGTTGGGGTTCAACCAACTTTGCAATTGTTTGTGGTGGGGAGGGAGGTGGAACTTCTTGTTTGTTCGTGAGGGGATGACTGTTTGGAAGGGAAAAGGGCAGAAGAACTGAAATGGGATGGAAGACTAGGGGATGGAGAAATGGATTTCACACTTGGGGCAGCATACAATGGGAAGCTTGGAAATTGAAGCTCAAATTGAGATGGTGCTGCTTGAGGAGTGGAGAGAAAATTACCAGATAATGGTGTAGGATTTACCCATTGACAAGGCTGCCTGACACCAAATTCATAGGCCTCTATCTCTTCTGTCCATTGTGCAAGTTGGGGCAGCATTCCAATCATGAAGTCCAACTTCTCCTGAGGGTTGTAGTGTCTTGGAAAAGGGCCTTCCCATGGACAAGGTTCCCTGCAACCAATTTTGAAGGCCATCATTTGAGTTGTAGCTCTTGAATGCACCATACCAATCTCCATTTTTTGAATCTTCTCCAATAGACCAACATCTTGCATTTGATTATCTTCATGGTTTGCATACCCCTGTTCTTGATAAGCTTCATGGCCAAACTGGTTTTGGTGTTGCTCATATGGGTAAGCATAATGGTCCTGGATCTGATCATAATGCTGATTTGGAGGAGTTTGGAAATGCGTTGGAGGTGGACTGCATTGTTGTAAGTGTGAGTTCCATGAAGGGAATGAAGTCATGATTGCACAACTTCATGGGATGAAGAAGATGAAGGAGATGGAAGAAATAATGGGTGGAAATGCATGGGAAGTTCTACAACTTAGAGAATGGGTTGTTGACCAGATGGTGTCGCTGAATGTGCCTTGGAAAGTGCCTCCAAAGGATGAAATCTTCACCAAGAGCACATCGACCCCGATGAAGTGAAGTGGTAAGGTGCTTTGACCTATCCCACCGGTGTGCCAAACTCGTAAGTGGTGCACGGTGGTGTAAGTATTGTTGTTTTTCCGAGACACTAAGAGAAGATGAAATATCTCGACCCCGGTATTCCCACCGAGTGTGCCAAAACCGTTAGTGCGAAATCATAACACCCCTAAATGAGTTATGGATCTTATTTTCCAAGCAAAATCATTTGGTGTGATTGCATAACATTGAACTTTCCCAAGGTGTGGGACCTTGCAAAAGTGGGAAAGCTCTCCAGAGAAGGTTGGTTCCTCTTCCTAAACTACTGCCACAAGCTATTCCAGTGCAAGCAAGCTAATCTAATCCTAATCTAACCATTCCAAGGAACCAAGGAGAGAGAAAGAGGGAAAAAAACAGAGCCTACACTAAAGCGATGATACACCAACAAAGGAAGTAAGATATTCTATTGAGGGAGAAAGAAAAAAAAAATGGAGATGAGGGAGGTCAGACAGAAGTGACACGGCCCATATCTTCAAATTCGCCATTAAACTCCATGAAACACAACATCCTGCACCTACAAATGTGAAATACATGCATAAAAAAACAACTCTGGAAGGGAGAGGCACGAGAAACAACAAAACGATGCAAAGGGTTGAAGAACACCACAAAAACACGTTTTTAATTGCTCTAAAAGGTGCATGACCATTACATTTATGGAATAGAGGAACAAATACATTTTCCAAGCATGGTAGAAGGTTTGTTGCTCAAAATGGCATCGAGAAACAAATTTGTGAGTTTCTCTATGCCTAGAATGTCTCTCCTCAAACGAGAAGTTTTACAGTACATATAGAAAGAAAAGAGAGAGAAGAGGGAAAAGTCGAATCTGTTTCAACCACCCCGGGATATGCATTGAATCCTATCTTGAAGATTCAAACGCCATCAATCAATGCCCCCTTTCAAATCCGCCCCAAATTTGTCGATTCTGGCTCCCTCTGTTCTATCTGGCGTGTTGAAGAAGAATGGCGGATTGAATTGAATTAGATATGGTAGTTGAGAAAATCAGATTTTGTATTAAAGGCCTTGAAGATGTTTCTCCATGGTTCACCTACCAGGCCTAAGAAAATTGATTTTTTATCTTTCCATGGTGTAGAAGACGTCGAGATGCTTCCAACGGTCAAAATTGCAATATTTCGAGCCTCGAGTCGAAATATATGCCCCTACGAAGTTTGTATCGAGTCCGTACAAATGGATGGGAAAATAGTTTGAAATACTGGGTCCCCTTTAATATGGGACACGTGACCAGATTAGGGAAAAATTGGGTTTGTGGGTCCATAATTTATCTTTTCCCCTTTTTTCGCAAGAATCGCGAAGTCCAGAAAACTCCCGCGGCCCCGCCACTCCGCTTGGACACGTGGCACCCTTTGGTTGGCTGGGGGATGCGCTTCACCTTTTGCCTTTGGGCCTTTTTGTCAAAAGGAAAATTTTCCCCTTTGCTCCGATGGCCCGCTTTCCTTTGACTCGAGCTAAAATGCTAACTTTTCCCCTTTTTTATTTTAGAGCTTGCCCAAGTCTATCAAATAGATTTAAGACATAGATTCACGCAATCGAAAGCCGTTTCTTCTCTTTCTTTCTTGCACAAGGTCATTTAAACTTTCACAAGCCCCGCCATTCCATGTAGAGTTCTCTCGCAACCAGTTTTTCATCCTAGAATGTGAGCTCGCAGTCCGAGTCGTTTCCTTCATAATTTCCTTATGTTCTGGGGTTGTCTTGCCCAAATTTACCGGGGTGAATTTGGGATAACAAAATCCACATCCCTTGTACACATAATATGCATTTCCCTTCTCCTCCATTTTCCTTTCCTCTTTTCCAAACAACAAACCTTCATTATGAGAATACAACCCCTTCACTTTTGCCTAGAAATTTTACATTCCCTACCTTTTTGTCCTTTGTAGAAACTCAATACAGTTTCAAGAAGAATAAATCTATTGTTCGTCTTTCACACCTACTTTGTCTATCTACAAAAATGTCTAAAGATGAAAACACAATTTTGAAGGCTTGTATGCTTGAAAAAATGAAATTTTGAAAAGAATGAGAAATGTTTCTCCTTATGGAACAATATGGATCCCAAACATTAACCATGCATTTTGAAGTCCTTAACCTAGGTGGAAGAAATAGTGATCACCCATGTAAATCCAATATTTTAAGCTATCTAGGCATGTGAGGGGGCGGGGGAGGGGGCGGGCAATAAAAATACATGGGACACACCATTAGTTTCCCCCAAAACATTTCCTCCATAGCCAAATACATTCCATACTATCTTCAAGATTAACACATTATACTTACACAAATGGATAGGGACTCAACTAATAAGGAATGAATTCTATGTTACTAGGTATTGTGTCTACAAATCCTTGTAATCTAAACCTTCCCATGATCATACTATAGAGATAGTTTGATCAATATTGATGCTCTTTCCTCTTTACTAACATAATCAACAAATGGGTACTCCTTTCTAAACACGGTCACACTAGATCTTCCTTAAATAGCCACAGAGCATACAAATAAATTGGTGACTTTGATTCTTATGGATCTCTCAAATTAGTGGCCCAATAATCGTCTTTTGTGTCCTCAATTATAAATACAACAAGTGCATATGAAGAGGAGATTCAACAATTCTTAGTTGTGCATGGCCATTAAATTCCCTTCAATTTGGCATCTTGAAATTGACATTTCACTAATAAATGAATAAAACATAGAATGCTTACATTCTATGGATTTTCCAGCTTTGTTTCTAGTGTGGCAATCCATGTTCAAACAATCACATGTGATAGAAGTCCAACCGCATGAATACGTTCTTCATTTGATACCCTTCTAGGATGTCCATTTGGTTCGTGTCCATGGCTTAGATACTTTCTCGCTAAACCTCATAATGCATCATAAGAGCAAGGCGACTACCGTAGTATTCATGAATTCCATTTTTCTTCACCATTTATCATTTCATTCCTCACTCCAAATCAACCAAAATCATGGCCTCTTCTATCTACTTTTGTTTCTACTTATCATGTTTTTGTATGTTGTGTTTTCTTGAATTTCTCTTCGCAAACTGATATGAAATTGAAAGCTCATCTATTCTAAAATAGCAACAATTACATGAAATAATTGAAGAATGAAGATACAAACAACTACAGAGAAAAATATAATAAACACACTTTTATAATTTATTCAATATCTCTAGAACAATTACATGGTGAGACATCTTACAATATATAGGTGTTTCACCAACAAACCGCATATTGTTTTAAGAAACAGTGAGGTGAGGAGGAATACCTATGATTATGTAGATGGTGTGCGCACGTAGAATGTTGACCAAGATGATTGTGAGAGATTCCCTTTGGCTAGGAGGAACAACCTGTATAAGAAACACAACAAGACCACAAAATGATATTAAATAGAAAATGGTAGAGGACTGCCTAGTGAAGGCTAGATCCGGGAAGCGTGATGCTTCCTCAAATGGCTGTCAATCCCCTATTTATAACAACTTAATGCAAGAAGAAATTGTAAATGAATGATTCCTACTGTAGTTGATAAGATTTAGGTATCTCCTATAACATACAATAAGTAAATTTTATTTAATAGGCATGATTACTCACCAACAAACCGCGATGAAATCCAGATGGCTGGTAGGTTGGTTTGGGTCTCATGGGTATGACAGAGTGTCAGAGGTGAGATTTAGGCAAGGTTGGACAAGGTTCCGAGTTGTTTGGGAGTAGTTGTGAGTTCGCTAGTTTAAAGTATTTTACTAGTCATAGAGACCGACATTAGTTAGGCGACTAATGCCCGCTACTAAGCAATGGACCGATGTTAGTTGGGTGATCGATGTTGGTAGGGGAAATTAGGTAAGAATATTAAAAACTGAGGTTTTGGGCACTCTCCATGATTGCACAGAGAGTGAGGGGATTCTAGGTGAGGTGTGGAATTTTAGGACCCAAAGGTCATAATATGTTAGTTTGGGAAAGGTACGAAGGATAAATAGGTAGATAATTAGACATAGGTGTTATTGGAGAGATGCAAGTAAGGTAGAATACAAGAAAGAGATAGATATCCAATAAAAAAACTAATCTACTGAAAATGACCAAGGAGAAATAATACTTATAGAGTGCAAATAGAAATCGGGTGGTGGTGATGGTTTAAGAAGGAGGTGATTAGGAACAAATGTAGCAAAGAAGATAGCACAATGCTTCCCTTTGTGTACATTGGAGCTCTGGAGGAACCCGTGGATGAACTATGAGATGTATGAATGTTGTTAGAGCCTTTGTTAGGTCGCAAGATCACATGAGAGCTTGAGAGTCCGAATGCAAGAAGCGTAAACCAATAATTCAGATTGAGAACTCGAACAAAGAGCTAGAAACTCTTATTTAAGGTAACCGGTGGCGGTTAGGTGTTCGGCGCTAGCCTTGAGAGATAAATACCATTGGTTAAGGAGAATAGGTCATAGTTGCTAAAAATAGCCCGATCCTTACTAAATTTGGCGTGATCTTGATTTTGTTCCGGGTCACAAGTGAAGAATGGCACTAAATGGAGTTGGAAAGTAGTTAGAGGGATAATAGGTCATTAAGATTAGGGTTAGACTAAGTCCTAGTTGGTTAGGATAAGTGGGGACTTAGTCTAGGGTAATAAATGGAGTTGGAATGGGTCTAGGGTGAGGTGGAGAGGTGAGGTGGCTAGGTGAGGTAGGTAATTAATTTAACTATGGTAATTAAATTAATTAGAATGTGTGTAAGGGGTCATGGTTAGGTGTAGTGTGGAATTAATTAATCAAAGGTGGTTGAAAGGGTTGTGACCCAAATTTGGGTGTCTACATTTGCCCCTTTTTGTCGCGTAGCTTGTATTGATAAGTGAAACCGACAAAACATGAGTGGTTGCCCAGGTATGGGTTAATTTTAAGTTGTCCCAAGTATGGGTGGAGGTGATCCCGCCGAACTTGGATCTCGATGAAGTAGTAGAGGCAGTAATCAAGTGATGGTTTTGATAAAATTATAGGTGATGAAAAATGAGGTGGGGTACGGGTGTAGGTAATGGTGGTATTGGGTGTAGGTAATAAGCGATGGCATTCAAACACATGCACACATGTAAAATGTGACAAGTAACTAGGTTGAAGAGCTCACAAACTCTACATCGTCAAAGGTCAATAATTTATCCAAACAAGGTTGATGTGGTTTAGGTATCCAAGGTATAGGATACGGTCTTGGAACACAATGAGGTTAAGTGCAAGAATGGGCATTAGGTGGGTTCCAAAGCACCAAAAGGTTTGGGCTTGGTCAAGATAAACATCACGACATTAAGAAAGGAAAGGTTGGTAGGCTAAACAACATGAGTAACTTCATCGCAAGGTATAACGAGTAAGTGAATTTGAGTGTCAAATGGGTGGGTTTGGGTTTGGGTGTATAGGTGAGGCCATGGGTAAGGCCGAGGTGTAGGAAAAAAATGCCCCTAAGTAAAATTAGGGAGATGAATAGGCTGGGAAGGCTACTAGGTGAGCCTGTTAGGTGATGGTAAGGCTATGGTGGCAAGAAAATGGTATCGTGCAACAAACATTTGGGAAAATTAGGTTAAATGGATATTGAGGGTGACCAATACCAGTTAAAGGGGAACCGATGTCGGTGCATGAGTAATCGATGCTTGGTTGACTAGGGCATGACCCGACCAACATTGGTTGGGTCGATTTTGGGGTAAAAAGGTAAAAATCCGCGTGAAATGGGTTTATTTGAGAATTTCTATTTGTGGAAAATGACAGAGAGATATTTTTACGAAAAAACAAGGCAATGTTGAACACCGAGTTGATTTAGTGTGAGCAAAGTGGATAGGAGTGTAGTTGACGGTCCTGCGAGATCTAGCTAAGTGATTCATTGGTGGATAGTAGAGAGGTTGATTAAGGCATGGACGAGGTGGGAGAGGGAGTCGAAGGACCTCCAACACAAAGATCGAGAGATCCCACCACAAAGACAAAGTCGAGTATAGGTAGGATTTGATCTCCATGTGTGATTTAGTTTAAAACTAAGGTAGAAAAATAGAAAATTTGGTTTGTGAAATGTAATTGAAATTTTGGTGAAATGGGGTATGGGGAGGGTGAAATGTAGGCCAAGTAGGTGAGAAAATGAATATTAAGGCAATTTGGGGTAAATTAGGTGGGTAGTTTGGGCTATTTTCCAAATTTTGTGAAGTTGGGGACACGAGGGTTCGGCACTAGGGCCAAACTAGTGACCAACGTTCGGTCCGTTTGTCGACTGTGGAGCTAAAGTGTGATTGGTATCGGTCGGGGTGATCGATGCCAGTCACTATAAAAGTGACCAAGTGTTGAAAAAGTGAGTTTGGGAAGGCATAAATTTAATGGAGGGGTGGTGTAAGACTAAGGGAGCTAAGAGTGGGTAGATTATGGTGAAGTTAAGTATGGATGGGTGGGTGAGGGATGGGAAAAATAAGTGTATTGATCAAGAGTGTAGGTCAACAACAGTTGAGAATGGGCACAAGGTGGGTGAAGTGATTTAGGTCAAATAGGCTAAGGGGGAAAGAAATGAAATAAGTAAAGTGTAAATGTGGAGGCTAGGAAGAATTGAAAATTTGATTTCCAATAGCATGTTGAGTGAAAGTGGGTAGACTAGGAAAGGCATAGGTAGGTATTTGGGCTAGGTGGGTTCGGGTGAAACGATGAAAGGGCCAATTGATTAACATGTTCGAATGGTGATGTTGCAGCGAAAGGCAATAGTTGACCATGAGGGAAAGGTTGCCCCTTTTGGTACATATGCATCCCAATGTTACGAAGGACGAGTGGGATCATATGAGGTGTGTTAGGTTGGGTGTTGTTTGGTGAAATAGGCACATAGTACATGATCACAACATGATGGTCACTCTCATTGATAGATGGTATTCAACGACTAATACCTTCCACCTACCAACAAGAGAGATGATGATCACACTAGAGGATGTCTACATGATATTGAGACTACCTATTGTTAGAGAGCCGATCTATCAGATTTCTTTAGATGAGTCATTTGATCCTATGGTTGCAATCTTTGGAGAGGCCATGGGATTGTTGTCTTATCATAGTGCTACCATCAGCCTATGGAGACATGTATGCTACCTATCTCATGGAGACCAGATTCGCGTTTGATGATGGTGATAGTTGGTTGTTATGCTCTCCCATATTCAAATGGTGGGAGATATCCACGGGCATTAATGGGAGCATTGCAGATATGATTAAGGGAGTTTTTTTGCTTGGGCACCAATGTATTTGGTATAGTTGTACAAGGAGTTATGGGCGTAGCAGAGGATTAGGTAGTTTGGTATGTGTGTTTACTTATTGCTTCATTGTTGGGCATTAGAGCACATAGTGTGTTTGCGCCATACTTAGTAGGCATTCCACGATAGGAATGGTATAGAGGTCTCAGTATAGATTAGGATTCGGGAGCTAGGCCCAAATAGGAGCACATGCTCAATAAGATGTTGCATCACGAAACCGTGACCTACTACAGAAACTATTGGATGGCATATATGCAAAGTGGATATTTTATGGCGGACGTATGTAGATTTTACTTCATATGGAGGCATTCCTAAGGAGCCGATAGGGTTACATCTAGTGAGGTGGATATAGGGATGGAGAGCTAGAGATCATGAGATGATACCACCATGACCGGGTTAGACAAGTAGTTTGGGATTCGCAGGATGTGCCTCCACCTGTTTCAACAATACCACACGAGATGATGTAGAGAGACCATTATCTCCACCACATCTAACCGATCCCGAAGGTTAGGAGGAAAGGTGGTAGATAGACAGATTGATGACACGGGAACCATAAATGGATGCGAGCACCGGTGGATAGCCCAGCTACAAGAAGCATCAATTAGGCCAGACATTTAGACTTAGCTATTGTGATAGTGGAGAGGGACAGATATGGAGAGACCATTATATCCACTACATCCAATAGATCCCACACTATAGGAGGGGTAGGTGGCAGATATAGAAGGATTGATGACGTAGGCACCACCGATGATACATGCATTGATGGATAGCTAGGGCTACAAGCAACACCACCTAGGACAAGACAACCAGACTTAGCTACCGTGATAGTGGAGAGGGACATGCTATAGGGAGTGGTGGCTAGGTTACATGGGGCGGCCGGTAGGGAGTTAGGCACATGTAGTGACCTTACATGGTTAGCTAGTATAGGCATGCATACACAAGGACACAAGTGACCACCCTACAAGGACAACTAGCATAGGCCCGGGAAGGATATGGGGGAAGGTTGCAGAATGCAAACTTAGTTGACTACATTACAAGCACATGTGAACACATTACATGGGCAACTAAGCAAATGACAGAACATGTGTAGGAATAGGAATAGGTACATGCATAAGTACTAGACAGCCCAGTTAAAGAATAGGCCCACCTCCACAGGCACGTGGACATGGGTCACTTTTGTTAAGACAGAGGCCATAGAGAGAGCTATGGCACCTCCTCAGGTTATATCCATTGATAGATACCAGGATATGGTGAGCGAGGTCGATACTATCTAGATCAACTTATAGATGCGGTATCCATGTCTTGTCTTATGCCGAGCATAGAGCACAACAAGAAGCTAGTGAGAGGACTAGGTCTGGACTCATAGTTCCAATAGTTCTAAGAGCCACTAGCCTCATAGGCAAGGCGAGCGAGCGAGAGGTGACTAGTTCATGGAGGCGAGGCCGGATAAGGGTATAGGAGAGAGAAACATAGGCGTCGGGCCCTCCCAACAAAGTGATATGGATATGTTGAGTATGTTTTTATTTTGATATATATACCGGCTGCGTGTCAAGACAAGATATAAATATGAGAGGTTTTGAGATAATTGTATTTATATCTCAGTGTATTTTATATACAAACATTATGATATATAGATGGATGATGATATTTATATGGTGTGTTTGGTTTTCATTTCCATTGTATTGTTATCATGGAAAGTAGATGTAGGCATGGTTTGATTTGATTTCCAAGTTAATGATTTTATGGAAATTAGATATGATGATGTATGGTTTTGTGTTGAGTTAACTAAGTTTTTGTTATGGGGAAATGATGATTGGGAAAAGAGTGGCCGAGCTAACCTCAAAGGGCCCCATTCCCTAAGAGTGCTGCCTACATAGCCCTTTCTAAAGGGGCCTTAGGCCAATGTAGTTATCCCATAAACCAGGGAAGAATGAGATTGGGTTAGGTCAGATGAATAGGTAAGTTGGTTGGGTAAGGCATGTTTGAAAATAGGAAAGGTCAAATGTTGAATAGGTAATAGGTAAGGTGAATTAGGTGTAGGCATAGATGAAGGTGTATAGGTGATTTAGTTTTGATGATCTTGTCCTATTGAACAAACAACAAGGTAGGCAGAGGTGAACTGAAAAGAAGCAAAATGCCCCAAGTTGGCAAAGACCATAAATTTCATACCCTTAGACTTATTGAACGTAAGTCCCTAGATACATTGCATAATGTGATAGGTCTATAGGTGAAAGAAGTTGCGTGATCACAATGTGTAAAATACACGCGTCGTCCCTTGAATTGAGTTAGGAGATAATAAACAAAGGGTAAGGTGGAAGAGTTTGTTTAGTGTAACCTTGTTGTGGGACAACATGCCCCTTCTGCAAGATACCCAAAACCAAGAATAGGCAAGTCCATGACCAAAAGTTTGTATTTTTCTTGACTTTTTTTTCTTTTCTTTTTTGTATGTATAGACTGATCAATGCGGGAAGTCTATAATGGGATAAATAGGTTCTCCTTGAGGTCTTGAAGTTGATCAATGCGGGAAGCTCCAGAATTATTTTATTTAAGAGATACAAATTATTCTTCTTTTTGGATAGACTAATTACAATAAGTGGTTGGATTTTTATAGTTGTCCTTCAAGGAGCAATCTACTTATAACAACAAGAAAGAGAGGTAGATGTCCTTTTGAGGGATTCATCTATTTGCGAGAAGTTTGACTCAAGGAGTTGAGTTTTTGGTTATCCCATGTATATTTTTGCTTTTTTATTTTTGAACTTGAAGTCATGGACAAGACTATAAAGGAGTATAGGCCTCTTTTATGAAGGCAAGACCATAACATGAAAAGGTTAGCTATGAAAGAGGGGTTTTAAGTGAAAAATGACCATGGGATTCCATCTTGAAAAGGATGAAAAGTATCCATGAGAATCATGCCATGAGTAGAGCCATGGTACTCATATTTAAGACAAGGTTGAATGGTGATGGATAATCACACAATTCTAGTTTAGTCGTTGGTCCTTAAAAGAGGTAGATGGAGGAAAGGTTCGCTCAAGGGACGAGCATATAGGTGACATAAAGTGATGTAGTAATTTATTCAATAGTAGAATGGTCGAAGATGCAAGGCATTAAGGGGCTCAGGTTCGGGTTTACCTTCAAGAGAAGATAAATGATAAGCACCGATCCATAGGTATGGGTGACAATGTAGGGTCCAAGCCAATTAGGAGCAAACTTGCCTCGTTTTCTTTTCTCTATTTTGGTTACGTGTTGATTTTCCTTTAGGACAAGATCATTGATCTTGAAAGTTCACTCATGAACATGTTTGTCATAGGCACGTTTGATGTATTTTTGGTATATTTGAAGATGGTCAAGAGCATTTAAACGATGTTTGTCTAATAGCTCAAGTTGTGCTAAATGTTCTTGATGAAAACGTTGTCAGATAACATATCTTTTAGTGAGATACGAAGAGATGGAATTTGGACTTCAAGAGGCAGGATGACCTCTGTGTCGTAGACCAAAGAAAAAGGTGTAGCATTGGTAGAGGTATGAATGCTAGTACGGTAAGCCCATAAGGTGAAAGGAATGTGTGTGTCAATCCTTTCCAAAGTATCATTGATAAATTTCATAAGAATTTTGTTTAGGGTTTTGTTGGAAGATTCAACTTGGCCATTGGTCTATGGGTAATAGGGTGATGAGAAACTTAGTTGAATGCCAAAGTTATCACATAGTTTGCATAGGGTTTTATTTTTGAATTGTTTTCCATTATTAGTGATGAGGTTCCATTATTAGTGATGAGGTGGTGATGGACACAAAAGTGAAAAATGATGTGATGGTTAATGAATTCACATATTTTCTTAGCTTTAGTTGAAATGAGAGGGATGGCTTCTACCCATTTAGTGTAATATTTGAGTTCGTTGATGATCCATTGATGGCATTGAGAAGAATGAGGGTTAATCTCTTCGACGAGATCCAAACCCCATTAAGAGAAGGGCCAAAAGTCTCTAGCGACTTGTAAGGTGTGACTAGGAGTATGGTGAAGGTTAGCATGCTACTGACATTTCACACAACGTTTGACATATTCACAACAATCTTGGTTAAGGGTTGGTCAAGTAATAGCCAAGACAGAGGATGCACTTGGCAACAACATGGCCACTGAAATGTCCACCACAAATTCCATCATGGATTTCTTTAATGGTGTATGGAATTTCAGAACTAGTGAGGCACCTAAGTAGGATACCATTAAAGCCACATTTGTAGAGAAGACCACCCATGATGATGTAACGAGAGACCTTATGGAGGAAGGCTTGTCGACCATTGCTGAGTGAGGTCTGGAGGTAGAATTAAAGGGAGAGGTAATCAACAAACTGCTTATACCAAATGTCATGTGGGTCAGTTTCGATACATCCCACAAAATTAATGTCGGGAATGATGTAGGAAGGTGATTGCAATCATTATATTGTGATAAAGATTTTTGATTCGGAAGGTGAGGCAGGTATTTGTGAGGTGAGACAAGCCATGGTATCCATGAATTTGTTGGTGGATCACGGAGTAGTTTGAATGAGGTAATGGTCAAAGGTGGTCAAAAGTAAGTTGACATGGAACTTATAATTTTGAAGGACCTCATTACGACATTGGTATAAACCATTGAATTGGTTCACAACTAGTTGAGAATCACCAAATATATTAATAGTTTTAACATCTAAGGCTATGGCAGTTTGAAGGCCCAAGACAAGTGCTTCATACTCGATGATGTTATTGGTGCAGTCAAAGTCTAATTTGAAGGATAAAGGCATAGGCTCACCATCAAGAGGAATGAGGATGAACCCTACACCACCCCCATGTTGACATTTAGAACCATCGAAGAATAAGGTCATTTGGTAAATGTAGATTCATCGGGAAAATCATCGAGGGAAAGGGTGGTGATAGATTCATCCTGGGAAATCAAAGTTAGAAGATTGATGTCCAGGAAGTGAGCATCTGCAAGTTGATCTGCAATGGTTTGGCCCTTGACAAACTTTTGATGAATGAATTCTAGGTCTAGGTCTACGAGGAACATGAGCCAACATGAGGTACATTGGTGTTGGTAAGGTTTAACATACATGTAATGTAGAGGGTCGGTGTTGGTGATGATGAAGGTTTTGTGGTTAAGTAGGTAGTGGCAAAGTTTGGTGGCTATGAAGACTAAGGCTAGGAAAAGATTTTCAACATGAGTATATCTAGTCTCATATTCTAAAAGAGTACGACTTATGTAATAAATTTCTTGCTCCTTGTATTGCTCATCATCACGATGAGTGAGCATGACACCCAGGAATGGTCAGTGGTAGAAATGTATAGGTAGAAAGGTTTGTCATCTTTAGGTGGGATGAGAACAAGTGGTTAAAGAAGGTATTTATTCAACACCTCAAAGGATTTATGACACTCATCGTTCTAATTGAAGGAGACATCATTTTTAAGAAGATGATGAAAGGGGTGACATCGATCAAAAAGTTGGGAAATAAAGTGTCAAATGGATTACAATTTTCCTTGCAAACTATGAAGTTGTCGAAGGTTAGTAGGTGGAGGCATCTCAAGAATAGCCTTGATTTTGGTGGGATTGACTTTGATGCCTCACAAAGAAACGATGAAACCAAGGAGTTTTCAGAGAGAACTGAAAAGATGAACTTCTTTGGTTGAAGGTGAACATAGTATTTGATGAGATAGTCAAAGATGATTTTGAGAATTGGGAGGTGTTCGGCATGACTTTTGGACTTACCGAGAAGGTCGTCGATGTAGTCTTCTAGTATGTCATGCATGATGTCATGGAAGATATAGGTCATAATGTGTTGATAAGTGGCACCAACATTTTTCAAGCCAAAGGGCATGACATAATAATAGAAGGTCCCCTAAGGGGTGATGAAGGAAGTTTTGTGTTGATCCTCCAATGCAAGTAATATTTGATTATAACCCAAGAACCCGTCCATGAGAGATAACATCTCATGGCCGGCTGTAAGATCAACAAGTTGGTTGATGCTAGGTAGAGGAAATTCATCCTTAGGGAAGCAAGGTTAAGGTTGTGGAAATCCATGCAAATGTGGAGTCCCCTTGCCGCCTTGGTGATATGAACAATGTTAGAAATTTATTGTAGATAATCGATAGGTAGAATGAAAGAAACAAAAATAAGGCACTGCAATTATTCTTCGGCAAGAAGGGAAATGTCTGGATGCATTTTTTGCAACTTCTGTTTCACATGTTTGGCATCAGGGATAGTAACAATATTGTGAACCATGATATTTGGGTCAATACCAAGCATATCAGCATAAGACTAAGAAAAATCATTGCTATGCTTTCAAAGGAAAGAGGTGAAGGCTACCTGTTTGGAAGAATCTAAAGATTGGCCTATATTTAGAATGCGAGGGTCATCATGTTGATTTATTCAACATGGTTTGTGTCTCAGAAGGTAATGACCGATGAATGTAAGAATCTTCTACACCTAAATAGGTGAGAATGGAGTCATCATCCTGACATTGAACAACATTAATAGAAGGCGTGCCTTCCTTCCAACATGTCAAGATAAAGTAGAGGAAGGGAAGAGGGCGCCTCACCATCATGATGATAGGCCAGAGGTCCCAAGGAAATGGTGTTCACGAAAAAAAAGTTAGGAGGTATGGATTTTGGATCCATGGACTCCATTGGTGAAGGTAGTGCGAGAGGTGAAAAAGATGAAGAAGGTGTAGAAGGTTGATCTTCCTTTATGATGCCAAATCTTTCCTTCTTAGGACTAGGTGGTTTAGCCAATCCAATACCATGAGGTCCTTATGTTTATATGTAGTGCAAGGAATAATTGTGTGACGACCTTGTTCATAAATACCAAAGCCAAATCCCTTCCAAGCACAATGATGAAGAAAGGTGTAGGTGAAGCGACGGTTGGTGAGGTAACGAAAGTTAGAGGAAAAAGGTCATGTTTGAGTAGGTGGTTTGGGAGAATAGAAGAATACATATCAAGTCCCCTAAATGTCAAGTTAGTGTGAAGGTGGGGAGGACCATATGGAAAGGCTTCTCCTATGATGGTCATAATGTGGGTGCTGATGAAGGTTTCATACTCTTGAGGATTTTGAAAGTGTCGATGTTTTATAGGCAATACTCCCCCAATGTAAGGCATTGAAAAACACCTTCCAAGGGGTCGGAATTCCATACTTGGGTGGCAAGAATGGATGAGATATTCAAAGTTTGAGAAGAAGGGTTGGTAGATGGGTTAACTTTGGAAGTTGTGGCAACAGTGGGGATAGATGGGCTGGTTGAGGAAGATGTAGTGGCATAAGTAGTAGATAAAACAACGGAAGAAGATGAAGCGACAGTGGTAGTAGATGAGGTGGCAATGGTAGTAGATGAGGTGGTAGTAGTAGTAGATGAGGTGTCAACAATAGTAGATGCCCTAACTGGAATAAGGACATCATTGGGTCGATATAACATGTTGTAGGTTTTGAAAGGTGAAGGATTTTCTGAATAGTGTAAGGTGTCCTTCATATTCAAACTTGATGCAGTGGTGAAGGGTCAAAGGTACACACCCCATGACATAAATCTAGGGTCTTCCAAATAACATGTTGTATTGGAATTCCCCTTCAAGAACATATAACAACTTAGGAAAGGTGCGGATTCCCACATGGATGTGGAGGATGATGGTGCTGAGAGTAGAATTTAGAGCATCATTGAAAGAACGCAACATAATTGGGTTATTATGCATGCAATTGGTAGGGATGTGCATTTTTTGTATGTATGATGGGAAGACATAATATTGATGCTTGCACCTCCATTGATCAAAAGCGTTAGACGTGAGTATCCTCAATGTAGACAGAGATGAAGAGGGTGGGATCAGGATCCTCTAAATGGTGAGGAACAATCTCTAAGTCAAAGAAACTGATGGTAGAAACTTGGTGAGTGGTAGTGGAATAGAAGTTTTAGGCAAAGCAATGAGAGCAGCCACATGATGAGGGGTGAATATGGTGGAAATGGGCATAGGGTCATTTTGTAGAACCTCAATAGTTTGCAGGATCTCGAGGAGGGCCTGGATGATGACTCTTGAAGGTTTGGATGAGGTCATACAAAGAAATTTTTAGAGGAGATTGATGTAGTTGTTTGATCATAGTACGATGTGTGATGCCATCAAAATTGGATAGGTCGGCCCACGAATGGTTACCTTAGGGGCAGGTGCAGATGGAATGGTAGATGCACTAGATGGGTTTCGACTTTCTCTTTTCCTTTTCCTTTTGTGATCGAGTGGCTACTTGAACCATATTGATTTCAAAGACCGGAGGTGGAAAATATGGTTGTGGAGATGGAGGTGAGGGTTGTTGGATGGTTATGGGGTTAGGTCGTGCGGCGGTAGGTGAAGGGGGATGAAATTCTCCTCCAATTGGTCATCTTCTTCCAAGGGGATTTCCAAATTACAAAGTTAAAGGAGAATGTTTCTAAGGGCCTTACAATCCTCGATATCATGCCCTGAGAGTGATGATATGCACAAATCTTAGTATCGTCAAACTCGCTAGTTTAGGTTTGAGCGGGTCGTAAGGTTTGATGGGTGGTAATGTGATAGCAGAGGTTTCTAACAACCTAGCAAGGACATTGGAATAAGATCCCGCCAATAGATCACAATGTGAAGTTAGAGTGGGTTTTGGTGAAGGCACATGTGATTTTTTTGAAGAGGTGCTGTTGGAGGTTAGGTGGGCTACCTTTTTGGTAGGTAAAGGTTTTGTTTTTGTTTTTTTGATTTAGGTTGCACCTTCTTGGGTAAAGGTGCAAGTGGGGTATGTGAGGTAGAAGGAGACGTAGAAGATGAGGGTAATCTAAAAAGCCAAGGTGAAAGTGGCGGTGTTGGTAGTGATATGGTGGTAGGTAACAAAGAAGATGTAGGCAAGGGAGGTGATGAAGGTATAGGTGTGGGTGTAGTGAAGAGGTGGTGAAGGTAAAGGTGTGGGAAAATGAGGTGATGAAGGTAGAGGTGTGGGGTGCAGGCTGCCATGCTTGGGATTTGTTTTTGTGAAGAGGTAAAGGTGTGGGTAAATGAGGTGGTGAAGGTGCGGATGTGGGTTGTTGTACCTTGGACTTGCCTTGGTGAAGTGGTAACTAGACCAAGGTTGATGGATGTGGGCCTAAGATCGATGGAAGAGTGAGGGTGAATAAGGCCTAAGAGATTGTGTCTTCTTCTTAGGCGTGGGAGTTGACTTCGTGACGGGTGGTTGTTTAGTAGTCAAGTCTAATTTGACTGCGGGATGCAGTAAACTAGGCATAGGATGGACCCCCAATGTAGCGTTAGGTTTAGTTACAGGTGGAGGTTTAGGTATTGATGAAGGTTTGGGTGTAAGTGGAGGTTTAAGGTGAAGTGAGGCTATGAAGAAGATGTTAATATGACTGGTTCAGGCATCTTGGTCTTAATTGTTTGGAATACCTTTGGATAAATGAATGAAGTGTCCGAGGTCAAAATATTCATTTGGGTAGGTACGAGGAGACAGAGGCGCCCCAGAGTGTGGTGTGGTCAACATACTCTAAGCGATCAACCAAATGAGAGAATGGCATAGAGGTAGAAGAAGATGGTAATGACTTGGTGGTAATCCCTGTGAAAAATTATGAGGTCTATGAGACATGGAATTTTTGGCTTCTGACTCTATAGGTAGAAGTGATGCAAGAAGATTAACAAGATCTGATAGACCCTGGGAGATGCATCACTGACAGAAGAGAGTATAAAAGTGTCTCCTTTATGGGTTGAGGAGGGGGAAAGGTAGGCAGTGTAGACTCTTCCTTAGGTAGAGAAGATGAAAAATATGCTCTTCCATGGGTAGAAGTATGGATAGTGCAGCTCCTTGATAGGTGGAGGGATAAGTGGAGCAATCTATGTTGTAAATGAAGGAGTAGGTGATGTAGGTTGTTGGGTAGGTAAAATAGTGGGTATGGCCAGCTCCTCTATGGGTAGAGGAGTAGGAGGTAGGATCCTCCATGGGTAGAGACATAGGAAAATAGGATCCTCTCTGGGTAGAGGAGGGCATGCAAGAATTTTGTCAATAGATGGGATGGGAGGTGGCGAGCGGAAGAAGTAGGTATGGTATCCAAGATGGCTAGAACTTCATGAACATGGTGTAGAGGTCTCACCTACCTAGTTTGATGAATGGGTATGGTTTGGAAAAGGTTTCTTAAAGATATGCAAGTTTTGATTTTCTTTGGCACATTGGGGTTATCTAGGACGAGATCTCCATTATCTAACATTTCCTAGATGATGTTCTTAAAAGTTTTGTAGTTTCCATCACTATGGCCCCTAACATGGTGATAGTTGTAGTAGTCATTCTCCTTATACCATGTTGGTACAAGATGAGAAGGGTCAAAACCAAGTATGTGGTTTGATGGGCGGAAGGGTGATAATGCCTAATTTTAACAAATTTTCCAATATAGAGGAGTAAGGTTCTCCTATGGGAGTATAACATCTTTGTTTGTACTTATACTAGAAATTATGAACATGGGACAAATTAGGAAGGAGGATTTGATTGTTTTGATGGATGGGAAGGGCCGATTTCAAAACCACCACGTTAGCAAATTCTTTTTCCTTAGAATAATTGTTTTGTGGTATAGAAGAGGAAGAGGAGTCATTCTTATTAAATGGAGCACTCTTGTTGCACAGTTGAAGTTTATTCTCTTATAGGGCATGAATCTCTAGCTTCTAAGCCATGGTGAACACCTCGTAAAATGTTCAGAATGTCTCTGCCTAAAGAGTTGGTGAGATGTGCCTAGAAAAATCCCTAGTGAACAACTCTATCATCTCGGTTTGTGGAATTTGAAAGGTGAAGTTGATTGATAAGGTCTCGCAAACGTGTGACAAAATCTGTGATAGATCCGTCCTCGTATTGGTGCATCAAATATAAATTAGTCATGGATACCTTCTTAGTGATGTTGATGGAGAAATGGTCAAGGAAGGCCTGGGCCAACTGATTGAACGAAAATATTGAGTGCCTAGGTAAAGCACTGTACCAATCTAAAGCAGGTCCTATCAAAGACATGGGAAAAGTCCTAAGAAGCAAGGTGTCATCGTAGGGTGATTAGATAAAAATGTGTTTAAACGATCACAAATATTGTTGTGGATCTTCCTTTCTATTAAATCGATTGAACTTAGGCATCTCCCAATGTGGGGATAATAATGAATGGGTATAGATGGATGAATAGGCTCATTACAAATTTCATCATAAGTCAAGGCATTGCAAGATCTAGAAACATATGCTTTGAGGGTTTGCATCTTGTCCATCATCATTTTGATTAGATCCATGGTTGGATTAGATTGAGGTGCACCTCCCACGGTATAAGGAGGTGGATATGATGAGTAGGACGTAGAAGGCACACCAATATATGGAGGTGTCAAGTAAGCAAACTTGAGAAGGGGGAATATAAGTAGTGGCAGATGATGATGGCATATACCCTGAATGGGAGGTGTAGGTGATGGGTGGTGGTTGAGATAAGGTATAGGTGGGAGGAACCTATGTAGAGACCCTCGTAGCGATAGGTGGTAGAGTAACAAGTATAGACATGACCAAAATCTGAAAAGGGGTCGATGCAACTGGAGGTTGTGAGGTAATAGGGATTGATGATGTGGGAATCCCTACACTAAGAGTCATAGATGATGGTGAGGTAGATGTCAAAGGGGTGACAAACATCGAAGGTGCGATAGATGTCGTAGGTGCGACAAATATCGAAGATGTAGGGATGATCTAAGAAATGATAGGTGGTGAGGTGGAAGTAGGTAATGCTACACTA
Source organism: Taxus wallichiana var. yunnanensis (assembly GCA_018340775.1). NCBI lineage: Eukaryota > Viridiplantae > Streptophyta > Pinopsida > Cupressales > Taxaceae > Taxus > Taxus wallichiana. Next base: position 822,506,486 of record CM031240.1, read on the forward strand.
GTGGTGGCCGATACAGAAGTGGGGGTGAGAGTGGGAGACATGGAGGTAGGCATCCCAAATAAAGGTTAACTTGACGAGTCACGAGTAGAAGAATGGGAAAGGTAATATTGCAAGGTTGTGGTATTATGATCAAGGAATTTCGTGAATTCCTTGTCACCTGGGTATAGTGGTAGAAGAAGTGGGGTCCATGGGTGAAGAAATCAAAGGTGGTGAAGGAATAGGTGGTAGTGGTTGATGACTAGTGTGAAAGACTAGGGCGTTGGCTTGTTGATGAGTCAAAACCATGTGAATAATGAAATAATAGGTAGTTTGAGATCTGAAAATGCTACAAAAACATAGAAATAAGAAGTAGGAAGAATATGGAAAATGATGATAAGTTGTTGTTTTGACAAGAAAATCAAAACATAGAAATTGACATCGGTTGGGTAAAGTGTCGGTTAGACAAAGAGAATCGGCGACGGTCATTGGACTGGTACCGTTATTGTGGATAACTTAGAAGTTTAGAAATCTAGATGGAAAAGTGTACAAAATAGGTGAAACAAGGTTCTGTATGGTGATGAGAGACTCAAAAATGAGTGTATCAGAAGAAACTAGAACATAAGAAGTGACATAAAGTGTAAATGTCAAATTGAAGTTATTTTTGACAAGATAACAAAAACAGAGAGACCGACGCGTCATCAGTAACCGTGACGGTATGATAATGGAACCGACTGCAATCGCTGGACCGATGTCGGTCACTAAGAAATTTGAGAAACTGAAGAAATTTTGAAATTTGGAGTGATTTAAGTCAAATAAAAGCCAACCTAGAAGCTGAGTATGGAAAAATGATGTCCTATCACACTCAGAAAAACTGGAATACACCAACTATGATTGTGGAGTGTGAAAGAAAAGAAAAAAAGGAGATGAATCATTCTTACAACTCAAAACGTAAATTAGAAAAAACTAGCAAACACACAAATCCTAGGTACCAGATTTTTATGTTATGTGGCTTATGCCTTTTAAACTGACTGTGAGTAGAGTAGAGTTGTTGGTCAACGAAGGTGCCCTATAAGCATTCTATGGTTGGTATCAAGTTTTTTGGTTAAAGTGTCCCCAATATATACTTCACAATACGTGAGGTCCGAACTCTGATATGATGATGACCCACTAGAACACCAATTGGGTCCACCGTCAACGGGTTGTTAAATTTTGACAACTTCTTCCTAGAATGGAGATGTTTAAGAAATGAGTAATTTGTTAAAGTGGTTTGGATAGGGGGTGTGTGCACAAAGTGAACTACTATAAATCCCAAATCCAATCACCAAGTGGCCATGACCTCCATTGTGTGATTGCTAATTAGAGCTAGGTGATCTAATGCAACATTTAAAGATGAAATGCACATATTTTAAGCCCAAATCAAAGTGAAATTTGATGTAGAAAATGTAGAATAGGAAGAGGAATGCTCTTTCACTATATGTAATACAGAAGAAAAGAAGAAATTTTCTTTTTAAGCACCAAAGAATAAATTTTTTTTAGACAAATAGAAAAAGGAAGGATTCCATAGAGAGATTTAGTGTGAAATTTTCCTAGAAAGAAACAAACACACAAATGCACCCTATATGAACAATGAAAAGAACCCAAATATGAGCCCCATCGGGTGTGCCAAAATGTTTCACCAACAAAATATATTGAAGAAACAAATAATAGGTGAGGTGAGGAGGAATACCTGTGATTATGTAGATGGTGTGTGCGTAGAATGTTGACCAAGCTGATTGTGAGAGATTCCCTTTGGCTAGGAGGAATGACTGTATAAGAAACACAAAAACACACTAAATGATATTAAATAGAAAATGGCAGAGGACTGCCTAGCAAAGGCTAGATCCGGAAGCGTGATGCTTCCTGAATGGTTGTCAATCCCTTTTATAACAATTTAATGCAAGAAGAAATTGTAAATGAATAATTCCTATTATAGTTGATAAGATTTAAGTATCTCTTATAACATACAATAATTAAATTTGATCTAACAAACAAGTTACGATGAAATCCTAGGGAATGGTTGGTAGGTTGGTTTGGGTCCTGCAAGGATGACTAAAAGGTTGTAGGTGAGATCTAGGCAAGTTTGGGCAAGGTTTGGGTTGTTTGGGAGAAGTTGTGAGTTCGCTGGTTTGGATTTTTTTTAGTCACCAAAGATCGAGATCGATGCCGTTAGGCGACCGATGTCGGCTACAGTAATGGACCGATGTCGGTTGGGTGATCGGTGTCTATAGGGGCAATTAGGTAAGAATATTAAAAAAATGAGGTTTTGGGCACTCTCTGTGATTGCATAGAGAGTGAGGGGAGTCTAGGTGAGGTCATGTGGGATTTGTAGGACTTAAGAGGTCATAATATGTTTGTTTAGGCAAGTTATGAAGGATAAACGAGTAGATAGTTAGAAAAGGTGATGTGGGAGAGATACGAGTAAGGTAGAATATGGATATGAGATAGATATCTAATAAAACAATTAATCTACCGAAAATGACTAAGGAGAAACAATACTTGTGGAATGTAGATAGAAATGAAGTGGTGGTGATGGTTGAAGAATGAGGTGATCGAATGAATGAATGTAGTAGTAGGATGGCATGATGCTTCCTATGTGTACACCGGAGCTCTGGAGGAACTTGTGGATGAACCGTGTGATGTTTGAATGTTGTGAGAGCCTTTGTAGGTTGCAAGATCGTAGGAGAGATTGAGAATCCGAATGCAAGAAGTGTAAGACAAGAATTCAGATTCAGAACCCAAACAAAGATTTATAAACTCTTATTTAAGGTAACCAACATGGATAGTTAGGTGACCGGCACTAGCCGAGGATAACCATCACCGGTTAAGGAGAATAGGTCATAGTTGCTAAAAATAGATGATCCTTACTAAATTTGGCGTGATCTTGATTTTGGTTCTAGGTCAAAAGTGAAGAATCACGCTAAATGGAATGTGAGAGAAGTTAGAGAGATAATATGTCACTAATATTAGGGTTAGATTGAGTCCTAGTTGGTTAGGATAAGTGGGGACTTAGTCTAGGGTAATAAATGGAGTTGGAATGGGTCTAGGGTGAGGTGGAGAGGTGAGGTGGCTATGTGAGGTAGGTAATTAATTTAACTATGGTAATTAAATTAATTAGAATGTGTGCAAGAGGTCATGGTTAAGTGTAGTATGGAATTAATTAATCAAAGGTGGTTGAAAGGGTTATGACCCAAATTTGGGTATCTACAATAGGATAATGATATTCGTAATACAAGGATTCAACTCCAATTTTCAATCCCACATATAATCACCCATCAATTTCTCACAAAACTCTAAATAGCTACGTGAGTTGTTTATTCAACAAAATCATAACTAATATATTTCAACCCATATTATTAACAATGAGTTGTTTGATAACTCATATTAATAATATTACACTATTTTATTTTTCCCACACAAATATGATATTAATATCTCACTAACTCACTAATGTAATATATGAATATTACATTTAACCCTTACAAATAATAATGTGAGCACTAATCCAAAGATTATTCCTAACATTCCCCCCCTTAGTGTGAACATGGGGAAAACATTATCATGTACTTGCTCATGTTTTACATATGGTTTTATAAATTAGCTAACCACCAACCACAAAATAAGGTTTTCTAGTGGAACCAACAACCACTTTGTAGGTTTTCTTCTGGAAGCATCAATCACAAGAAGGTTTTCTAAGAGAACCAACAACTCACAAGAAGGTTTTTAATGGAACCAACAACCATAAAAGGTTTTATAAGAGAACCAACAACTCACAAGAAGGTTTTCTAATGGAACCAACAACCATTTCATAGCAGCATACATATTTAGTTCACATCACCTTCTTACATTTAAGGGAAAATATAAGAAATTGCTCACACATTATAATTTTGAACAAGATTGATTCATCTGTTCTTATTTTCACATAACAAAAATCAAACACACAACAACAAACAAAATGCCACAAATTCATTGCGTGGCCATGTTGCTTGTGGTTGGAAAGAGGTCACTAATTGAACTCCTTCCTCCATTGCCTCTTTCCTACATTTGATACTGCTTTACTTACTCAAAAAATTTGAAATTGAATCTTAGTTTGAAAATCCCCTTAATGTAGAAATATTAATTTGAAAAAATCACTATTAATTTTAACAAAGTGATATTCAACAATCATAAGGATCTTTGTCAATCCATAGAGTCTCTGGCAATCCATAAGCGTAATCAATGAAGATAAGGTAAAATTGACAATGATTAGGTAGAGTTGAAGATGATCAAGTAGAATCAACGACGATCAAACATAGCCGATCGTCGATCGATGAAGAATCGAGATTGAGGATGATCAAGAAGAATTGACAAGAAACCAAGTAGAATTTACAGGTGATTGATGCGATCATTGGTGATCTTTGTGTTACGAATTAAGAATTGAAAAAAGACGATGTAAGCTCTAAAAACTCAAATCTTCATCCTAAAGGCCATGGTTTTGTCCTACAATGAATCTCATAGTTTGATATCACTTGCTCTAATATTGGATGATATGAAATTGAAATCTTATCTAATCTAAAATAGCAATAATTACATTAAATAATTGAAAAATGAATATGCAAATAATTTCATAGCACAAAATATAATAAACACATTGATAAGTACAAAATATGCCTCATCAATGTGCAATGAATGATCTCATTTTACTCTTTTTAATCAAGTTTGACTGCATTTTGTGGCTTTTGTTTGATCTAGTATAAGTTAGGATGTAATTGTCCATATTTTGTTTGATTTAGTTCTAACGTCTAAAAACTCCATAATTCCTAACAAAATGTGTGGAAATTCAGTTTTGGAATTAAAATGGTCATATTTGGTTAGATAAGCGAAGTGTGAAGCAACCAACACCTTTTTGAGGAAATTGGCTAGAATGTGGCTTAGTTCTAGAACTCCAACACTTAGCTCGGAACTCCAACACTTAGCTCCGAAACTCTATCACTTAGCTCGGAACTCTATCACTTAGTTCTGGAACTCCAAAAGTTTGCTCTGGAACTTTTGCAGCTAGTTCTAAAATGTTTCCCTTTGGTTCTTGAAATTTCATAAAGTTCGGAATCAATGGGAATCTTTTTATTCTATCAAAATCTGGTTATAGAGAAATTAATGGGCCCTCCAATCAAGAATAGATCAACGAATTGTCGACTCTTCACACTCTAGAAATACTTATGTAAGACCAACAGTTGTATGTCTAACTAGTTTTCTAAATTTCATATCTACTTTGAGCACTATTTTGTTTCACTAGAACCTATAGGTGGATAGACAACTATTGAACACTCATGATTGTAAATGCATCCTCAGATGATGAAATATATATAAAGACCTGAAGATAGATGATGATGATATAGATATATAGACATATACATAGTTAAGTTTTGTAAGACAAAATGATTCAATAATAAGATAACCATTTAATTTTGAGAGCAATACTGCATTAATTCTTGATTCAAGGTAGAGCAAGAGCCCACACCTCCAAGAAGAATGATCTTTTTATTGGTATTTATATTTTCAAACAATTTGTATAAATCTATTATCTAGCAGTTCTGTAAGTACTTTTGGTTCTTTAGTTAAAATTTGTTACGTAATTATCCCTGCAGGTGTTGTAGATTAAACTCTTATTTCTTTGCAAGCATTTTTAACAACATTTTCAAACGTGTGTTTATTTCTAAGTAATGTGTTTAATTATGTAACATGTGTTTATTTCCAAGCAGTGTGTTTAATTCTGCAACGTGTATTTATTTCTAATAGTTTATTGGATTTGCAAATATTTGTTCATTTCAACAATATGTGTTTTTTTAATAAAAGTTTCTTGTAGTGTAGCTTTAATAAGGTTTCAATCAAAGAATCTTAAGACACTTCAAAACCCCCTAAAAAAAAAAATAATAAATATCTACAATCAATTACTAGTTCACTAAGATTCTTCTTGTTGCATATAGCTTCAGACACACCCCTGGTTTGAATATGACATCAACCATGAGTTGATTAAATGAAGGGAATAATGACACCCATCACACACTTTTATAATTTATTCAATATCTCTAGAGAAATTACTGGTGAGACATCTTATAATGTATAGGAGAATGATATTTTAATAAAGGATTAAACTCGATCTTCAATCCCACATTATACACACCTATCTCTCCTAGAATCACTCCCTAAACCAATCAATTTTTCACACAACTCTAAATAGCTATGTGAGTTGTTTATTCAATAAAATCACAACTAATATATTTCAAACCATATTATTAATAATGAGTTGTTTGATAACTGATATTAATAATATACACTATTTTTTTCCCACACAAAATGAGCAAACACAGAAGGAGAAGCACAAAACAAAGAAGGAGAAGCACAGAGAAAACTCCATGGCCATGAAATGAAAAGTTGAAGAAATCTCCCAAATGGATGCGTGAAACAACAAGCTATATTTTTTTGTTCATTCCTCTACCCAAGGCCATCAAGAAGACACCTTCAAACTCTCCTCTCGTGCAACAGAGCATCCACAACAAAGAAATCCCACTTCTGGCTCAACAAAGAAAAATCCAATTTCACGTCAAACCGTTGGGTGAAACGAAGTAGAATTACACATGAAGCATCAAAAGAAGAAACCTATCACAATGAAATTTATTTCATCGCAAACGGAGGAGAAAACTAGACCTGCAATTTTGAGGTCCATTAATGGTTGCCGCGTCCAAAAGCACTGCTAGGTCTGAAAATTAAAACTTTAAAATATCCTGGACTATAAAGCATATGGGCTTGAAATTTTAGAGAGAGGGTGATATTGGAAAAAAATTATATAAAAACTTCATTCCATGTCAATCCGAATCCCATAAGCCAACTTTCTAAAAATAGCAGGTCTACTACATAGGAACTGCTATTTCGGGAAAGTCATCGACAGAAGAACTTGCAAAGGAGGTGAAGACATTGGAGGTGAACTATAGCTGAGAATTCACGGAATGAAATTTTTGACACTTACTAAAAATAGTAAGTGGTCCCATGGACACTTGCTAAAAATAGAAAGTCATACTAAAAAGCAGTTTCGGCACAATGGGACATTCAAAACTTCGTTGCATCAAAACTTTCCATGAATGAGGACCATCAAACTTCATCACGGGAAACATCTTCTCCTCCTCTCTCTCTTCCCTCTCCCCAAATTTCTCTTTTCAAATGTTCTAATTCTTCGTTGGGGTTTGCACTTTTTGATATGCCTTTAAGTCACTTAAAAGTGACTTTAGAAACATAATGTAAATTAAGTCGCCTTGATTTTATAAAAGGGACTTAAATATTTTATAGAAATATGAATAGTCTAAAGTTAGGACTAAGGAATATGGATGGTCATTAGAAGACGATAAATCACCTCTCATTCTATCAATTGTAACGCCATTCCCATTTCAAAGGGTTAGTGATTGATCTTGTAAACTCAAGAGTGCATTGTACCTAGAGAAAGAAAATGAGATAGCCATTTTCTTCTACTATCCTCTACTCTCAAATTTCCTCCATTCCCACATTATGTACAACTTTGATTTGATCAATCAATACAAGAAGAAGGAGTTTCTAGCTTTCTTTGAATAAGGGGTTTCTTGATACTTAGTATCAATAACTTCTATTTGGTCTTATTGTTGTTCGCATAGTTGTTTATTCCCATAAATGCATGTGTTGAAGTTTCTAACTAGTGTGTGTGCAGAATCCGATTTTCTACCCGCAACATTAGTTCTCCTACCTCTTTCTCACTACCTTTCTCACTCTCTAGAAAAAGTCTTCCCTAGAAAGAGATTGCTAGATTTTCCGCAGGTCGGTGGAGTGCCCCCGTTGGATCCTGGTCAAAATGCCACCACAGAAATCCACGTTGTCTCATGCATGCATATACGATTCGCTACACCGATTAAGTATAGGGACTTAGATTCCCAGAGCATTGGTAAGAAATCCACAAGTTTTTCCATCCAACAAATTTTCTTCCAACAAGTGGATAGAAAACTATTGAACACTCATGATTATAAATGCATCTTCGGATGATGAAATATATATAAATACCAATGAAGATAGATAGAGGATGATATAGATATACAAACATATACATAGTTAAGTTTTGTAAGATAATGATTCAATAATAAGATAACCATTTAATTTTGAGAGCAATACTACATTAATTCTTGATTCAAGGTGGAGCAAGGGCCCACTCCTCCAAGAAGAATGATCTTTTTATTGGTATTTATATTTTCAAACAATTTGTATAAATCTATTATCTAGCAATTTTGTAAGTACTTTTGGTTCTTAAATTAAAATATGTTACATAATTGTCCCTACAAGTGTTGTAGATTAAACTCTTATTTCTTTGCAAGAATTTTTAACAACATTTTCAAACATGTGTTTATTTCCAAGTAGTGTGTTTAATTCTGCAACGTGTATTTATTTCTAGCAATGTGTTCAATTTTACAAAGATTTATTTATTTCAGCAATGTGTGTTTGTTTCAAAGCAAGTTTCTTATAGTGTAGCTTTAATAAGGATTCAACCAAAGAATCTTAAGACACTTTAAAACCCCCAGAAAACTAAAAAAATAATAAATATCTACAATCAATTACTAGTTCACTAAGATTCTTCTTGTTGCATATAGCTTCAGACACACCCCTAGTTTGAATATGACATCAACCATGAGTTGATTAAATGAAGGGAATAACGACACCCATCATTTTTGGCACTATTTTCGGGGATCCACTAGTTAGAATTGTCTAATTAGGTGTCAATAAGGAAAAAAATCATACATCTAGTAATTGAAAAATCTCCCTATTATCATAAATTTATGAGTAGACCAAGAGACTAAAAGGGTAGATTTCTCCCAAAAATATCTCAACAAGAATTATTAGCATCCTCTAGTTCAAATAAGGAAGTTGAGCAGGAATTAGAAGCACCATTGTCCCCTGTTAGACAAGAAGTAAAACTTCCACCTTTGGAATTTTTGGATCAATCACTAGAAGGAAGTGGAAATTTTAGGAGAAGGATTATATCCCAAGACCCGCTTAGAGCAAGTCTTGATTCTCAATTGAGTAGTCAACCTCCTACTCTTGACTTCTCACCTTCACCAAAGTGGATCACATACCACATTGATTGGGAAAAAGATCTAGAAGATACTATAGATATGGCATGAGAAGTTGAAAGAGAACCTGATAGGACATTTACTTATCCAATTCAGTTGGATGATGATGATACACATATGAAGAATATTTCACCTACACACTTGCCCATATTTAGAGGGATGTCATCTAAGGACCCTAACCAATTTTTGTTTTAATTTAAAGTATTGTGTCAGACCTATGACTACAAAATAGAAAATCAAAAACTCAAGTTGTTCCCATCTACTCTAAAAGATGCAACAATGAGGTGGTTTATGGGATTAACATCCAATTCCATTACCACTTTGGGGTAAATGGAAACTACCTTCCTAGACAAATATCATGACTATTGTAGGGAAGAAACGGGAAGGGAGGATTTTTTAGGATCAAACAGGAAGAGGATGAAAATATGGAAGATTATTTAGATAGGTTCCTCTTTGTAAGTAAAAGGTGTGGATTTGTACTTTAAGAAGAGCTAAGCAAAACCATTTTCCTTAAAGGTATGGATGATGAATCTAGGGAATCCATTAATTTAACGGAGGTGGAAACATCAATCAATTAAGAATGAATGATATTAAATACCTTTGTAGAAGTTATTCAAGAACAAGGGGTGGACCTAGGAAAGGAAAAATTGTGAAAGGTACAAATCCAAACATGAACAAACTTATGGATGAACTAACAAACTTTAAAATAGATATCCTAGTTCAATTAACTTCCACCATGGATGGATTACAAGCCAAAACAAATGTTAATATTGAACCATTAGCTATGTATTGTCCTAGATGCAGAAAGAAGCATGCAATAAGAGATTGTCCTCTAGATAAAACAAAAATATGTCTTATTTTTGAATCTAGGGAACATGAAGTTAATGCTTGTTCTCTTCTTCCATTCATAAAAATCAGCTTAAACAAACTAGCACTTCATCCACTACAGAAGAAGTAAACTTTTTCTAGAGACAACCTAGTCATGGGCAATTCATACCAAGATCTGTTCCTAATCCTGGATGATGCCATGGGTGGCTCAGACAGTACCACAAAATTGGGGACAACCACCTTGGACCCCTCAACCAACATGGAATCCCCAAGATTGGGTAGGACAAGCTTGGTATGCTCAAGGACACCAACAACCATGGTTTAGTCAAGGTAACCCTTATACTTGGTCACAACCTAGGTGGAACCCTAATAACTATGCTTAAGGGAAAACATATCCCAACTAGCATCAACAAGCCATAATGGGTTCCCAACACAAGGTTCACAAACTGAAAATGTGGTTCAAACACAAATACCAACACAACCAGTGGCTAATCCCAAAAACAAACAAACAACCCCTGTCTATGGAACAGAGCAAGAAAAACTAGTTGATCTTAATGTCATGGACTATAAGGATATTCAAACTAGATTTGGAAAATAATTAATAGTCCACCTATTATAATTACTGAGATGATAGAAGAAACTAAAACCCCTAGTTCAGTTATTCCTAAGGTTGATGAAAAAGAAAAAGAGAAGCAACTAGATAACAATTCTACAGAAAATCCATTTCCAAAAAGACTTAAGGAAGTTATTGAGACCAAGGAATCTGAACTGGTGTAGGAATTAAGGAAATTAAATATTGAAATACCATTGTTACAAGCAATCAAGGACATTCCTAAATTAAACAAATTAATCAAAATGTTATGCTTGAAAAGACTTGGAAGGAAGAAGCAAGTACCCTAGGACTATTAAGGTAGATGGGAAACTTGCTGATTTATTGTCGGAAAACTCTTACTTCCCAAATATGGGGATCCTAGAAGCCCTGTTATTTCTATCTCTATATGAAATCAACATATACATAATGTTTTGGTTGATTTGGGAGCAGCTATAAATGTGATGACAATAGACACTTTGAAAACATTACCATTGACATGTATACAACCTACTAGCACCATATTGCAGATGGTAGATCAGTCGGTAGCGAAACCAGAAGGGATCATTGAAGATGTGGTAGTCATGGTGGAGTCATGGGAGTATCCAGTGGACTTCCTTATATTATGGCTGACCATGGTTAGCTACGATTCTTTGCATTAATTGATTACAGATCAGGTGATATGACTATCTCAAATGGTAAGAATTCTAAGAAAATTTCCCTATATCCTTCTACACGACCTTTTATTGATAATCAAGAACAATTATGGGTTGATGATCCTGATACTAATAAACAAAATTTGTCTTATTTGGCTATGATAACATTGCAAGATCATGTATGGGAGGTAGAGAATATGATTAATCATCCATTGAATGATCACCAATTGTCTTTGGAACAATCGGGATAGTTTCGGAACCTTCGGACTTAGTTCAAACCTTCAGACTTAGTTCGGAACATTCATACTTATCTCCGGAACCACAACAATTCCATGCAGATGTAAATAATTTCGCTCCAGAGGAATGTGATTTCTCTTTAGAGGGGCGAAATAGCTACAAAATTAAGTAGCTTTAGTCTCAAAGATATCAGGGAACAATAAGGAATGTTTGGAAAACAACAGTGATGAGGAGTTTGACCAATGACAAGATAAGTATCATAACTCTACCTATTGTCCTTTATCTAGTATTCTTTCTCAAGGGAACTTTAGAGACATTATTGCATATCATATGTTGTTACCACATTCATGTCCACTAAACACCCTAATGGAACCTTTTCAACAAATCAGTTCATCACACACTGGAACCAAACAAATTGAGATTCAACCAGGTAAAATTTTGAACATTAACAGTTGGTTGGAAAATGATCAAGAAGCTAAATTGTTTGATGTCTTGAAAGGTCATACTAGAGATTTTTCTTGGGATTATAAAGACATGAAATGAATCCATCCAATTATTTGAACCCATCACATTTATACTGAAAATGTTAAACTAGTTAGGCAACCTCAGAGAAGGATCAACCCAGCCTTAAGGGACATAGTCTTGAGTAGGAAATTGAAAAACTATTACAAGTAGGCTTTATGTACCCTATCTCAGATAGTTAGTGGGCGTCTCCTTTGTGATTATTCCTAAAAAGAATGGAAAATGGAGAATTTTGTTGATTATAGGGAATTGAACAAAGCTACACTTAGAGATTATTTTCCCTTACCATTCATAGATCAAGTTTTAGACAACCTTTCAGGTAAACAATATTTTTCCTTCCTGGATGGCTTTAGTGGATATAATCAAATCAGGGTGGCTACTGAGGATCAGGACAAAACTACATTTACTTGTCCATGGGGTATCTTTGCCTACAAATTATTTCCATTTGGACTATGTAATGCTCCAACAACCTTCCAAAGGGTTGTACTAGTAATTTTTGTAGATCTAACTAATGATTGTGTGGAGGTATACATGGATGATTTTACTGTGCATGGAGAAACATTTGATGATGCCTTGAAAAATTTGGACAGAATATTAACAAGATGTGAGCAACACCATTTGTCTCTTAGTCATGAGAAATTTTTGATGATGGTTGATGAGGGAATTGTACTGGGACACCACATTTCAAAAAGAGGAATTCAAGTTGACCAAGAAAAAATAGGATTATTTCAGACTTACTGTTCCTCAAACCCCCATAGATATCAAGTCATTCTTAGGACATGTTGGGTACTATAGGCGTTTTATCAAAGATTTTAGTAAAATTGTTGCCCCCATGTTTGGTTTTCTTACCAAGGATTGTGAATTTCATTGGGATGAAAAATGTCAACATGATTTTGAAATGATTAAAGAAAAATTAATCACTGCCCCAATATTAAGAGGACCTAATTGGGAGAAACCTTTTCACATCCAAACAAATGCCTCAAATAACTCAATTGGTGCAGTTTTGGGACAGAAAGATGAAGAAGGGAAAATGTATGTTATTTACTACCTTAGTAAAAATCTTACTCCCACTGAAAGAAATTACACCACCACTAAAAAATAATTTCTTGTTGTGATCTATTCAATTAATAAGTTTAGACATTATATTACAGGGTATAAAATATTTGTACATATAGATCACTCAACAATTATATACTTAATGAAAAAAACCGGTGGTTGGAGGTAGGATAATTAGATGGTTATTACTTTTACAAGAATTTGATATTACTATTGTGGATAATCCAAGAAAATATAATGTGGTAGCTGATTTCTTGTCAAGATTAACCACTACAGGGGAGCAAGATCTAGTTAAGGAAAACTTTCCAGATGAACAATTATTTGTTATTTCAGTTGATACACCATGGTTTGTTGATATGGAAAATTATCTTGCAACAGGGAAGTTTCTTCCTTCTTTTACTAAGAAACAAATGAAAAGGTTAATTAGAACCAGTGCACAATTTAAATGGTTAAATGAAATGTTATTTAAATGTGGTCTTGATTTGGTTTTACGGAGGTGTGTGAGAGAAGATGAAATTTTGACATACTTAGGGCATGTCATGATGAACCAAGTGGAGGACACTTTTTAGTGAAAATAACAGCCCAAAAATACTTGGCACTGACTATTATTGGTCATATTTGTATAAAGATGTGAAGAAATACATCAAGTAGTGTGATCCCTGTCAAAGGATGGGACAACCAACTTTCACTAGTGAAATGCCTCTGCAACCTCAAGTAGTGATTGAACCATTTGAAAGGTGGGGCTGGATTTTGTTGGCCTTTTTAATCCTCCTTCACAAGGAAAAGAGAAAATTCTTGTATATATTGATTATGTAACAAAGTGGGCAGAGGTGCAAGCTTTAACAAATGCTAATGAAGATGTAATTGTTGATTTCCTTTAGCACAAAATTATGATGAAGTTTGGTGCACCAAGAAGTATAGTTTCAGACCAAGGCCCATAGTTCATGTCTAATATGATCCATGCCTTCACAATGTACTATCAAATCAATCATAGGAAGTCATCTCCCTATCACCCACAATCAAATGGACAAGAAAAAGTGATAAACATGGAATTAGAAAACATTCTCACCAAAACAATTGAAGCAAGTAGAAGAGATTGGGTGAAAAGACTACTGAGGCTGTCTGGGCTTATAACACAACTTGGAAGACTACAACAGGGTTCTCACCATATGAGTTAGTCTATGGGAAGAAGCCCTTGTTACCCATTGAATTTGAACTACAAACATTGAGGACAACAACTAAATTGGGTATTGAATTGGATACAACACAAAAGGAAAGAATTATACAACTCAATGAATTGGATGAGCTGAGATTGGAAGCACTTCAACAAACAGAGATAATCCAAGATAAAAAAAGCAAGTGGCATGATACACATATCAAGGAAAGAAAATTCAAGATAGAATATTGGGCATTACTGTTTGATTCCAAGTACTAACAATTCAAAGACAAGTTGAGAACCAGTGGTTAGGACCTTATCATATTGAGAAGATATATGACAATGACTCTATTCAGCTACTTCCCATTGATGGCAGTAGAAGGACACTTTTGGTCAATGGACATAGGATAAAACTCTATAGGAAGCCTCCTACTAAGGATGAATTCTTGAAGTAAATTGAAGCAACAGGAATTTGATCATATGGAAGAACCTAGTTCTTCCAAAATGATCAAGTAATCAGATGCCATGATCTAAAATAAAGGGAAGGGAGTGAAATCACCAAATGACGTTCTCTTCCCAAAAAAATAATATAAAAACAATTAAAAATATAAAAAGGAAGGGAATGAAAACCAATAAATGGTGTTCTCTTCCCCAAAAAAATATCTCAAAAGGCCAATTGAAAACTAGAAATGGTGGTTGGTCTCATCAATAAGTGGCTAATTCAAATAAAAGGAACTTCTTTGGAATTCTAGTTGTCTTTTCTAACTATTTTTCTTTTTCACTTTTTTTAGGAATGATGAGTCATCAAGGTGGATGGATTACATCAGCAAGGATGGTAATTATGTCTTGATCTTATTAAAGGTTAAATTAAAAGTCTGCATGTGTGATTAGACTTGATTTAAGTCGGTGGTATAATGAGTCATTTATTACACATTATGATTAAAAGGAAATAATCATGAAGGTGATGCCGACTAAATAAGTAAAAGTGGCGGCGTATTAATAATGAACTATCATTTAGGCGGAATAAATGAAAATTGAGAGTAGTTGTAGAGAAATTCAAGGAAGAAACAATAGAATCATATTTGAAATTCCGTAGCTAAATCCAGTAGTTTCGCAACCAAATCTAGTAGTTTCGTAGCCAAATCTAGTAGTTCCACAACTATCTCCTGGCAGAGTAAGGATTTGAAAGAAGAAATAATTCAAATCGTCCTCTTTGCCATGGGTATAAAAAAGAAGTCAGATCCAGAAGATGATACACAACTTCTTGCAGATGGAGAAGTAGCAGCCATTTTTGAACAAGCAGGTTGGCTGGAGTTTCTGAAGAAATTCTCAAAATACAATGACAAACTGGTAAGAGAATTTGTTGTAAATTTAGAGCAGTCCATAACTAAGGTTAAAAGCATTGTAATTCCCTTTACTGTTAATACAATGAGCAATGTATTTGGGGTACCAATTGTACATGTTCCAAACTCTGTAAAGGGAACCCTAAAAGAACTGGTGGAAACCTTAAGGCAAGAGGGTGAATCTGAACCCTAGTACATTTATAATACTAAGAAGATCATCAAGGGGGTCAGAAGAGCTAGCCTACCCAAACCCTTTGATAGAGTAGCATTCTGGGTAGTTAAGTACCTGACTTGCGATGGCCAATATGGGACTGTTGGAAGGGAGGTCCTTAAAATGTTGATATATCTTAGGTATGGGGCAGCAAAACAAGAGTATATAGTAAACCTTCCTGGTTTCCTCTTTGATTCCATCCAAAAAATGGCTCAGAGATATTCTTGGGGTGTAGGGACAATTAGGCACCATGGATTAATCCATTTGAGTCATCAAGCATCATTTTCTCTCTAAGAAAAATGGAGAAGAAGCATGGGAAAAATTCCTCAATAAGTTCAAACAAACCCCTGATATTATCAAAGGGAATACCAACCCCTTTCTCTCCTAAAAGTAACTTAGAAATTAATCCCCCTGATGAGAAAAAGAAGGAAATAAGTGGGGTTAAAGTACCAAAGAGGAGGTCTAAAAGGATGATCAAAGCTATAAAATCTACTGTTTCTTTAAAAGAAACTCCTTCCCCTATAACAATACCAGAAGAACTAATACTTGTCTCTGATAAAGTGATAGTTCACCCAAGCTAGACTGTGAAGTAAAAATCAGAAGAAGTTCAAGGAGAAAGTCCACTTCAGAAAATGTTGAAGCTCCTAAAAGGAAAATAATTCATAAGTCTAGGGAAACTCTAGTGGATATTGAAGTACATGAGGGTTTAGAGAAAGAAGTTGTTGATATTCGGGAAACATGGCAATGTCTCCTCCTCTACCAAGTCAAACTGAGGAGTTGGAGAAAGAAGATGAAAGATTAGAAGAGCAGGCTTTTCAGGAGATGGGTGACTCAAGAATACTGTCACATGAGGAAGAAGAATTGACATCTTGGAAACTAAAAGGGAAATCCCTTTGGTGGAAGAACAATGCTCGTTCCCTAAGGAACTCTCAAAAAAAGAAAAACAACAATTTAGGCAGGCCATGTTCTTGTCTAGAGCAAGAACTTATCATTAGGGAGAAAGATGAGGAATTAAACTTCCTCAAACAAAAATTGGAGCATAGAGAAATGCTCATTGAACAACTGAAAACTCATCTCACAAATAAGAATGAAGAATTGACATTAGTAAAACAACAAATGGTGGAAAAAGAAAAAGAATTGCAATTGGCTAGTGAATAGAGTGCTATGACAAAAATATCTTTAGTGGATCAAATTGTACAAACAAAGCTAACTTATTGGCCACTCAAGCAGTTATGGGATGATACCTGCAGAAAGCTTAATGAGTTCAAAATATCAAATCAGGAACTAAGAAGCAAGATGGAAGAGGAGAAGAAGGCAAGGAAAGAGTGGGAAGAAAAATTCTATAAAATGGAGGAAGAAAAATTTAAATGTCTGGAAAAGATACAGATGGTCTGTATAATGAGTGAAAGATTACTCACATGTAGAATACCTTCTCCTGCATACAATGTCTTTCTAGAAGAGAAATTTATCCATTGGCAACTATCAAGGATTTCATGTGGCCTTCCACATGAAGTGAAGGATGAAGAAAAATTCATGACAACATATTCCTCAGCCAGTGCAGAGCAGAAAAATCTTCTTTGTGAATTTTATCTCTGCAACTTTATGTTAGAAAATAATACAGGCTTCATGATTAATCTATATGTGGGGGAAAGCCAACTTAATGCATTTGTTTCTATACTCCAGAATCAGATAGCTTGGAAAGAGAGGGATATTGAACACTTATTAAAGGCTAGTTCATCTGGCCTCGCATGAGATCTCATTATGGAAAACCATCTTCCTTTGCTATACATTTCAGGTCTCATGCCTTTGATAATGATTTAAGGCACATTATATTACCAGCCTATAGAAAAGTATTGATGCCTTCACCTCTTATGAAGAGAAAAACTTTGAGGAAATTTATGATGGATGCCTGAAGAGATGGGAATTCCTCACTATAGCATTAAGAAGAAGAGAAGTGATATCTCCCACAAATTTAATATGGAGTCTGGAAAGGGCCGAACTTTGTGTACACTCATTCCTCAAATTTGTGAAAAATGTAGGGGTATGTGGATGGGTATGAGAACAAGGCCTCCTCTCCTTCTTACACCCATGTCTCCATGGTAGAATAGAGAACCTCAGGATCCCACTCACTTTGAGGATTGGTAGAAAAATCTAGAGGAAGGATCAAGATACAACACTTCTGAATAGAAGCACTGGGACATTCAATTTCAACCATTTGACCTTAGCAGTCAATTGGAATGCAGAATTCACAATCCTAGTTTTGAAGAATAGAGTTTGTAAGAGGACTTACAAACAAGTAAGTGTGGGGGAGATGATAAGGCCAAAATATGCCTCATCAATGTGCAATGAATGATCTCATTTTACTCTCCTTTTAATCAAGTTTGACTACATTTTGTGGCTTTTGTTTGATCTAGTATAAGTTAGGATGTAATTTTCCATCTTTTTGTTTGATTTAGTTCTAATGTCTAAAAACTCCATAATTCCTAACAAAATGTGTGGAAATTCAATTTTTGGAATAAAACAGGTCATATTTGGTCAGATAAGCGAAGTGTGAAGCAACCAACACCTTTTTGAGGAAATTGGCTAGAATGTGGCTTAGTTCCTAACTCCAACACTTAGCTCCGAACTCTATCACTTAGCTCCGGAACTCTATCACTTAGTTTCGGAACTCTAACACTTAGCTCCGGAACTTTCGCAGTTAGTTCTGGAATGTTTCCCTTTGGTTCTAGAACTTCTCCAAAGTTTCGAATCAATGGGAATCTTTTTATTCTATCAAAATCTGGTTATAGAGCAATTAATGGGCCCTCCAATCAAGAACAGATCAACTAATTTGTTGGCTCTTCACACTCCATAAATACTTATGTAAGACCAAAAATTGTATGTCCAACTAGTTTTCTAAATTTCATATCTACTTTGAGCACTATTTTGTTTCACTAGAACCTATAGGTGGTGTTGTGAAAATGTGCAATAGGGAAATTGATAATTTCCGAGCATGACAACGATACCCCAGTGTCAAATTTTTCAAGTTCTATCATTCCAAGATACCCCGATCTATCCAATCAGTCTAAATGACCTCCCAAATAATGTTATATCACCCCCCTATGTGATTTAGGAATGTCAATTTAATCCCCTAGGTGATTTGAGGAAGTTATGAAAAGATGTTATCTTCTGGCAGTATTGGGAAGGGTTATCGTTGGCCTTCCTAGGACTGGATCAACCCCCTGGAGCAAAACGAAGGGGAAAAATCAACATGGAGGTGAATTGAATACCTTAGAACATTATGGAAATGATTTTTGAAGGTTTGGAGAAGTTTTGAAAGACTTGGAGCAGTCTGAGTAAAACCAGGGGTTCACAAGCCTCAGCAAGTACACATGCCTAAAACAATGGCTAGGCTTTAGAAGAAGATTCCTGAGCTTCGGATGGAGTTATAAGTAAAACAAAAGATATTCGGAAATAGGATTCCAATACCTACATGATAGTGAAATATATTTTCACAACACCCTGAGCATAGGATTTACATGAATTTTTATCGAGCACAAGTGGAGTCTCAAATCACAAATCCAAATTTTGATGGATAAAATTGATGAATAAATAAATGGAACCCAAACATTGGATTCAAAATTCCATTTCCAGTTAGGATCATATAAAATTTCACCAAGAAATTCCACCGAGAGCTCAAGTTATCACCATTCCAAGTTACCCTCTCAAAGGTAGTTGAGACTTAGTCATTTTTTGGGAGGACACGTGTCGGCACACCAGGGAGCCTCACAGGCGGGATTTCATGTCCCCAAATTCCATGAGGTTAGGTACACCAACACTTGAAGAATGTGCCCATCCCCCATATGACCTTTGGGACCTTCACGTGACCTCTAGAATTGACATTTCAAGCCCCCTGTGTGCATTTTGGAGGATCCATTCCCGCCATGGATCAAGCACCACGTGTTAGCTCCAAAACCACCATAGAAAGCTGATGTACCTCATTTCCCGAGGTCGGGGAACATCAAACATGAAAAAATGCACCCATCCCCTATGGGGAGTCTTTTGGTCGACTTTCAACCCCACAGTGTGTATTTTTAGAGTATTAATTCCTGTCGTCGGATCAAGCACCACATGTTAGCTCCAGGACCACCGTGGAAACTAATGTCCCTCATGTCCTTGAGGTGAGGGACACCAAACATGGAAAAATGCACCCATCCCTCTAGGAGAGTGTTTTGGTCACCCATATGACCAATTTCAACCCCGAGTGCTTTAAAGTTAATTTTGAAGAACTCATTCCCTACTTGTCGAGATCACGCCACATGTCACCATCTTGCTCATTATGGAAATTGATGTCCCTCACATCCTTGAGGTTAGGGACATTAGGAAAAAAGTGCACCCAACTCCAACTCAAAAATTTGAAATTTTTTCTAATTGTTGGTTGCTTCTTTGCTTCTAACATCCGTGTGCATAGACATCTCCATCTCCTCCTCTGTAACTCCTCACCATCATTCCTCCATTGCTGAACCTTGAACCAGACCTTCCATAGAGGTACTTCTCTTCACTCCATGAAAGCACACAGGTCCTAGAAGGAAAATTGGAGCAAACACAGAAGGAGAAGCACAAAACAAAGAAGGAGAAGCACAAAGAAAACTCCATGGCCATGAAATGAAAAGTTGAAGAAATATCCCAAATGGATGCGTGAAACAACAAGATATATTTTTTTGTTCATTCCTCTACCCAAGGCCATCAAGAAGACACCTTCAAACTCTCCTCTCATGCAACAGAGCATCCACAAGCAAAGAAATCCCACTTCTGGCTCAATGAAGAAAAAATCCAATTTCCCTTCAAACCGATGGGTGAAACAAAGTAGAATTGCTCTGAAAGCATCAGAAGAAGAAACCTATCGCAATGGAATTTATTTCATCGCAAACGGAGGAGAAAAAAAACTTGCAATTTTGAGGTCCATTAATGGTTGTCGTGACTAAAAGCAGCCGCAGGATCTGAAAATTAAAACTTTAAAATCTCGGACTATAAAGCGTATGGGCGTGAAATTTCAGAGGGGTGATATTGGGAAAAAACCCATATCAAAAAACTTCATTCCACGTCAATCCGACTCCCAAAAGCCAACTTTCTAAAATAGCAGGTCTACTACATAAGAAATGCTATTTCGGGAAAGTCATACAAAAAGTAAGAACTGCGAAGGAGGTGAAGACATTGGAGGTGCACTATAGCTAAGAATTCACCGGAATGAACATTTTTGACACTTATTAAAAATAGTAAGTGGTCCCATGGACACTTGCTAAAAATAGAAAGTCACACTAAAAGAATAGTTTTGGCACAATGAGACATTCAAAACTTCGTCACATAAGATCTTTCCATGAACGAGGACCATCAAACTTCATCATGGAAACATCTTCTCCTCCTCTCTCTCTTCCCTCTCCCCCAAATTTCTCTCTTCAAATGTTCTAATTCTTCGTTGGGGTTTGCACTTTTTGATATGCCTTTAAGTCACTTAAAAGTGACTTTAGAAACATAATGTAAATTAAGTTGCCTTGATTTTATAAAAGGGACTTAAATATTTTGTAGGAATATGAATAGTCTAAAGTTAGGAATAAGGCATATGGAGGGTCATGAGGAAGACGATAAGTCACCTCTCATTCTATAAATTGTAACGCCATTCCCATTTCAAAGGGTTGGTGATTGATCTTGTAAACTCAAGAGTGCATTGTACCTAGAGAAAGCAAAGGAGATAGCCATTTTATTCTACTTTCCTCTACTCTCAAATTTCTTCCATTCCCACATTATGTACAACTTTGATTTGATCAATCAATATAAAAAGAAGGAGTTTCTAGATTTCTTTGACTAAGGGGTTTCTTGATACTTAGTGATCAATAAATTCTAGTTGGTCTTATTGTTGTTCACAGAGTTGTTTCTTCCCATAAATGTATGTGTTGAAGTTTCTAACTAGTGTGTGTGTAGGAATATGATTTTCTACCTGCAACATTAGTTCTCCTACCTATTTTCTCACCCCCTTTCCTACTCTTTAGACAAAAGTCTTCTCTAGCAAAAGATTGCTAGCTTTTGCCGTAGAGGTCGTTGGAGTGCCCCCTGTTGGATCCCTATCAAAAAGGCCGCCATAGAAATCTAGGTTTTCTCATGCATGAATATACGACAACTTCACCAATTAAGTATAAGGACTTAGATTCCCATATAGCATTGGCAAGAAATCCACAAGTTTTTCCACGACAAATTTTCTGCAACAACGGTGGATAGACAACTATTGAACACTCATGATTGTGAATGCATCCTGGATGATAAATATATATAAAGACTAAAGATAGATAGAGGATGATATAGATATACAAACATATACATAGTTAAGTTTTGTAAGACAGAACGATTCAATAATAAGATAGCCATTTAAGTTTGAGAGTAATACTGCATTAATTCTTGATTCAAGGTGGAGCAAGGGCCCAATCCTCCAAGAAGAATGATCTTTTTATTGGTATTTATATTTTCAAACAATTTGTATAAATCTATTATCTAGCAGTTCTGTAAGTACTTTTGGTTCTTCAGTTAAAATTTGTTACGTAATTGTCCCCCCGCAGTGTGTAGATTAACCTTTTATTTCTTTGCAAGCATTTTTAAAACATTTTCAAACGTGTGTTTATTTCCAAGTAGTGTGTTTAATTCTGCAACGTGTGTTTATTTCCAAGTAGTGTGTTTAATTCTGCAACGTGTATTTATTTCTAGCAATGTGTTCGGTTTTACAAATATTTATTCATTTCAACAATATGTGTTTGTTTTAGCAATTTTTTTCTTTAATAAGGCTTCAACCAAAGAATCTTAAGACACTTAAAACCCCCTCAGAAAACTAAAAATAAATAAATATCTGCAATCAATTACTAGTTCACTAAAATTCTTCTTGTTGCATATAGCTTCAGACACACCTGGTTTGAATATGACATCAACCATGAGTTGATTAAATGAAGGGAATAACGACACCCATCACACACTTTTATAACTTATTCAATATCTCCAAAGAAATTACTTGGTGAGACATCTTTTGATGTATAGGAGAATGATATCTTTAATAAAAGGATTCAACTCCAATCTTCAATCCCACAATATACTCACCTATCTCTCCTAGAATCACTCCCAAACCCAACAATCTCTCACACAACTCTAAATAGCTACGTGAGTTGTTTATTCAACAAACTCACAACTAATATATTTCAACCTATATTATTAATAATGAGTTGTTTGATAACTCATATTAATAATATTACACTATTTTATTTTTCCCACACAAATATGATATTAATATCACACTAACTCACTAATGTAATATATGAATATTACATTTAACCCTTACAAATAATTATGTGAGCACTAATCCTAAAGTTATTCCTAATAAAGTCGTTAATTATGTTTTTTTGTTATTTTGATTGTGTGCCATATAAGTTGATTTAAAATAATAAATTTTCCTTTGCTCTTTGCCATACAACAAACCTTCATGCTGAGAATACCGCCCCTTCACTTTTTCTTAGAAAATTTGCGTACCATACCTTGTCCTCCTCTATAGAAACTCAATGTAGTTTCAAAGAAGGATATATCTATTATTCGCGTTCCATAGCTACTCTGTGTATCTAATAAACTATCCCAACATGAACAAATGATTTTTTAAGGCTTGTATACTTGCAAAAATGAAATATGAAAAGAAAGAGAAATGTTTCTCCTTATGGAACAATATGGACTTCGAGCATCAACCCTATATTCTAAAGTTCTTAATCTAGGTGGAAGAAATACTAATCTCTCATGTAAATCCAATATTTAAAGTTATCTAGGTATGTGTGATCCATAGGGATCCAAAATGACTCTATTTCATCAAATCAATCTAACATGAAGAAGGAAAAATAGTACACTTAGGTTCTTTCTTTATCGTAATAAGACCGCCACTCACTGTGCAGAGGCGGTGGTTAAAGAACCATCACCCAACCAGTGGCAAGCGATCCTAAGACCGCGATCTGCATTGGGCGGTGGTCCTAGCTCTTTCAGACATAAAACAAAAATATAAAACGAACAACCACAAAATTTGAAAGGTTGTCTGTGTCTCTTCTCCTCCATGACCTTTCCTATTCTCCAAAGTGCACAGAAGACATGAGAAAGGCTATAAATACATGTTTTTAGATGAGAACAAGATCATTGAAGCATGAAAACAAGTGAGCAAGAAGTTCTTAGTGTTGGAATTGTGTTTTGTAGAAGAAAGGAGTGTTGAGACAGAGAAAACAAGTAATTGGGAGGAAGTGTGAGATATTATCTACTTCTCTTTCATACTTATTGTAATTTATGTACTTATTGTTTGAATTGGCCAATAAAAGTGGGAAGAAAGAGCAATTGCCCTTCTCGACTAGTTTTTCCTCCTTTGGAGGTTTCCAGGATAAAACTTGTTGGTGTTTGTGAGTTTATATTCTTTCCTTTCCTACAATTGTTGATTTGAAGCACAAGAAAAAATTCATTCACTAGCTATCTCTGTCATTTTCTAATAGAAAGTAGAACAACAACGTTAATTTGTGATTCTATGGATAATTCCAAAAGTTGAAGAGTTTACAAATCATTTTGGTATCAGAGCTAACAAGTATCCAGGACTGTGGTATTCATTCTTGGATTTGTATGACAATGATGAGATCTAAAGGCGAAGAGGCTTTACCTTGCAATCCAGAAATTTCTATAAAGAAGTGGAAACATAGAATTCAGGGACAAATGGAGGAAGAGAACTTAGTTTGTAGAATCAAGATGTTGGAGACCATGATGGATATGATGTTTAGAAGGAAAGAAGAACTTGTAGATTTGTAAAAGATAAATTCTGTCAAGCAAGACTCCATGGACTCAGTGGTTCAAGGCTTAGCCAAAAGTTTGGCATAGGGAAGAGCCACCATGAGGAATATTATGGGGAAGATCATGAAGAAGAGACTTCAAACACACGAGAAAAGGTAAAATATGACCATACTCCTTTTAAAGTTGAGACTGAAATTAAAATTAAAATCTTTGAAGGATAAGTAGATGTAAAGTTGTTTGATAAATGGTTAAAATAGTTAGAAGTCTACTTTAGCATCCATAATGTCACCTTTGAGGCATAGAGAGGATCACCTTTGCACATATCAAAATGGAGGGACACAATTCGGTTTGGTGGGAAACTCATCTAACCACTTGTGAAAAGAAGAAACGTCCTATTGTGAAATCTTGGCAAGAATTTAAAGAATTACTCAGAGCTAACTTCTATCCTATTGGCCAAACAAGACCTGACCAAATGATCAAATGGAAGTATTTTAGACAAAGTAGTGATCAAAGTGTGCAAGACTATACTACGGAGTTTTCGAGGAAGGCCATGTTGCTAAACATGGACTTAGAGGATGAGGATATTCTAAGTATTTGGGAGGACTTCACACTCACCTTTGAAGAAAAATCATCTCCACAAAGCCCAAAGATCTCAATGAGGCGTGTGTGTAGGCATACTATATCGATGATGAAAAGAATCAAGGAGAAGCAGAGCAAGGGAAAAGCGGTTGACAAATTAGTAGAAAAAGAGTATGGGAAAACAAGTAATAAGGGTAAGTGGAAAGAGAAATGTAAACAAACTACCACTACTTTAAATACTTGTAAAGATCCCAAGATTTTTGCAAGAATTGTGATATCAATGGTCATCTTGACGCTACATGTTGGAAGTTACACACTGAGTTACATCTAAAGAACCGAACCAATGGCTCAAAGAAGTCCATGACAAGCTGTAAAAATAGAAGGGGAGGTGGAAATCAAAAATGACTCGATGTAGACGAAAGTCTTGGATGCACGACCACAACATGGAAAGCCAGAAGAAGAGATGAGTAGACTATTCCAAATCAAAATCTAGATCAAGAGAACTAAGGTAAATGCTTTGGTTGATACCGGTTCTCTTCGGTCTAACTTGATTTCTGAAGCAATTGTAAAGAAGCTTGGTCATGAGACTTACGAGCATCAACACCCTTATCCTTTGGGTTGGGTGAAAAAGGGTGTTGAAATTCAAGTAACAAGAATATGTAAGGTCAAGTTTGGGATAAATACCCAAGTATATTGATGTTTTGGAAGCTGACGTTATTCCACTTGATGTGTTTGATGTTGTATTTAGGAGTCCTTACTTGTATATTAGGGATGCTATATTTATGAGAAGGGAAAATTGGTACAAATGGGTCAAGGATGGGATCAACTACAACATCCAGAACACCAAGCGTAAGACACGGGTTACTATGGTGAGTGCTAACCAAGAAAAATGACTTATTCAGGAAAATCATAATTAGTTTTGTTTACTTTTGTTAAAGGATAAACAAGATGGGGTAGAAGTTTCAGATATTTCTAACCAGGAAAGCATGATTTGGATAGTATTATTCAGTCTTTTCAGGAAGTATTTTAGGCTCCTAGTGGGTTACCACAAAATGGGAAGTAGAGCATGATATTTATCTATTCCCAGAGTCCTCTCTACCGAACATCGGGTTATATAGGCAATCCTTGGTTGAGAGTATCTTGAAGTAAAGAAAGAACTCCATGAACTACTAGACCAAGGGGTGATATGTCTAAGCACCTCACCATGTCGT
The DNA here is from genome assembly GCA_018340775.1 of Taxus wallichiana var. yunnanensis. Taxonomy (NCBI): domain Eukaryota; kingdom Viridiplantae; phylum Streptophyta; class Pinopsida; order Cupressales; family Taxaceae; genus Taxus; species Taxus wallichiana. Next base: position 822,532,825 of record CM031240.1, read on the forward strand.
TTGCCTATTGTGATGGTGCCAAAGAAAGATGGTTCGTGGAGAATGTGCATCGACTACTGTGCTTTGTGAACAAGATCATCATAAAACAGATATCCACTTCCCGCATAAATTATCTCTTTGAACAACTTCAAAAACGCCAAGTTTTTCGAAGTTGGATCTCAAGTCACTTATCACCAAGTCAGAATGAAGGAGGATATATGGAAGACTGCTTTAAAGAAAAAAATAGGGTTTGTATGAATGGTTAGTACTTCCTTTTGGGTTATGCAATGCACCCGCTACATTTATGATATTAATGAATGATGTATTGTGGGATTTCATAGATTCATGTGTCATTGTATATCTAGATGATATCTTGATTTTTAGTGCCACATGGGAAGAACATCTAACTCATTTACAACAAGTCTTGCAAGTTCTCAGGGAGAAACAACTACTTTGTAATATGAAGAAATGTGAATTTTCCAAACAGTCACTTGTCTATCTTGGGCACGTGGTTGGAGGAGGAGAGCTATGAGTGGATCCAAATAAGATGGAAGCCATCACTAATTAGCCAACACCAATAGGAGCCACATAGACTAGGAGTTTTTGGGAGCAATACAATACAAGTGGAAGTTCATTCCAGATTCTCCACGATTACAACACCTCTACACATAGTGGCCATAAAGAGTAAGGTTTTTGACTGGGGTAAGGAACAAGACAAATCGTTTAAGTTATTGAAATACAAGATTAGTCATGCTCCAGTACTTGCTCTTCCTAATTTGCAGCAGCCTTTTGAAGTAGAGATAGATACTAGTGATTATGCGTTATGGGCGCAGTGTTGCTTCAAGGAGGTAAACCCATATGCTATCATTCTGAAACATTCACTTCAACAGTAGTTAAAAGATATTCAGTATATGATAAGGAAATGTATGCACTAGTTCATAAATTAAAAATGGAAGCATTATTTGTTGGGTAAAGAAACTATTGTGTACACTAACCACAAACCTCTCTAGTATTTGCAAGCATAGTCTAAATTGCAGCAAGCAAGACACTACAAATGAATGGGGTTCCTTCAATAGTTCCATCTAGTGATCAAATACAAGAAGGGTAGTACAAATTTGGTGGCATACATGTTGTCTAGGCACCCACACAAGAGAATTTTTCCTATTTGGACACTATCTCTCAAATTGAGCCCTTCACGAAGGAAGCTTATGAGAGAGGCATATGCCCATGACAAAGAATTTGGGTGACATTTCAGTGATTGCATTCCCAAGGAGTGAAAGGATAGGATTGAAGATTGTTATCTCAAGGACGGGTTGCTCTACTAATGGGGGAAGCTTTGCGTGCCTAAAGAAGAAAGACTTCTATTGATGAGGGAAGCACATACCTCGAAAGTAGCGAGACATTTCGGTGTTGGTAAGACCCTATCCCACTTGCAAAGGTACATGTATTGGCCCAATATGCAAGAACAAGTATCAAAATTTATACGTGGATTTAAACTTTGTTGTGCAAAGCAAGCTCAAGACTAGGAAGGAGGGTTTGTATATGCCTTTCCAATACCTACTCATCCATGGGAGGACATTTCTATGTATTTTGTAGGAGGATTACCTATTTCTAAACATGGCCATGACTATCTCTATGTTGTTGTTGATAGATTCAAGTAAGATGTGTATTCTTATGGCATGCAAAAGATAGTAAAAGCACATGAGGCAACAAATATTTTATTTGCTAATGTATGGGTGCATTTTAGTTTGCCAAAGTTTATTGTTTCGGACATGGATACGAGTTATTGGGAAGTTTTGGACTAATTTTTGGGACAAGGTGGATAAAAAGTTACAAAGGAGCACAAATTTCCATCCACAGATAGATGACGATGAGGTAGTGAACAAGACTTTGGTACATTTCATTAAATCGTATAACAACAAATACCCAAGGACTTGGGATGAGTCCTTAGCATACATTCAACATTCTTATAACCTGGGCGGTACACACATCCACTATGAAGTCACCGTTTGAAGCATGCTTGGGATATCTACCTACAAATCTACTGGACATAGCAGTTGGAAAGCATGATGAGGAGGAGACATGAGACATAGAGGTGACTAGAGAAAACAAATTTATGAGAGGATTTGACAAATCCATCTCAAAGTCAAAGAACAACTTAGAAAAATCTCAAGCCAAGTACAAAGCTAGGCACGATCAGCATAGGAGGGAACATAAGCTTCATGTTGGAGATAGATTTTGGCTTTACTTGAGCAATGAGAGACTACAAGGTCAAGCACAAAAGCTCAAGCCACTATGATATGGACCCTTCACCATATTGGAGTAGGTTGGATAAAATGATTTTTGACTTGATTTTCCATCATTTATGAGGATGTACTTTGTAGTAAACTATGAGAACTTACACCTATATGAGCCATCCATGCTAGATGAAGATGAAGGACTACAATTGCTACCTTCCATTAAGGATTTCGTCTTGGACTCACAAGGTGAATTGGAGGAGGATGTAGTGTTGCAGTAGAAGGTCAAAGAGACTAGGAGAGGTCCTCATGAGTCTTGGCAGATTGGACTGAAAGGGAAGACACCAAGGATGGCCTAGTGGTACTCGAAGGAGCAAGTGAGGGAATTATTTCCTCATCTACTCCCCCAATAAGCTTTTGTGGGACCAAAATCCTCCTAAGCAGGGGAGGTGTGATCCATAGGGATCCAAAATGACTCTACTTCTCGATAAATCAGTTAGACAAAGAAGTAAAAATAATACACAAGAGGTTCTATCTTTATAGTAACAGGACCGCTTCTTTGTGTAGAGCGGTGGTTACAGAACTGCCACCCAACTAGGGCGGCGGTCCTAGACCACCAATCTGCATTGGGCGGCGGTCCTAACTCTTTCAGACAAAAAATAAAAATATGAAACGAACAACCACAAAATTTGAAAGGTTGTTTGTGTCTCTTCTCCTCCATGACCTTTCCCATTCTCCAGTGCATGGGAGGACATGAGAAAGGCTATAAATACATGTTTGTAGAAGAGAACAAGATCATCGAAGCATGAAAGCAAGTGAGCAAGAAGTTCTTAGTGTTAGAATTGTGTTTTGTAGAAGAAAGGAGTGTTGAGACAAAGCAAGCAAGTAATTGGGAGGAAGTGTGAGATATTATCTACTTCTCTTTCATACTTATTGTAATTTATGTACTTATTGTTTGAATTGGCCAATAAAAGTGGGAAGAAACAAAAATTTCCCTTCCTAACTGGTTTTTCCTCCTCTGGAGGTTTCCAAGATAAAACTTGTTGGTGTTTGTGAGTTTATATTCTTTCCTTTCCTACAATTGTTGATTCGAAGCACAAGCAAAATTCATTCACTAGCTACCTTTGTCATTTTCTAATAGAAAGTAGAACAATAACGTTAATTTGTGATTCATGGATAATTCCTAAAGTTAAAGAGTTTACAAATCAATGTGGGTGGTAGTAAAAATACATGGAGTCCTTTATACGATGGAAAAGTGACAAGACAAGCATGGGAATATACAAGTAACTCTTCCTCGCTTTGACCTCCCAGGGTCATGCTTGAGACAACTGGTGGGGATGGAATATACGTGGGGGTGCGAGACAAGCTAGTTAGGCAATCTTATGTCTTCGACGCGCGACCTTGATAATGGAATCTGTGAATCTAAGGCAAAGAAGACCCTTCTAACATGAAGTGGTGTGATAGATCGCTCGGCGAGGATGACGGCTCAAAGGCTCAATAAATATCGAGCTACGGCATGATCCGATCTATAGGTTGTGGGATACATGGAAGATAACTTGTGGGTGCTTCGTAGATATCCTGACATGGTCATGAAAAATGGATGATGGATGTATGGTGGATTCTATGGGCGATTCTTTGGTCTAGTCAAGAAATCCTTAGCTTGATTATTTGCTTTATGTCTAGTGAGGATAAATGTACGATAATGATTAGTGGAAGTGGAGAGGACACGAATACCAATGTGTGTAAACCAACGTCGATATGTCGATTGACTTTGTGGGCTGTTGGGTTGTGGGACTGTGGATCACAACCGTAAGTTTGTGGTTGTTGTGGGCCTCCTATGGTCATGTGTAGAATCAATCCTTAATCCATAATATCCAGTAGTCATATGCCTTTTCGGCCTCTATGTTTAGAGCTAAAAGTTGTGTAATCTTCTCAGAAATCTTGTTATCAAAATTCACCCCTGAGGTAATTTTGATAACATGCATCAAATTCTTTAGTCCCAAGCGATTATATTGATTCAAGGCAAAAATCATGTTTAAGGGTCCCTCGGCTTCTTTTCTAACTCTCTATCCAAGAGGAAAACTTAGCAAGTTTTGAAAATGTGAAAAAGTTGCAGAAAAACAAGCTTGGGCAGGAAAATCATGAAAAATGGCTAAGTCCTAGTCCTCATGATAGTCGGGACATGAGGGACATCACAGGCGCGAATCGGCCGAAAGGCGCTAGAGCGATCTGCGACAAGCAAAGGGTATCTGGGACGTCGGGACGTGCGAGATGCGAAAAGCGAACCGGCCGAAAAGTGGAAAAAATCAACTAAGTGTTGTTTTCACGTAGTTGGGGCGATTAGGACAAAGGTACGCGAAAAGCCTTGAATTGGCCGGTTTAGCGCAAAGTCGATCCATTTCGGGTGGTTCGGAGAAATTTGTCCTAAGCGATCCGGGGCAGTTAGGACAAAAGTGCGCGGAGGACGCGAACCGGCAGTTCGGCCGAAAGCGAGAGGACTTTCAAATCTTTGGGACATCCGGGCAAAAATACGCGGAGGACGCTTGGAAAAGCGAAAGAGTCGAAGCGAATAGAATCTCGCCACGTGTTTTGCATGCTGAAATAGGAACGAGGAGTCGAATCGGGTGGCGAGAGATTTTCGTCCGGGATAGCGGGACAAAAATACGCCGGGACGCAAAAAGCCGAAGTGCCGGCAGCGAGGAAGAAAAGTCAACGCTTGGTCGAAACTTCAAGCGGCCATAACTTTTGACTCCAAGCTCCGATTTTCACAAAATTGGACTTTCGGAATAAAGCACGGCGTCCTCTACACCACAAAACTGGATTTCTTATTTTTAATGAGGGTAGATATATTTAAATAAGAGAAACATATTCGGCTCCAATCAGTTGATGCTCATTCCCGTCAAATGGCAGAAAATGCCCCAGGACCCCAAATAGCTGCCCGCTCGAAGGCCATCACTTTTGCATTTCTCTGTGAAATCGCACAAAATTGGTACCGTTGGAATCGTGGCTCAGAGCCCGGCCTTACGAAATCAAGAAATTCCAGATTTGATGAGAAATTGATTGAGATTTTTAAGAAAACGTGGCCAGGTTCATAACAATGTTTTATTTGGTAGTTGGGAGTGCAATTAAGAGGCATGGTCATCATTCTTTCTCTGCTGCAGCACATGGGACAGTATGGGGAGCCTTTTGCAAGTAATATATAATCATTTTACTCCATTTAATGCCTCTTACAGGTGGTTGAAGGACAGATTTCAGGATTTCCATTTTCCCTTCTCTTTCCCTTCTCATTTTTCTATAAATTGGAGTGTTGGGCTCATTGTAAAGGGGGAGTTTTCCAGATAGCAAAGCTCTGTCAAAATTGCTTTGTGAAGCCAATGTGTTGCATGCCCTTGTAGTGGACTCATTGTATGGTGATCAGGCCCTTATCTTGTAATAGATTGAGCTTGTGCATATCATGAAGCAATAAAATATCGGTTTGTGGATGTATCTTCCCCTGCTTATGTTTTCTTGCATTTTCTTTCCCCTTTAATCTTTCTACAAGAATATTGTGTCTATTATTATGTTCTTGCAGGGATTCATTATCATTGTGTATGCTTGGAATATTGTTGTGAATGCATTTTGCTAGATTATGGAGAACTGTCATCACCTCTTCTAGTGTGCACTTTGCCTCTGTATTTCACACATTTGGGAACTACTCTCACACCCTCCTTTTCTGGTGTATCACCGCTTTAGTGTAGGATTTCATTTTATGCATCCTCTCCCTCTGGTCCTTTGGAAATTTAGATTAGAATAGTTAGTTTCCCCTGGATTAGAGTAGATTGTGGCGGAGTAGTTTAGGAGTAAGAACCATCTCTCTCGGAGGTCTATCTCAAAGCAGCAAGTCCACAACTTGGAGATAGTACCTATATTATCCAATCACACCGTGAGTTCAAGTATATGCACTTGTATAAACACGAAGTGCTTGTGATTCGGTGATGGGATTAACGCGCACGCAAGGTGGGACCTTAGAGGTCTTTACTTTCATTGCTGACAAGATTGATGTGCACTTTTTGTAAGTTCCGGCTTTGAAGGAGCTTTAAAATCACACATGGCGACTCAAAAAAGGCATAATCCGCTGGTTTCTACGCAGTCAAGCTGACAAATTTATGAGAAGAATACGAGACCAGTCAAGAACTAGGGAGGAAGGATTGTTTGTTTATCTACACCTATCTCCGGAGTAGAGAAAGAAGGGGAAGAAGAGCTCAAATATCTGCATCTCCACCTAATAGAACTTTGTCTACACCTCCACTTTGGTAGACCTTTTTCTCGCATCAACAAGGGTTCTCGGGCCAATCGAATGGCGCAACCACTAAATTCCTTTGTCAATTTCAGCGGCAGCCCACTTGCCCTCGATACCGCAGAATCCGAGTTCAATTGCAGCATTGAAGAACATTCCATTTTCTTTGGAGAAAATCATACCACTCTTGGTGATCATGTCAAAGACATTGCTAACGTCTGTCTGATCCATGAGATAAATGAAATGGATGTGGTACATCAAATTGCTGGCATCTTCGTTTAAAGGAAGGCATTGCGATGGTTTAGGAGCTTTGAGCTGGTTCTATCACAAATTGGAATCGAGTTATGCATAGTTCTCCATGAACAATTTGGGGAGAAGGGAGACAATTTGTCTCTATTAGAACAATTGACAACTATCAAGAGAGCCCCCAACGAGCAACCGGCCGACTTGACTTGATTTCAAAGGTCTTGGGATATGATTCCAGTGGTAGTCGAGGCAACAATGAGAAGATGCTTTTCTATATTACCTTAAAGCTTTGAATTCTAATATTTCTATGTTAATTCAATCTATGGGAGGCACAACCTTACCTGCTGCTTATAGCATTGCCATTAGTGCTGGCCTGTCTTATTCAAGCGGTAAAGCGGCTCCTAGGCCTCCCATGCCCTTGTATCCAAACTTAGAAAATACAAGCACTAGTCAAGCACCCACTTTGGCTCCTATTCCCACCCTTAGAAATCAATGTTCAAATGAGACTTCTACTTCATCCTCTAGTGCTTCAAGTGAACTCCAAGAGGTCATGAAACAATTGCAAAATTTGGGAAATGAGTGATTCTTATCAAAAGACAGCAAGCTCAAAGTGCTTAGGCCAGTATCGAGCCTCAAGCTCGGCCCTAGCAGGCAGCCATATCAACCTCAAAGACCACCCAATCCAGTGCAAATCAGAATCAAGCAAGGCCTCCTACCAAGCAGACCATTTCAGCTATATAATCCTAATGCTACATCTGCATCCAGAGCTTTAGTGCAGTCCAAAATAACATGGCCCAAGAATATGATTGGTGTTTCCGTGCGATCAACCACATAACCAATCAATGTGCTTTAACGGTGCATTAAATCAAGCTCTAATGGTGCAAACCATGGGTGGGTCGCAAGAGTCCGGCCACGAAGAAGATCATCAGCAAGGAGCACCTCAGCAAGGAACATCTCCAAACGAAACTACTCTTGTCAATTGGCAGGCTGAAGATTTACGTGGTATGAATCAAATACCCTCTCAAAGTGTTGCAGCCAACACAAGGTCAAAGAGGAGAAATTTGGGTGAAGAACAACCATTAGCTCCAAGTAATCCACTGACCTTCTACCACTCCACAAGCCATTGTGGCAAACAAAATATAGTTCCAAACACGCTGTGAGGATTGCCTAAAACAGCCCACAAAGGCCAACTCAAATGCCAATTCTTCGCTGCCCATGTGCAATGAATGAATGTGCGAGCCAAGGGACAGCGAGAGGATACTTCATCTCTATTTAGTATCATTGATCGGATGAAGAAGACAAATGTAAACATATCAATGTGGGAATCACTATCTATCCCGGGACAAAGAGATCTGCTACTGAAGATGCCATGCAGAAAAGCGCTCGACTTCAAATCAACGAGTCCAAATGCAAGAGAAGGTACTCACAAATCTTTGCCCGGACACTGAGGGAAATCATGGAGGACAACAAGGTAAAATGTTGAAGTCCCCTCCATTTTATGTTTCATTGATCATAGGAGATAGGTTGGTACATAATTGCATGATTGACTCTAAAGGCAAGTAGTTGATAATGCCCAAGCAAATAGCTAATCGCTAGGGCTTGATATGAAGTCATCTCGAGGGTGTAGTGCAATTAGATGAGACAACAATGACAACGGTTGGAGTAATCAAAAGATTGAGCCTCACACTACCACGAAGATCAATTCAAGCGGCCTTCACTACAAAATGGGGCACGTATGCTTACTGAAGATGCCATTTGGGTATCATCGAATGCCGGAGCAACATTTATTGAGCTATGGATATGGCATTCAAAGGCTTAATCAACAATATAGTGCTTTGGTATACCTAGATGATATCATTGTCTTCTCAAAGAATGCACAAACCATCTCTTTCACCTCAGACAAGTATTTCATAGGTGTAGAAGGTTCGGAGTGTCATTGAATCCAAAGAAGTGTATATTCCTGGCACACGAAGGAAAATTGTTGGGTCACATTGTCTCTAGGGAAGGGCTAACAATTGATCCTGAAAGGGTTGAAGCCATCCGAACGCTTCCATTTCACACCACAAGAAATCTCTCCAAAGCTTCTTAGGAAGTATAAACTTTGTCCGCATGATTTGTGCTGATTTTGCCACTCTTGTGAAGCCTCTAACAATGATGTTGAAGAAGAGTTTGGCATTCAAATGGATAGTAGAAGGCAAATAGAGTTTTGAAAACATCAAACATGCAATATCACAAGCTCAACTCTTATCAACCCAGACTTTTCAAAGGACTTCATGTTGTATGCGTTTGGAGGATCTGTCGACACTAAAATTTTCCTCCATAATTTCTATTTCATTAATGTATGTATTAAGAATAGGAAGTTGTTAAGTATAATTAGTAGTAGCATCGATAGAAGATAACGGCGCCGTCGATGCACGGTGTCGCCGATAATGTGGAGTACGGTAGCAATCAAAGTGATAGGAATGTTGTAAAAAGTAAATATTTGTAAGTAAGTGGTCCGGTAATGTTAAAATGTCGAAGTTTGGGTAATTAGAGAAGTAGGGTCTACATGATTAGGAATTAGAAATATTATATTGGTAATAAGGACAATGAGTGAGGTCATAAATATTTTGTGTATTTTATTTGTAAAAATTCTAAAAATGTGGAACCCATGTAAAATGATAAGGTTTATCTTATCTTAAAAGATAAGCTACATGTACGAGATAAGAGTTAAGGTATGGAATATGATTCGTCGAGTGGATTTCTTATCCTATCTTAGAGATAGGATGGATAAGCCTAAAAGTTTTATAAATAGAGAGGCCACCCCCTCATTTAGCATAGAAAGAAGTAGTGAGAAATATTGTAGGAAGTGTAAAAAGGAAGCCATCGATTAAAGGTGTGTTGAAGAAGCCATGAGAGGTGTAATTGTAAAGTTTCTCCCATAGTCTTGTTGAAGTACCTCATGGGTGAGATTGTAAAATTTCATGTTAATATTATAATTTACTTTGATATTTCATATTTGTCATCATTAAAGTCTTATCATAGTCGATGGTATTCTTGTGTTCGGTTGTTGTTTTGTTTTATGATTACATCCACCAAACTAAAGGTACATGCATTAGTAAATAATCATAGCACGAGGAGTTCGGTGAAGAATTATCATAGTCGGATTGGTGATGACATTTTGGTTACATTCTTTGGGACCATTCCTCGTTGGTGGATTTTTGGAGAGATATTCTCACTTAGTCAAAAATCAATTAGAGGGTAACCTTGTTTTTCTTTTGTGCATAGTAGTTACCATGGTAAAGTCATTTTTGCCATGAATAGTAGTTACCATGGTAAAGTCATTTTCTTTGGAATAGTATTTACCGCTGTGATAAAGTCACTTTTTACTAGTGAATAGTATTTACCTTGATAACTTCACTTTCTAGTGAATAGTATTTACCATGATAACTTCACTTTTTATCGTGAATAGTGTTTACCACAGAGTAAAGTTAGTTATTCTGTGATAAGTCAATTTTACCATAGTTTACCGTGGTCATTTCTATTTCTTGTAGAAAGGTGTAAAGTCACTTTCTAGTATAGTGATTCCAATTATTTGTGCACATAAGTCTTGTTAATTGTACTTGTGGGTTGGTATTTCACGGTGGTTACTTTTGAAAATGGGAAAGATTCTGTTTTTAAATTTCAATCTAATGAAGATGCTTCTTCTTTCATTCAAGAGTTTAAACGATCTTGTATTTGTAATGGCCTTATAAGAGAACGATGGGTGAATTTTTCCTACCTTTTTAGATGGTTTAGCACTTAGGTGGTTTGAAACACTAGGTGATAATGTGAAAAATTCATGGGATTTATTAAGCGAAAGTTTTCTTGAAGAATTTGGTGAACAACGAAATATGCGAGATCTCATGATCGAGATCACAAAGCTATCCCGAGGAGAGAAGGAGAAGATAAGGGATTATCATGCTCGTGTTACAGCTAAGGAGGAAGCTCGATGCCGGATCGGAAGGAAGGATTAGCGGATGGGTTGATGAATGGCGTGGATAATCTCCTCTGTAAGTACTTCATTCTTGGGATGAAGCCGAGAGATCGAGACAACGAGTGAAGTACCGCCGCCCAGCTACCATTGAAGCAAGCAAAGGAATTGCGAAGACAAGAAGAAAGCATGGAAGAGGAGCCCAAAGAAATTGTTGTTAAAGTAGAGCCTACACCAAAGAGCGCCTTTGGTCAGAATCCACAACCACTCCCGGTGAGCACAAATATTTCTCCTAGTACATCTACTGAGTATGAAGATCTACTTAGGAAGATGGACCGATTAACTATTAATCTTCTTGAGGAAAGGAATTTAGTTCTCGGGGAGGAGATAGAGGTCAAAAAGAAATATTTCTAAAGTTGTTTGTTATGGTTGTTATAAAAGGGTCATTATAAGTATAATTGTCGAGATACGACTTCTACATACAGTACAAGAGATAATGATAAAGGAAAAACACTGTGAATTCTCTTGATGTAGTAGATAAGAGTAGAAATAATGAAGTAGATGTGTTTGTAACAAAAAGAAAGAAAGAAAAAGATAATCAAGATGGGCCAGATCCTAAGAAGATGAAAGGAGAAACTAGTAAGAAACATAGGAGAAGAAAGTTGGGTGTGCGGGATTTTACGATTTCACGGGGCGAGGACCATACTCCATCTTGGAAGATCTGTCCAAAATGCTCTACAAATATTACATATGGTCGACTCTTGGCTATGTCTTACGAGAAGAGGCGGGAGTTGCGGCGTGGAATCAATGCTCGAAGAAGGAAGGAAGTTGAGGTCCCTATTTTGGAGGCGAGAGGCGAGATCCTATGCTCACATGGCCGAGGTATTATGTAATGGTATTTCAATTCATGATGTCTTAGTTGATGGAAGTCTTTGCGATTAATGTAATGCCAAGTCAGTAATGAATATGTTGGGTTTAAAAATTGATCGTCCTTGACACTTATGTTAAGTCATTAAATAAAGGAAAAACTAAACCAGAAGGTGTAGTTTCAAATGTGGTAATATCTGTTATGGGTGTGGTATGTGTGGTAGACTTTCGGGTAATAAAAAATGAATGTCTTATTGCGTACCCAATCTTTGCTTTGGGAAGACCATGGCTAAGGAAAGTTCATGCGAAAAACTCTTTGGAATGAAGGTTTCGCTGACACTTGGACGTGGTAGAGAGAGGGTGAAGATAAATGTTTCATTTCTTTAGAGGAAACGAGGAAATAGCAGAGATACAAGCCATAAGAAGAAAATGAAGCGAGAAGGAATACTTTGATCAAAAGATCCGACGGTCTCCATTTCATGTGAATGACTTGGTCTAGTATATGATTCGAGATACAAAAAAGAAGACAGAGAAAATTTCTTCCAAAATGGATGGGGCCCTACAAAATAGCGGTTGTGCGTGAAAATGGTACGTCTGCATTGGAGGAATTGGATGGCACTCCCATTACGAAATGGGTCAACCACGACAAGTTGAAGATTTTCAAGCAAGCAGAATAGTCTACTCCAGGACGGAGTAGAAGCTAGGAAGGGGAAGATGTCGACACTAAAATTTTCCTCCATAATTTCTATTTCATTAATGTATGTATTAAGAATAGGAAGTTGTTAAGTATAATTAGTAGTAGCGTCGATAGAAGATAACGGCGCCGTCGATATGGTGTCGCCGATAATGTGGAGTACGGTGATCAAAGTACAATAGGAATGTTGTAAAAATAAATATTTATCGTAAGTGGTTCGGTAATGTTAAAATGTCGAAGTTTGGGTAATTAGAGAAGTAGGGTCTACATGATTAGGAATTAGAAATATTATATTGGTAATAAGGACAAGGAGTAAGGTCATAAATATTTTGTGTATTTTATTTGTAAAAATTCTAAAAATGTGGAACCCATGTAAAATGATAAGGTTTATCTTATCTTAAAAGATAAGCTTACATGTACAGATAAGAGTTAAGGTATGGAATATGATTCGTCGAGTGGATTTCTTATCCTATCTTAGAGATAGGATGGATAAGCCTAAAAGTTTTATAAATAGAGGCCACCCCCTCATTTAGCATAGAAAGAAGTAGTGAGAAATATTGTAGGAAGTGTGCAAAGGAAGCCATCAGTTAAAGGTGTGTTGAAGAAGCCATCAAGAGGTGTAATTGTAAAGTTTCTCCCATAGTCTTGTTGAAGTACCTCATGGGTGAGATTGTAAAAATTTCATGTTAATATTAAAATTTACTTTGATATTTGATTTGTCATCATTCTATCTTATCATAGTCGATGGTATTCTTGTGTTCGATTGTTGTTTTGTTTGCAGATTACATCCACCAAACTAAAGGCGTGCATTAGTAAATAATCATAGACGAGGAGTTCCGGTGAAGAATTATCATAGTGCCGGATTGGTGATGACAAATCGAGATACAATCTTAGCTATTTTGACACCTGTTGAATAGAGAAGGTTGAAACGCCCATAGCATTCTTGATAAAACCTTGGAAGATTACGAAATAAAGTATTCTTTCATCGAAAAGCATGTCCTTCGCTGTCATCGAAGTTTGAAGAAGTTCGGACACTTGGTCTCAAACAATAAGATTCAACTGCTGGTGTCAAGGACTTCCTCCTAAACAAGGATTTAAACGAGAAGAGAGTAGGTTGGATCACTCGGGTGATGGAATATGATATTGAAATCAAAGTGACCAAGCTAGTTCGTGGCAAAGGCTTGTGTGAGCAACTCGCTTCCAAACAACCAGACGGGTCAAAAAGTGAAGAGGATGTTGTCTGCTACTACTCTGAGCGATCAATGTGCAAGCGGTGATGATGCACCCATTCCATGTTGGACTCAAGACCTTGTGCATTACCTCCAGACAGGCTTGTGCCCTCCAGAAGTGAGCAAGGCAAAGAGGAGATACTTTAGATTACAAGCTATCCCGTATGTACTCATTAATGGTATCTTGTTCAAGAAAGACATCCATGGTGTTCTATTAAGATGCATTGGAACAGTCAAGTTGAGAAGATTTGCACGAGTTCTATGACAGGGAAGCAGGAGGCCACTTTGCTCCGCGAGTGACGATTCTCAAAATCATGAAAGCTGAATTACTATTGGCCTCCGTGTTCAATGATTGCTACTCATGGGTCAAGAAATGTAGGAAATGTGCATTCTTCAAGAGGAAAGAAAGGTTAGCAGCTGCTGCCCTTCATCCAATTTCAGTGGATCAGCCATTCATGCAATGGGGTTGGACTTCATTGGGGTTATCAATCCCAATTCAAGTCAAGGCCACAAGTGGATACTTATAGCAGCATTATTTCACCAAGTGGACCGAAGCGTGGCACTCGGGGAGGAAAATAAATCTAATATCTTAGATTTCTATGAAGGGATAGTCACGAGGTTTGGTGCCCCCGCCACTATCATATCGCAGACAATGCATTGGCATTCCTTGGCACAAAGATCACTGAATGGGTGTCAAGAATTGTGTGTATCTCAAAGACTTCATCGAACTATTACCCTCAGGGTAATGGTCAAGCCGAGTCTACAAACAAGAATCTACTAAGAATCATCAGAAGGACTCTGGATGAAAATCAAAGAACTTGGCACGCAAAGCTCAAATCAGCCCTATGGGCTGATAGGATCACACCCAAGAGGTCTACAGGAAGCTCTCCATACAAGCTTGTATACGGGAAAGAAGCAGTTCTACCTATATCACTTGAGTTGCCAGCGTTGGAGCTCATGAAACAGTTGGAACTAGCTGAGTTTGAACCTATGGAAATCAGGTATGCAGAGCTGATGGAATTAGAAGAGACAAGAGAGCACACAATGTAGACCATAGAAAAGGATAAAGCATTGGTCAAAAAGAGTTTTGACAAGAAAGCTAAGGCCAGGATATTGCAAACTAGAGATTTGGTACTGAAGTGGGATGCTGATCGTGCAAAACCAGGAAAGCACTCCAAGTTTGATGCCATCTGGAGTGGCCCATACATGATCATTGAATGCAAAGGTAGCAATGCTTTCAAGTGGCTAAGTTGGATGGTGAAGAAGTGAGATTAGGTGAATGGGATCTATCTCAAACGTTCTACTACTAGAAAGATAGATTTTCACCCTTGTAAATATTAGTTTAGAATTTCCATTCCTTTAAGTACTTATGCACATTGTATTGTTGTTAGAGTGGTTTTATTTTCCTAAGTGCTTGTGCATATGTCCTATTGCTTCTAGTATGTGCATGTTTGCATAGTTCATCAAGCTCTTGAAAAGAATTGCAGCCATAGGAAAACCAACTCAATGAATGTTTCAATGGCTCAAGGACACAAGTTTTCAAATTTTAGATCAGTGAGAGGTTATCAAATAGACTCCATGCCCAATGGATTGCTACTGGCTTGACTTGCCGTTCTTCATCTAGCGAGGCGAGATGACCCCATTGAAGTCGCAAAATTGTTATCCAAAATTCACCCTCAAGGTAATTTTGATAACATGCATCAAATTCTTTAGTCCCAAGCAATTATATTGATTGAGGAAACAATCATGTTTCGGGGTCCCCTCGGCTTCTTTCTAACTCTCTGTCCAAGAGGAAAACCCGTGAAGTTTTAAAATGTGAAAAAGTTAGAAAACAAGCTTGGGCCAAGAAAAATCATGAAAAATGGCTAAGTTCTAGTCCTCGCAGCAGTCGGGACATCGGGTGCGAATCGGCCGAAAGGCCGCCAGAGCGATCTGTAGAAGCAAAGGGCATCGGGACGTCGGGCGCGAGACGCGAAAAAAGGTGAACCGGCCGAAAAGTGGAAAAATTGACTAAGTCTTGTTTTTGCTGCGATTGGGACAGTTGGGACAAAGGTACGCGAAAGATGCGGATCGGCCGGTTTGGCACAAGTCGAGTCCATTTCGGGCGATTCGGAGAAATTTGTCCCGAGCGATGCAGGACAGTTGGGACAAAAGTGTGTGGAGGAGGGCCTTGGCCCATTTGGTTCGGCGAAATAGAGGACTTTAAATCTTTGGGACATCCGAGGCCAAAAGTACGCGGAGGGCGAAAAGCGAAAGAAAGCCGAGAGCGAATGGAATCTCGCCACGTGTTTTCTGCCTGCTGCAAGCAGAACAAGGAGCCCGAATCAGATTGAAGTAGAAGATTTTCATCCGGGATAGCTGGGGACAAAGGTACGGAGACGCGAAAAGCGGCGGCAAGAAGGAAGAAAAGTCAACGTTCGGTCCGGAAACTTCAAACGGCCATAACTTTTGACTCCGAGCTTCGATTTTCATAAAATTGGACTTTCTGGAATGAGCTACGTCCTCTACGCCACAAAAACTGGATTTCTTATTTTTAATGAGGGTAGATATATTTAAATAAGAGAAACATATTCGGCTCCAGTCAGTTGATGCTCATTCCTGTCAAATGACAGAAAACACCTGCCAGACCCCAAATAGCTGCCCGCACTCAGAAGGCCATAACTTTTGCATTTCTCAACGAAATCACACAAAATTAGTACCATTGGAATCATGGCTCCGAGCCCGATGCACAGAAATCAAGAAATTCTAGATTTGATGAGAAATTGATTGAGATTTTTAAGAAAATGTGGCCGGGTTCATAACAGTGTTTTATTTGGTAGTTGGGAGTGCAATTAAGAGGCATGGTCATCATTCTTTCTCTGCTGCAACACATGAGACCAGTATGGGGAGCCTTTGCGAAGTAATATATAATCATTTTACTCTATTTAATGCCTCTTATAGGTGGTTGAAGGACAGATTTCGGGATTTCCATTTTCCCTTCTCTTTCCCTTCTCATTTTTCTATAAATTGGAGTGTTGGGCTCATTGTAAAGGGGAGTTTTCCAGATAGCAAAGCTCTGTCAAAATTGCTTTGTGAGGCCAATGTGTTGCAGGCCCTTGTAGTGGACTCCTTGCATGGTGATCCAGGCCCTTATCTTGTAATAGATTGAACTGTGCATATCATGAAGCAATAAAATATCAGTTTTGGATGTATCTTACCTGCTTGTGTTTTCTTGCATTCTTCTTGCCCCTTTAATCTTTCTACAAGAATATTGTGTCTATTATTATGTTCTTGCAGGATTCATTATCATTGTGTATGCTTGGAATATTGTTGTGAATGCATTTTGCTAGATTATGGAGAAGCTGTCATCACCTCTTCTAGTGTGCACTTTGCCTCGTATTTCACACATTTGGGAACTACTCTCACACCCTCCTTTTCACGGTGTATCACCGCTTTAGTGTAGGATTTCATTTTATGCATCCTCTCTCTCGGTCCCCTGGAAATTTAGATTAGAATAGTTAGTTTCCCTGCATTAGAGTAGATTGTGGTAGGAGTAGTTTAGGAGTAAGAACCGGCTCTCTCGGAGGTCTATCTCAAGCAACAAGTCCCACTGACTTGGAGATAGTACCCATGTTATCCAATCACACCATGAGTTCAAGTATATGCACTTGTATAAACACGGGAGTCTTTGTGATTCGGTGATAACAAGTACCTTACAGGTGTTACAGCAACTTGAATTCTTAAGCTAGTATCTATGTCAATGAGATTGTCTCATGCGTGCGGATGTGGGACCAAAGGATCAAAACCAAATGTTTTCTCTTTTCAAGCCCTTCTACTGAAATGTAAATATTTTATTTAGGGCAATCGTGGTTTGGCTGGTTTGACCAAAACGTATGCGCTTTATCGTCTTCTATGTTTAATCCTCTTAAAGCGCGGCGAATTTCTTGTAGGTCTGTTGTTATTGGAAGACACTGAATTACGAGATTTTGGTCTATGTCAGTTATTGCTGCAACAAGATTGGGTTGAGGCATGATTGGCTCGAATATGTATTCTCTGGGCTCCCTAGGTCCCGTGATTGTCATACAAAAGAAACAATATAAATCAAACTAAAGCAAAGTAAACTAATTATTTAAAGTATATCCACAACATATATAAATTCTCTATTTTTGTATTTTTGTGAGTATTTAACGAATTAAGATAACAATTTTTTAATAGAATTGAAAGAGCAATTATTTAATATATATATAAAAAACTAAGCTAATAATAGAATTTAAAGCAAACAAGGTAGCGAGTATAGCTACCTTCCACGTGCAATTGTGAATCTATTCTCAATAACCAAATAGCTGATCTAATCTATTTGAAAGACCCCGATCTTACCTCGGAAGTGAGGAATGAATCATAGTTTCTCGAAACTATCAATCTCACAACTTCCACAGCAATATCGAAAAGCGAGATTAACTAAAATGAAATGATTCATTACTCTATTTGATATATTTTAACTAGAACTTTGATAGCTTGAACTGGATTTTGCGAGCAGTGACGAATATGATTATGTGTGGCTTTGTCCCTCAATGTGGTCTCCTCGTTCCTTCGTGCTCACGTGAATCCGAAAAGCGTGTAATGCTAGCATCGATAGGAGTAGGTATTGGAACAATGGCAACTTTGGATGTAGATTGAATACAATGCGAGTAGAGAGGTATAGCGCAAAAGAACAGAGCTTGGCTTATGTAATTGCTAAGCGGGATTTATTATGAAGTCACACACCACAAAACATCCGAAACTGGAACTATCCTTCTTGTGAACAAAACCTATAACTCTAATGGCTTCAGGGTGAAAATGAAATTATTCTACCTCAACTTGATTGTATGAAACAGTAGTAACACTAGAACAAGAAGATCACGTGGCTTCTAAACAGCAAAATAAGACTAATTATACATGCAACAAATGAGAACTATTGAATTCCTAAGCAAGAATTGAAAGACTAAACTATTGAAATGAGAGGATGAGAGGCATTTTTGAGGGGCCATTTGCTTGTAATCAAACCAGACTATTTGTAGAATTCCCATTCACCCCATGGTAACTCCAACTAGGACTCTTTTACCATAAACAATGGAGAAACACTATTACGGGAACCAAAATCATAAATCTGAAGCCAAGGTGGTGGAAAAAGTTGGTAAAAGTTGAAAAATAACACAAGTCGCGATCAGCGAACGTCTTTGGAAAAGCGCATTCAGAGGCTGCCGTCCGAGCAGGGGTGGTTACGAGATTGCCTCCCTATTTGGGCAGCAGTCATGAGACCGCCGCCCGAGGTAGGGTAGCGGTTTCGTCACTTTGAAGACCAAAATGCAAAGGAAAAGAGGGAGAAAGAGTAAAAGCGAGCATACGAGAGGCTAAACAGGCAGGCGGGATCTTAACGTACACTTGGAGATATTTTCTAGATCCCAAACACCTTTCGAGAGAGACCTATATCATCATTGGGGCATGTGTAATATCGTTCCGGTGGTATAGTACCCTTACAATTTTGGGTACGTATATATTGCCCACTCGGAGAAGCATTTTAGCCATGAAGAGGCATAAAATGGTGGGTGCAGTATGGCGGTCTGAAATGGGAAGCTAGAAATTATACGACATGTCAGGTGTGTCGAAATGACACCATCCAAAATTCTGCTACTTGCAAAATGAAAAGAGGACTCAAGTGCAGATAGATAAAATAAATTGAAAAATAAATACTAAAATAATATGAAGTGAGGACTTACCATTTGTGCGGGGATAAGAACTTACCTTCGTTGGCGCTCCAAACCTGCGAAAAGGGGATTCAAAACGAGTCAAAATGCTATATATATAAAAATGGGCCCATTTTCCTATTCATTTACGCGTGTTGATTTGATTGATTTTGAGCTCTGGGACCCACGGTGATGGTTTTGATGAGAGTATAGTCGAAACGTTCGTGATGAGATAGTGATCATGCCTCCACGAGCGGAACATCGACCCGCGAGATCTTAGGTTAGTTCTTCTCGATTTACCATTTTTATACCTAAAATGTAAAAATGATGAAATCTTCACCATGGGGGGGTAATTTTTGAAATTTTTAGTTTTAAATGTGTCCTTAGGGGGACGCTAATGGGTAGCTCTCATTTTAGTCAAAATGGTCATTTTTTGTGTTTTTGAGCATTTTTTAGGGCACGTGACCCGTTTGAAAATGTGGGACATGACCACCGCCTAAGCGAGGCAGCGGTTACTGGGACCGCCTCCTTTAAAGCGGCGATTACTGAACCGCACCGCCTTTCAGTGGCATTCCTTTATAGAACACTAAAATAACATTGTTTTGAACCCATTTTTGCATTTTTAGTATTCTCATATGTTTTAATGATTTTTCCCAATGTGATTTTGGTACTAACTTACTCTTTTTGTGTGTTTTGCGTGTTTTGTAGAAGAAGGAAGAGTACATCAGATGGAGCTATGAGAGAGAGTGTGATTGGCTTCCAGCAGTGTTGGATGCACTTTCTTAGGCGAGCAGGATACTCTTCAGAGGGCCGACATATTACGTATATCATGGGTTCCTCATGTCACACCTTCTAGTCACATACTATGTGACCTGTTTTCAGTATTGGGATCTTGACCGAAACACTTTCTGCGGTTTCCAAGAGTCGGGGTGAGTGGACTATCATCTTTGGAGGATTTCTGCATCTTGGGAGTCATGATCATCGGGAGACGGCTTACACTTGAGCTGCGGGGTCGCGGGCTCGAGATAGCTTAGTGGGCTACATACATGGAGAGGCAACGATTGTCTCCCTTTGTTTGAAAGAAGGGGGTGAGGGTCCCTTTCGTTCCATTCCTAGCTTTCTTATCCCCTTGATTCGTTAGGCCATTATCGGGATCCTTGCCTTGAGATTGATCGGGGATAAGGGAGGGGACACCTTACTCTCTTGTTGGTCCCCCATTATTACATAGATTGAGGCACACGGTTGGATTTATGCCTAGGGAGCCGATATTTTGGGACCACCTATCACGACTTGTGCTGGGGTGGTTCGCTTTTACAGGGATAGTCTTTGAGCCATCCGACCTTGGTTATGAGTGGGTTTACGAGCGTATCATCCCTTATGGGAGAGGTATAGAGGTGGCGGATCTCGGAGCCATGAGGGCAACTAGATGGACAAAGATGTCAGTGCTTAGAGCACCCCACCAGCCAGTTGCTTCCATGACTATTGATGATATAGAGGCCACACCTTATCAGGCCATGTTAGGGTTGTGGGGCGAGGAGACCCTCACTTTGATTTCTGCTCTACTACTAGGGCAGCTTGTGGACAGGACGGGGAAGGTAGAGACACACCCCTTTGATCGAGTGCCTCAGTAGTTTGGCCTTGCTTACGTTGATATGCTTCCCCAAAGTGGTGCTTAGTGTTCGAGATCAGTTCGGGAGGGTAGGCGAGGTCCTAGAGGCCGGGGTTGGACTGCCATTACTCTTGACATCCCTCTTGTAGCTAGGCGGGTGGTACGTGCCCGAGGGAGAGTTGGTGCTCCTTTGGCGCCTTTACTTCAGATTGCCGCGGTCCCGCCCATAGCGAGTGATGACCTTATTGATGTAGACTGCGAGTCGAGGAGTTCACGGGGTGGAGACGGAAGAGGAGACCGAGGACATGGAGATTAGTGAGTTGGGTGGAGAGGAGGATAGCGATCCCGAGTGGCATGACACTCAAGAGATCTTACAGGACGAGAGGGCAGAGCAGAGTGCGGAGAGGGAGACTCTAGTCTCAAAGGAGTTTCCTCTTAGGATCTAGGTAGAGAGGATGAGTCCGTAGTAGGATCTATGTTACCCCGGAGGCACGGGGAGGAGGACGGTGAGTCGGCGGCAACATCTATGGCGGCGCGATCCTTGGGATCCCTCTTGGAGGCCCGGAGATCCGAGTGAGTTGTCATTCTTCTTTTAATATTTGTTTTTAGCTAGGATTGCCTTAGTTCTTATATCTCCTTATGTTTATTTTTATCTTTTGATTATTTTCTATTTTGTTTTCTCTTTTACTTGTAGAGACTTGATGAGTGGCGAGACTTGATTCATTAGGTATGTATTGATACCCTGATGCTCCCCATGGAGAAGACTCGTGTCGAGCTATCATGGATGCGGGGGAGCCTTCAACAGCTGGTAGGCATACCGATGTTTTTGCCCCTGTCTAGCATGTGGCCAAGATGGTGACATCTCTCCATACCGAGTTAGCTAGGTATATGACTGCATAGCGCCTGATGAGGAGCCGCTCTCATAGCGAGGCTACAGCTACTGTTTAGGACCATGAGCCCTCAGTGCACTCAGTGCTGGTGTAGCCAGAGTCCTAGACGTGGTCGTGTGCCTTCTCAGAGATCTCATAGGGGTTGAGAGGCCACTTGACCCTTTTTGTAGTGACTTTTGCTAGATTGTTTATATGATTATTTTTTATTTTCGGGATCATTGAGTGTTTTGACCATGCACTAGTGCATGATGGCATTGTACATAAAACTTGATTATATATATACTTTTTTTGGACCAGACTCTTGATGTCTACAGGATTTTGTGATTCATTTCCACATGTATATTAGATGCTTATTAGAATTCTTGTTTTTATATGCTTTTCGAGAATGTATGCACTAGAGAACAAATGATACAAATGCTTTCTTCCTTTTTGTATTTTGTGATGCTTTGATGTATGATAATGCAAACACAATGTGATCTTTGAAATTTAGTTTCTATAAGAAATTTTCCGATACTTCATATTGTTTTGACAAAACGTAATGATGAACTTGTATGATGAGCAAACGCACTTGCCCCACTCCTAACCCCACGCAACTAGTAAGATGCGAGGGCTCACCACCGAGAGCTAGAAAGGGCACAAGCTATGAGATGTGTTGAAATGGTAATGATGGGAGATAGACAAAGAGTTGGTGGAACCAAATTAGGATCTTTTGCAAACCTAACCTACTCAAGTGAATCCATAGTTTATAATGCGACTTGCTTTGCGAGTTTATCTAGACTTAGATCGTAGATGGCTACTTGGTTGACAAAATCTGGTTTTCGGGGGTTTTGAACTCTCTTGGAATTTTGTACATCGATTCATTTGTTTTTGACTCAAGATTTCAAAGGTTTATTTAAACTACTTGCTTATGACCTTTAACGTTCACTTTGTCGAGAGGACCCCTACACCTTGCCCCATGCTACTAGTAAGAAGCATGGGCTTATCACTATGGACAAGGTACAAATGAGTAAGGGCATTCCCATCCTTTCCCAACCCTACGTCACTAGTAAGAGATGCAAGCTCATCTTTGAAGGTTTGTAGGGCAAGGAAATGTGTAAAAGTAAAATTTTCTGTTTGATCTATATTTGACTTGTTTATTTGAGCAAAATGTTAGTATGTTCTTATTTACGAAGAGATCTATATACGGGATAGATGTGATACCATGAAGCTTCTAGAAGCAGGACCATAGGCAGAGACACCTATCCTAGGAAGAAACCAAAGTGAGAACAAGCATGCGGACCTTGGTATGGCTACCATTAAGACTTGTCATATCTAGCTTTAATTGATGAAATGATTAAAATGTTGATGATGTTATGAAAATGAAGAAGTATGATTTGAATGCTTATGCCAATACCATCAGAAGTTTATAATGAATTGCTTAAGAGCAAGTCCCTTGATCACCAAGTTTACGAAACGAGTGAACAAAATGAACCTATCTAAATGAAAATGTAATGTAGATATAATTATACAAATAGTGTCGATGCTTCATGCGTAAAACCGTTTAAGATGCAAGGAATTGACTGATTCACTGAATTCCTCACCCTCCAGTGTGCACAAGAGATACGCACCATTATCGTAGTCCTTTATGAATCGATATGGGCCTAACCATTTAGGTGGAACTTTCTTCCTTCACCGGTTTTCTTGTCGATCTGGCTGTCTAGTCTTAAAACTAGGTCTCCTTCATATATTTCTCACTCATAGG